>OX336388.2:1077025558-1077606019 GCA_946902985.2 Meconema thalassinum
ATACTATTGCACCCCCGGGTAAGGATAGTTTTTATTTTGGGGTGGACATACCTCGTCCATAGGAGAGGGGAGTTCACCACGAGTCCTACGACACCCCATATATTTAAATCCCATTATTGGTTAGTGAGATGCTAAAAAGCCGATGACCTATTAGTTTTTTGGGTTTACTTAAATAAATATAAAATACATCATCTATAAATAATCATTTAAAAAGCCAGCTCTCTTACAAAAGCCGTCAAGTGCGTATGCATACAAGAAAAATACTATTTCACTCCCGGGTAAGGGTAGTTTTTTATTTTGGGGTGGGCATACCTCGTCCATAGGAAAGGGGGGTTCACCACGCGTCCTATGACACCCCATATGTTTAAATCCCATTATCGGTTAGCGAGATACTAAAAAGCCGATTAGCTATTCGTTTTTCGGTTTTTTAAATAAATATAAAAAACTCATCTATAAATAATCATTTAAAAAGCCCGCTCTCTTACAAAAGCCGCCAAGTTCGTATGCATACAAAAAAATACTATTTCACCCCCGGGTAAGGGTAGTTTTTATTTTGGGGTGGATATACCCCGTCCATAGAAAAGGGGAGTTCACCACGAGTCCTACGACACCCAAATGTTTAAATCCCATTATTGGTAAGCGAGATACTAAAAAGCCGATGGCCTATTAGTTTTTGGGTTTATTTAAATAAATATTTAAAAAAGTCATATATTAATAAAATCATTTAAAAATTTAAAAATTCGTATGCATCCAAAAATAATTACTATTTCACCCCCCGCCCCGGATAAGGGTAATTTTTATTTTGGTGGGGATATACCCTGTCCATAGAAAAAGGGAGTTCACCACGAGTCCTACGACACCCCATTTGTTTAAATCGCATTATTGGTTAAGGAGATACTAAAAAGCGGATGACCTATTAGTTTTTTTGGTTCTTAATAAATATTTAAAAAAACTCATCTATAAATAATCATTTTTAAAGCCCGCTCTCTTACAAAAGCCCTCAAGCACGCATGCATACAAAAAAAAACACTAATCGCCAAAATGTCAAAAACACACGTTTACCTCAAATTGCGTTTCCAAATTCCACCCATTTTAAAAATCGCCTCACCATCAAATAGAGCGGGAAAAATACCATCTAAACGACCCCTCACTCAACCCTAGTCCTCGCCCACTACCTAACCTTTTCCCAACATATCCATACGTATTCAAGCACACACGCGACTTGCAACGGAACATACACTACCCCACTACTCGCGGATGACCTTTTAGTTTTTTTCTTTTAATTAAATAAAGAGGCTATAGGAAATGAGGGGGCATTACTACGAGTTCTAGGACACCCTGTATGTTCAAATCCCATTATTGGTTAGCGAGATATCAGGTTCGGGGCCGATACGAGGAGGGATCAAAAAGAAGTGGCGCAGAACACCCCATCTAGCACTACTGTAGTGAATGTGTGAAAAGTTGGTAGGTAAAGGTTTCTGTTAGATAGGTAACTCCTGTTCGGTGGTAGTATTGACGGTGGACTTTGTCGTGCTCCGTGTAATTTTCTCTCGTGCATTGAGTGGAGTGTGAGAGTTCTGTTCTGCAGCTGAAGTGAGTGAAAGGTGTAGTTGTGGTATGCAGTCTGGATCTATCTCAGAGGGGTACTGTAGTTTTCCCGTTCTGTTTCTCGTCTGCCGAGTCACCATGTTCTGGGGGTGTCATTATGAGTCTGTGAGCTACCGTCAATTGTAAACTTATGAAATTCATTATCATGTAAATGAGAGGATTTTGGATGGGAAATAGTCAGTTGCCCGAGCATCGTGTTGTGATGTTCGTTTTAATAATTGTCCCTGTTTTTGTTATCTTAAATATTGCAACTTCATTAACTTAATTATTGTCCGAGAGTATTAAATCAATTAAAATGCTTACCTGCGAGTTCTGGTCCATGAAAAGTAAAGTCAAGTGCGAAGACGTGTGCGTCTTAAGGGAAAAGTTGTAGAAAGTAAATGGTGACGAGGCTGACTGAGAAGAAGAATCCCGATGGTAGTGTCTTGAGTGTTTGTGCCTCTTCTGCTGTTCTTGATTTTGTTGCAGCCTGTCCATGACGAGGGGATTTCCTCCCCCAATTTCGTGACAATAGCCAGTGAACGGATTGCTGTCGCCACGTTGGAGCCACTGTCATCACGGGACAGAATCTGCAGCCTTGCTGGTCGAAGCAGGAGACTTCTGCTACCACGCTCTGGAGATGGAACAGCTGTGATGAATTGTGAGACTGTCCGTTGGTGAGCCCAGACCAAAATTCTATGCATGGACCCTTCAGGATGCTCATCTGCCCTCTCTCGTCACCCCTGGTAGGCGTCTCGTGGTGGAAGGCTGAGCCGATTGGATCTGCTCACTATGCTACCCCTGCCCCGAACCTGCACCAACTCCTATCTTATGGAAATATAAACTTTGGACTCAGCTCTGAACCCAGGGGTCACTGGTGTGATTCTCCAATTTTAAGAAGAAATAAAAACCTTCCCAATGGTCCCAATGTAAAAACTCCCCAAATACCATTGTCTCAATAATACTAGTTGACGACAATGAATCTTTTATATCCATTATTGACTTGTTGAGGAACTGTACTTGAATATTCCGCGCATTCAAATTTAATCGGCGCACTATTTGTTCTACGAATTGGAGCAAAGAACTCTTCCCGCCTTTTAATACCAACCCAAAACTGAACTGGAGTGTATTTTGGACATCTAAGGAACATCATCTAAAAGGATGTTAAGTTGGCAAGGTGTACAAACTTTTAGCTGTCTTCAAATGTTTGATAGTTCGTTTACTGCCACTGTTTAAAATGGGCAGCACTGCGTAAATTGTGCGCATGCGCGCGGCGGTTCTCGAGGTTAGAAGATATCGAACAAGGTGACGCTCATTCATTCCGCGATGTCTTAGTCAAGTGAGTGGACGTCCGGGCGGCCGGCCTTCGAGCCTGGCCGATTGGAGGAGGTATGGACCATATACAGTATCTATAAATAAGAACATTTAAGAATGCTCATCGGACAGTTTAATTCATTAATTCAAATCAAATATTTTCATTAACTCAAATCACAATAACTTTCTGACATATTAAATATTCTAGCTTTTGGTGAACCATCGTGTCGTGTTGGTTCTGTTGCACCTAATATGAGGAACTTTAGTTTGCTCTGGTGACAAGGCACGTTTTCTTCTTTTCGTCGTATTATTTCAAATATGTATTAAAATATTTTATTATTTTATCATGGCCTTGTAATTGCGCAATTGAAGTCCAAACATTATTTTACTATTTAATCTTTTAGGCCAGGCGACAGGTCGTAAAAAAGCCTCAATAAGGAATTAATTAGTGGAAAGCTGGAAATTGCTTTAATCGCTTTATTTGGACCCAGATATTACTCTCCCAAGTTTTCCCCCTCGAGCGAAGTCGGCGTTGGCCCTTTTGGCCCTAAGAAGGTACCATTTTTCGTGTTATTGCAAATATCTCCCATACCATCAACTTTATCAACAACATACTCATTATAAAAAATAATCTAGAGTAAATTTACTACAAAAATGTTCCCTATCTTTTGTCTCTAATGTGAACCGTTACGATGCTACGGCCATTCAAAGTGGAGCCCTTTTTGATTCTTGCGGAAAATCTATGGAAATGATATGCCATATCAAAGTTTCTTCATGTTATAAATATTTGTCAGCATTCCAGGTGCACAAGCTGTTAACTTGTTACAAGTATCAATAAACAAATGGTCAGTAAGTACATTCAGTTCTGATTCAGTTCATTTTTCATGCATACTTAATTACTTTCTCACCGAGGGCGTTGGCAACAATGTGCCGCGCTCGGCCTCCCATACAGCTGGCAACCACAGTCTCGAGATGCCTCTTCACGCGGTAAATTCGAAAATATAAATCCGCAACGCGGATATTCCTGTTGATCCTCTTGTACTTTTCCAACGCATTTGCCTTGCAAAGAAATCCGATGCACAGTTGAAACAATATTTCCAGTTTGAACTAGCTCCGTATCCGGTTGCGATCTTTGATGAAGCGGGAATGCGTAAGAGGCAAAAGTCTGTGTTCTATAAATTATTCCATCCTGTTACCGATGAGCCCACATTTGAGGACCTACATCATGTTCTCGACGGAGTATATCTTCTGCACCGTGTAATTTGGCACCAAACCGATACTTTTGTCGACATTAGTGCCAAATATGTGAATTCCGTTAAAAGAAACTTCAAAAACAGTGTCATTAATTTCGAAGGGTATCCTGACGACCCAGCAGCTCGCAGCACCAAGACCGCTGAACGTCTTCGACGATCGCACAAGCATGATGCTGCTAATGTGTTTTTTTTATGAGTCCATGTCGGCACCTATGCCACAAGCAAATTTTTTGTCTAATGACAAAACAAACGAAGATTGATCGACTTGTTGCTCGTCAAATTCGAAAGCGAAGGAATCGAAACCAGACAAGCTCCAGAAGATGCCAATGTGCTCATCGTTACCACCGCACTCGAGTTATCTCGGCCAGACAATTCGGTCATTATAGTGGCTGAAGATATAGATATCCTGGTCACCTTGGCGGCTCGTGTGCCACCCTCCACGAAAATGTATTTTATGAAACCCGGCAAAGGTTCAACCAAACAACAACTATTTTGCACAACAAGTTTCAATCTCCCGCCGTGTGTCAAGAAAAGTTCCTCTTTTTGCATGCGTTTAGTGGGTGCGATACAACGTCTTCGTTTCACAGGCAGGGCAAAATGAAATTCGTAACACTGCTGAAGAGTAATTAGGAACTGCAAACAGCTGCAAACAGAGACGTGAACGCAAACCCCGATGAAATTGACAAAGCGGGCCAGTTGGTTTTGGCTAGGCTTTATGACAATAAAACCACGGGAAATACCCTGAATGAGTTACGGTTCCAAATGTTTGCAAAATCTCTAAGCAAACATCGATTTAATCTCGCAAGCTTACCTCCCACCGAATCAGCGGCACGTGAGCACTCTTTAAGAACATACCATCAAATCCAAGCATGGAATGGAAATTATACAAATCCACTGGATTGGGGCTGGAAAAATTCTCAATGTGGTTTGGTTCCCATACCTACGACGAGGGATCCGGCGCCACGAGCGCTTCTAAACATAGTGTCCTGCAAATGTTCGAAAGGATGTAACGCAGCGTGTGGTTGCAGGAAAACAGGCCTCCGTTGCTCCAGAATCTGCATGAAGTATGGGACGGTCATGTACAAATGCTGCCGAGTAAGATGATATGGATGATTGTGACGGAGACATCGATGCTAATCTTGAGCGCCCTGTAACGTCGGACAAATGTACCGATACAGACGATGAATGCGATGACGGAGAAATTGAGGCAGACGATCAAGACTGCCAGCCTTCAACAAAACGGTTTAAAATCAACTAACTTTGACATTTGAACTGTGGACTAGGTCTCCTGGGGACACCACTTTAAAAGAAACGCGACATTTACTCCACCGCCAGTTGGTGCGGAAAAGAGTGATTTTATGCCAATACTACGCAATAATAATACTAATGGTAGGTACTTTGCCACAGCTGTTTACATAGAAAAGCTGTTATACTTGTAACAAGTTAACAGCTTGTGCACCTGGAATGCTGACAAATATTTATAACATGAAGAAACTTTGATATGGCATATAATTTCCATAGATTTTCCGCAAGAATCAAAAAGGGATCAACTTTGAATGGTCGTAGCATCGTAACGGTTCACATTAGAGACAAAAGATACGGAACATTTTTGTAGTAAATTCACTCTAGATTATTTTTTTATAATAGGTATTTTGTTGATAAAGTTCATGGCATGGGAGATATTTGTAAGAAAACGAAAAATGGTACCTTCTTAGGGCCAGAAGGGCCAACGCCGACTTCGCTCGAGGGGGAAAACTTGGGAGAGTAATATCTGGGTCCAAATAAAGCGATTAAAGCAATTTCCAGCTTTCCACTAATTAATTCCTTATTGAACTACCTGTCGCCTGGCCTATTTCATGTTTGCCGCCAGTTTAACTGTTTAGAGGTGCCAGCCTAACATTAGGAGTGCTAATTTTAATAATTTATGTCTGTTATTTAAAATGAAAAATTTGTTTGCTAAAAGAACCTGTTTTCTTTTGGTTTGGGAAAATAGCTTAAATTAACTGGCAACTGTCCTTTGTTTTTTAGTTGTCAGTTTTTTATGAGCATTGTTGTCGGCAAATGGCCGTGCGGTTTAGATTAATTTCGTTCCGCTAGTAATTGAAGTATTATGTTGTTTGAAGTTGTTTAGCTTCTGGATTTTCTGTAATTCTCGCAAATTATTGTGTTTCCATGGTCGGGAAAAATTGAATTTGACGCGAAAACGTGGTTTTCGTTGGAAATCCTTTGATTTTACGAAGCATGCTTACGGCATGGCCTAGCATCTTTCTAACGCCATGTTGGGATTTTGTTGGTTAACTTCTCAAGTTTTAATATATTTTAATTCGCCCTGTGCTTATTAATTCTGCTATTATGCCTAATACCTGGGCGTATTTCGGCCTGTTTGGAATTACTGTTCCGTGGTAAATATTGATTATTTCCTCTCAGGAAAGTTAATCTAACTAACTTGGTCTGTTGGATTTGGATTTTGTGGGGAGTAGCCACGTTCGGTAATTTGGTTCGGGATTCATTATCTAAGTAATACATTTTTTGGTATTTTCTTTTCCTAATTCTCTCAGGCTTGTTTTCATAATTTTGCCAAGTACCCTTGGCGTAATTAACTGTTTGATTCGGTGGCCTTGCCATTTTAACTATATTTCATTTCCCCTTTCTTAGGAGGGTATTTATGGTTTGTTCACCTACCAAAGCTACTTATGTATCTGTTGATAATTTTTAAAATACATGTTATTCCTATTTGAACTATTTATTTGTTTGACCGACCACAAGACTCGCCTCTGGATGGCTGGCTCACCGGCCACTCAACGAACATTCTGTTCGAAATTCCTATAAGGTGCCCTTACCAACCTGTTCGAGCCCGGAAACTTATGTTTGCGAGCTCGGAGAGAGTGGGGGTGGGGTATAGTGATACATTCTACACACACCCAAAGTACACGGGGCTACATGACCGCGTTGTCACAGCCCCTAATCTGAGGAACCAACCAACCAAAGTATTATGTTTTTTTTAAGAATTTAATGAATAAAGACGTTTTTCTTAAAACAAACAATGATGTTCATAGGCATAACACAAGACACAATCAAAACATTCAATTTTCTCACACACACACAAGCATATATCAAACAGAAACTTTTCACGCAGGAGTTAAATTATACAATAAACTGTCCCAGTATATAAAATTTGCCCCAAAAATAAAAACCTTGAAAGAATGATGAAAGCTTATCTGCAGTGCCATTGTTTTTACTCTGTAGTTGAATATCTTAGCGTATAGGAGGGATGAAATCTATAATTATATTTTACTTTTCTATTTTAATTGTAATACCTAGCTGTAAGTTGTTGTATTTATAGAATTAAGTTTTCATATTGTGATAATAGGGTAAGGTGTAAATAGTTGTCCAATAAGATTGCATCTGTTAAGATCTGTTATTATAATCTATACTAATATAATAAAGCTGAAGAGTTTGTGTGTTTAAACATGCTAAACTGTGGAACTACCAGTCGGATTCGAAGAATTCTTTTTGTATATGATAGCCTGAATCGAGAGGAATAGTTTAGGCTATGTAGCATTAGGCTACACCTCTCAGGTAACCTTAGAAATTGATTTTTGTTCAGTAAGTCGGAAGAACCAGCGCTCCAGAACGGCTTCAATAATTCCGAAGTCAATTGTTGCCATGTAATGCGGGCCGCATCACGTCGCCCCTACCAATGTTCTGTGCAGAAATGCGAGCTGCTTATAAATTGCAGTAATTAGTAATTAGTGCAAAAATATTTCTTAGCCCCTTAAAACAGTTATCATCATGACAATAGTATGCCTCTGTATAAGGGCGATGGTGTTGGTGCAGTATACCGAGTTTATCAGCTGCAATAAGCGTTGGTGCTCTCATTTATTCCGATCCTTATCCTTGACCACTTCAGTTCTGTAAAACAAATAAATCCACCGAGCGAAGCCGGGCACTACTGCTAGTAAGTTATAAATAGTTATTGTATTAGTAATATATACCTGTAAGTTCCTTTATGTTATAGATATAATTTCTGACGTGTCCTATATCAAAAATATATTGTACACATGTAATTGATCAAATGGATAAAAAAATCTAGTCTAATCGAATCTATAATAACTGAAGGATAATCGTAATTTGGGGAATCGCAAGGACATAGTAATATGAAGCAACTCAGCTATCACACCTCAAGAGTTCACGATCTCCAAATCAGTGTTAATGTATCCACACAATTTTCCAGTTTATGATTATTATTAAAGATTATATTAATTACTAGCTATTTTACCCGAGAGGTGTATTTACATGTTATAGAAAGATACATGCCAATATATTACGCAAGGTATATTCATTTTGCCCCGAAGTGATTTTAAAACATAGTTATCCTGGGCTCTGAAGTTAATAAAGTGCAATATTAACTCACTGTAAATCTAGGCGAAAGTTACTGTGGGGTACAGTAACGTAGTAGAGAATGCATCAATAACAAAAAAGGGCTGCACATTTCTCAAGGACCTAGTCTCACAATTACAGTACTTTCCAGATCGTCTTTTTTTTTTTTTTTTTGTGATGGGTGTAATTTAGACGTCTTGTTCACACAGTTCTCTTTCATTTTTAAATTGTTGCATCTACCTTTTTGAAAGGAAACAATATTTAAATAATTCAATATTTGGAATATAAAGTCATCATTCTGGATTAAAATATACTTACGATTTTTAACCCCGCACAAATGGTGTGATTAATGAGAAACGGCTTATTCATGTACATAAGGCAATGTGTGGGCTACTATAGCTGCATATTAAGGAATAGTATTGCTGTATTTACATGCCTATTATCTCATATTGGGCAGCTTTGGTGGCGTATTTGGTAGCATGCTGAGCTTCTATGCCCAGGGTCACGGGTTCAAACCCGGTCATCGGAGTTTTGAAGAGCGTTAAAATCCCTCAGTATGCCTTCCTTCGGAGGGGAAGTAAAGCCCGTGGGCCCATGTCATAGGTCATAGATTTATGTGATGTAAAAAACCTTCCACTAACTACACTCGTGTGAAAGTAAAATTTGATTAACGCTATTAAGTTCCAATAGTCACCGTCTGGTTGCGGGGGTATCTATTAGCTAAGTTTGCAGCTAGGTGTCGTTGACGGTAGCATTTGGTACAAAAAGTAGAAACGACTTAAAACTGAAAGTCTGTAGTCCTTACCTGAATTACATATAACACACAATAATACAGCCATCAAATTAACACCGCTTATCAGGCAGATTCTACACACATCCAAAGTACACAGGGCTGCATGACCGCGATGTTGCAGCCCCTAAACAGAAGAACCAACTAATCTATCTCACCTTGTTAAAGTAAATGCAACAACGTATAATCCCAGTATAATGTCAAATGAGATGCATTGATTGAGAACACATTGGGCTTCTTCTTTAGCCCCTAAAGTATTTCGTAAGATAGGTCAAAAGCTTGAAATGGCAGACATGGAATATCAATACTTCACCAATCCGTGTATAATTAATGAAGAGCCTGTATGCTTAAAGATCCATAAGCCTTTTCTAATCAAAGCGGCTTCGAGTAACACGACGTGGTGGAAAGTAAAGAGGTTAGCTCAAAATGGTGTCTAAAAACAAAGCAATGGAAAAAACAAATATAAATATAAAATGTGACTAAGATTAAAAAATATATTAAAATCATTATTCAATTCTAATTTAAATGAAATTGAATGAATATAAATTTAATCAATACGATAACTTACTTCAGGTTAAGACAATGTTTCATTTAGAAAATGATTTGTCTATTGTTTAATATTTTATGGGTGTAGCAAAGTTCAAAAAATCAAATAGACGGCAGTAAGAAATGAAATAATGTCAGTGCTAGGTCTGGAAAAAGACGTAAATACGAATGGAGCGCTATTGTGAAAAGATCCTGTACGCGTCAGAGTGTTGAATGGGCAGGCAGTTTAAAGCAGCCAGGAGGGATGCGATCCAGCTGGCAGTGAAAATGGTGCTGCAACCTATCTTGTCTTGTGTTAAATGAACAGGCAGCTTAAAGATATTATCAAAGAGAACAAAACATATCTACAATGCATTACATATGCCAGTTGCAAGTACCGATGGTAGATGTCGCATTCAACACTATTCTTGGTCCCTCACAGGAGGTGTGCTTTCATTTCCCGAGTTTACGTGAGACAGAGTTAGGTGTGATGATTGTCTTACGTGATTTCCGGCGATAACTTTGTTCCGGACACAAACACTCCTTCGTCTGTTGTGTGTAGTCGTCATTTTGAGAGTCCCGCACCGTAGTTGTGATCGTTTAATCGTGCACCACGGTTGCGAGGGCAGCTGTAGCAAGTCCAGACATCGTAGGTTCGAAACTATCCTGAGTGTGGTTTTTCTACACTCTGTCCAGGCAAATGCCGGGATAGTACTTGACCAATGCTAGTAACGTACAAGATAGGGACTTCTTTGCCTCTGATACCTACGATGATATCGATTTAACTACGAAATCAACCGTCCAGTGCATATCATTAAGTTATCTTAAAAAAAAGGGGATCATAATGTTTTCTTGCGATTCTGTTGAATCATTCTTCAGTACTTCCCCCAGGGGCTCACGACTAAAGGGATGTGGGTTTGGTGACCACGGGACCCCAGCTGAGTGCGGTATTGCTTTCACTTACTTGTGCCGGGCTCCATTCTGTCATCTTTCCTGTCGACCACCCTTGGTCACCTCTCGTTCACTTACGACATTACGACACTCCTCCTCCTTCAGGGGCTTACAACTTGTGGCACGCTGGTTAGCGATCAGGGGACCCCAGCTGAGTTCGCGATTGCTTCCACTTAATTGTGCCGGGGTCCTCTCTGGCATATTTACTGTCGGCCTCCCTTGGCCAACTCTTGTTCTCCTCCGACCCTGACGGTATTAGGATATCCGAGGTCTAAGGAGTCTTTCATATTCCCGCCTTAATTGGACCTTGTTTCATCTCTCCTGATACACTCATTCTTCGAAGGGTCAGATCTCTTGTTTTTCTTTTCATCATATCTCCTCCCTTCTGCTCGAGGTCATTAAGGAGCCAGGGTATGTGTAGCCCCCCTCAAGGGCTCACGACTGTTGAGTTTGGGAGAATACCTGAGCTGGATCTGTTTTTCCCTTTTTCCAGTGATTCTGGGGCGGTCTCTCTCCTATTTCCTTTCCTATCTGCCTTTCATGGCACACCTTACCAAATCCGTCAATTCTCATTTTTTGAGGGTTGAGAGCATTTTATTTGTGTTGTGTGTTTGAGTCTTCAGTCTTTTGACTGGTTTGATGCAGCTCTCCATGCCGTCCTGTCCTGAGCTAATCGTTTCATCTCTACATAGCTACCACACCCTACATCCGAGGCAATCTGTTTAACATATTCTAACCTTGGTCTACCCCTACAGTTCTTGTCCTCGACCCTTCCTTCCATAACTAAGCTTGCTATTCCTGGGTGTCTTAGTATGTGTCCTACTAACCTATCTCTTCTCTTCATTAGCAGTCGCCAGAAACATCTCTCCTCTCCCACTCGCCTTAATACCTCTTCGTTTGTAACCCTATCTACCCATCTGATCTTCATCATTCTCCTGTAACACCACATTTCAAATGCTTCAATTCTCCTCCCTTCTGCTGCACCAATAGTCCAAGTTTCACTTCCATAGAGTGCCACGCTCCAGACAAAGGCTTTCAAAAATGACTTCCTAATACCTAAATCTATATTCGATGTCAACAGATTCTTTTTTTGTAGAAAGGCTTTCCTGGCCTGAGCCAACCTACTTTTTATATCCTCTTTGCTTCGTCCATCACTGGTTATTCTGCTTCCTAAGTAACAGAAGTCTCCTACTTCCTTCAGCTTTTCACCTGCCAATTTGACCTCCATAGAGGTTTCTGATTTATTTCGGCTGCATTCCAGTATTTTTGTTTTACATTTATTAATTTTCATCATGAAATCCTTCCGTAAGACGGAATCCATACCATTCAAAAACTCATTCAAATCCTCAGGCTTGTCGGCCAAGATGACGATGTCATCAGCAAATCTCAGAGTTGAAATTATTTCTCCTTGAATCTTCACTCCCACTTTAAATTTTTCTCCAATTTCCTTCATTGCTTGTTCAATGTAAAGATTAAAAAGTATGGGTGATAAGTTGCAGCCTTGCCTTACACCTTTCTGAATACCAGCTTCTCTCTCATGTCCTTCAGCTCGAATGACTGCTGTCTGGTTTCTGTATAGATTGTATATCACCCTCCTATCCCTGTACTTTATTCCAATAGATTTCAAAATGTCAAACAATTTAGTCCAATCAACGTTATCAAAAGCCTTTTCTAAGTCTACAAATGCCATGAACGTTCTCTTATCTTTCCTTATTCTACCTTCCAAAATCAGCCTAAGACTTAGTACAGCTTCCCTTGTTCCTACATTTCTCCTGAAACCAAACTGGTCTTCACCCAACTCCGTTTCTATCTGGCTTTCAATCCTCTTGTAAATTATTCTAGACAGGATCTTTGAAGCATGAGTAATCAAGCTGATTGTACGGTAATCTTCACATCTGTCAGCTCCCACTTTCTTTGGTATAGGGATGATAACATTCTTCTTGAAATCAGGGGGTACCTCACCTGTCTCATAAATCCTACACACCAAGTGAAATAACCTGATCAGACCTTCATCTCCTATGCAGCGTAGCAACTCAATCGGTATATCATCTATGCCTGGTGCTTTGTTCCTGCCTAAGTTCTCTAATGCTCTGTCAAATTCTGATCTCAATATTAAATCTCCTTTTGCATCCTCATCAATTTCCTCCTCCCTTTCCATTACATGATTCTCTATCTCCTTTCCCTTATACAAGCACTCTATGTAAGCTTACCATCTCTCAACCTTTTCTTCCCTATCTGTCAGAGGCTTTCCATTTGTATCCTTAATATTACAGCACTTAATCTTCTTTGCCCCAAAAGTATTCTTAATCCTTCGATAAGCTGTGTCTACTTTTCCTAATTTCAGACAATTTTCTATACCTGCACATTTCTCTTTCAACCATTCTTCTTTCGCTTCCTTGCACTTCTTGTTAACCTCATTTCTCAGACGTCTGTATTCTGCTTTCCCCTTTTCATCTCTTAGATTCTTGTGTTTCCGCCTTTCATCCATCAATTCTAGTATATCCTGAGTGATCCACGGTTTTCTACCTATTCTTTCTTTCCTACCAATGTTTTCTTCTGCGGATTTTGTTATTTCATTCTTCAAAAGTGCCCATTCGTCTGCAATTGAAGTTTGTTTAGGGGTTTTGATTAGTCCTTCCTTTATACTCTTCTTGAATCTTTCGTTTACATCCTTTACTTTCAGTCTGTCTATTGCCCACCTTTTTGGCTTTTGACTTTTCTTCAGTTTCTTCAACTTTAATCTGCATTTCATTACAACCAGATTGTGGTCAGAGTTTATGTCAGCACCAGGATATGTTTTACAATCCAAAATCTGGTTTCGAAACCTCTGCTTGACCATAATGAAGTCGATTTGGTAACGCCCTGTATCTCCTGGTCTCATCCATGTGTATATTCTTCTATTGTGGTTATTGAATAAGGTGTTAGCTATGACCAACTCATGTTCAGTGCAGAATTCCATCAGCCTGCTTCCTCTATCATTCCTTTCACCTAATCCGAAATCTCCTACTATCTTCCCTTCTCTCCCTTTTCCTACCACAGCATTCCAATCTCCCATTACTATAACATTTTCATCACCTTTGATATACCTCAGAATGTCATCTATTTCTTCGTAGACCTTTTCAACATCCTCATCATCAGCTTGACTGGTTGGCATATAGACTTGTACCACTGTGGTGCACGTAGGTTTAGTATTGATTTTTGCTACAATAATCCGTTCACTGTATTGCTCATAATATTCCACCCGCTGGCCAAGTTTCCTACTCAATATGAGACCAACCCCTGCTTGGCCATTGTTTGATTTAGTGCTAATGACCCTATAGTCTCCTGACCAAAAGTCCTGCTCTTCCTGCCAGCGCATTTCACTAATCCCAACCAAATCCAACCTCAACCTATCCATTTCCCTTTCTAAGTTTTCTAACTTTCCACTTCCTAGCAGACTTCTAACATTCCACGCTCCGATCCGTAGAACGTCAGATTTCCTCTTTGTCACTGCTGTGATGTTAACCCCCTCTCGAGTAGTCCCCACCCGGAGATCCGAACGGGGGACTAGTTTACCTCCGGATTGAAATTTTACAAGGGAGGAGGCCATCATCACATGTAATTATGCAAAGAGAGGTGCATATCCTCGGGAATAGCATTACGGCTGTAGTTTCCCGTTGCTTTCAGCCGCGCAGCAGAACGCAGTGTAGCCATTAGTTGGCTTATATTATCAATATCTTAACCGTCTATTAGACTAGTAAAGAATTGATTTATTCTGAAAGGCTGCTACTCCCTTTCAGAATAAGTAGAGAACAATTCTACTACAAAATACTAACCTTCTACTAACAATTAAATACCAATATTCTACTAACGAAAAAAATACTAAAGTTTCACCAACAAACAAATACTACCACTAAAACAGTCTGTCATCAGGCCCACTCACATTCACCCTCACCAGACACACTCACACACCACAGTCTAATAGAACAATGACATGACATATCTAATAAACAAATTAACTTCATACTTACAACTAAAACTAACTACGTAGGTACTGTCCCCGTTTACCTGGATAGTAGGCTGTCAGATATCCGCCCCCTCAATCGGATTGCCAATTATCAATCGCACCGGCACAGTTACATCAATGAAAATGGCACTGACAGATACTATCGAGATAAGAGCACAGAAGTTCACAGGAAATCATTGTGGAACACACCAAAATAGACGGGGGTTCATACTTACCGTTACTTACCTCTTAATTATCTCGGGGTTTGAGTTGACAACAGGATCACTAAAGTCTGTTCACACAATAACCTCCACCATGACATTTAAAAATGAACCATTTTATTTACCCGCATTTTATTTCCTTTATTCCTTCCTTTTTGTCCTTTTGTTCTCCTAATCCGTAATTTGCTTGTAAGTTGTAGTTATTTTTAGTTCTAGTGTCATTTTATCATCATTCTTCATTTTCATCCCAAAGAATTAAGAGGCCGATAGCCTCCATGTTAGACTTTTTAACATCAACTATCATCATCAAATTATAATTTCAGCATTATCTTTTTCGACAATGAAAACTGAAAGTCTGGTTTAAGTTGTATTCACAGTGGAAAGAATTTATTGTATGAAATGTTTGGATTGCATATCCAGAACCGTAATCCTCTCCAAACATTAACCTGACCGCAGCAGCGGTCTTGTCAGCGTCATTGCAGGGAAATTGGTATCACCGATTACGATTATTATTGCGGAAGCCGAAATACCGGTTGCTTCCAAATAACTCATGTACTAACCACTCAGCAGGAAAGTTCATAAAGGTTTATAAAAATCGAGAGCATCTAATGGAATTATATTTTAATAAGGTGCAAAGGTAAGTTTAGTTTCTGTCATTTAATATAACGCTATTGTATTTTGTGGCCGGCCCCGCGGTGTTGGGGTAGCGTACCTGCCTCTCACCCAGTAGCCCTGGGTTCGATTCCCGGCCCTGTCAGAGATTTTAGAAACTGACGTGAGGGCTGGAACGGGGTGCACTCAGCCTCGTGAGGACAATTGAGTAGCTGTCAGACAGTGAGACAGCGCCCCGATCACGAAAACCAAGATTAACGGCCGAGGGGCCCGATGCGCTGATCACGCGTCACCCCAATATCTGCAGGCTAAATGACTGGGCAGCGGTCGCTTGGTAGGCCTAGGCCCTTCATGGGCTGTATTGCCAGGGGTTATTATTATTATATTATTTTGTGATATAATTTGCATTTTGATATTGCAGGAATTATATTGACAAATAGTGTCAAGTCTTTGTTATGTTATACTCGGTTGACAGTCCTGTGGGAGCAGTTGAGTAACTAACGGGATTTCAAGTAAAGATCCTCATTTTCTATACCGGTAGTGCAGAGCGCAACTCGCATCCAGTCGGCCGTGTCTCGACTTGAGCTATGTTACCATGGAAATGATCTGCCTTGCCATTCCTTCATGAGTATATTTTATGACTTCATATTAGGTTTGTTCCAACACGAAGTTCTGAACGCGTTCCGAACTGGTACCACCTTTGTATAATGCGCAGGCGCCAATTGAGAACGAATACGGAACTAGTTCGGGATTATGTTTGTTGGAACACTTGGGTAGTGTTTTTTTTAACCTGCGTAAACAACGCCACCTGGGAGTTGTGGAGGCCATGAGCAAAGAGCTCTTTGGAGGCCTTAAGTTCTTTGATTGTTTTCTTTACTCTGTGCGAGTTTTGTGTCCTTTTCTTTCTGTTGGCATTGGTTGGCATAAAAAGATTGGAAGAATAAAAAGGTTTCCTAGTCGCCTAGATAAATTAATATTAAAGTACCTAATTCTACTACCTAAAGAGTAAAGAGACGAAAAATTCTGAAATGGAGGAACTGGGTGGTAAGAATAAAATGCTATAGGCTAATTATCAATCGCACACTTACAATGTACGGTATTTTATAATTAGTTCACGCAGGTTTACATGTTTACATTATATTAATATCCCAAGTACATAAATTAGTTTTAATTGACATTGATAAGCGAATAACCTAAGCATTCTTTATTTTGATATATAAGTAGGTTGTCAGTTGACGCGTAAATAAATTCTAATAAAATTCATTTTCTTTCTTCCTAACAGGATTAACAGAATTTCTAGTATTTCCTAGTACTAGTGCTACCGGTATTACATCTGCTGAACTTGAAAGTCAAGATTTTAAATGGACATCTAACAGCACAAAGATGCTCATAGACTTGAATGAAAAATACAGCAAGTGGGTAGGGTCCCTGCAGATGAGAAACAAAAAGCAGATGTGTTGTGTGATTGCTGAAGAGTTGGGGAGGGAATTGAAAATTAATATAACTGCAAACAGTTGTGAAAATAAGTGGAAAGTTCTTGACCGAAATTATAAAAAGTGCATCGAGAACAAAACTTTAACTGGGAGAGGAAGAAAGGTTTTTGAATTCGCGAATGAAATGGACCGTTTGTATGGAAAAAAGAAATCCATTTATCCAGAACTGTTGCTGGCTACAACAACAGAACATATTCCAGAAAAGGAGACTGAAGTTGAGCCCACAGAATCCCAAGGAAATACACAGATACGCTTGTCCATTGAAGATGAAAATACAGAAAGAAGGAGATATGACCACGATGTCGCAGCCCCTAATATAAACTATTCAGGATTATTAAACTTAGAGTACTATATTCACTCATTATTATGCTCAAAACACATTTTATAATATTCTTGCAGTCATGCATTATTATACCACCGAAGTTTCAGCTGTATTTTGTACAGTTGGACAGCGTTTACATGATAAGTAGGCCTACCCCATAATTTAAAATATTTACATGAACGTTCTTTTGAGCTGTTACAAGATACACCAACATAATTCATACACATATTCAGGAAATATTTCTTTCTTTTTCATATTATTATTCTAATATGTATATTTATTTTTACTTCTGTTGGATAAAAAAATATTCTCTTAAATGGGAAGTATGCTTGATACACAAAACATCTTGGTGTATGTTGTTTATATTAGTACAATTCACAAACATGCAAAATTTCATTGAAATATATTGACTAGTATTGAGATTTCATGTAAACGCTGTGCGAAAATAAAGGTTTAGGGAAACAGGCTTCAAACTTACCTAAGGGTAGAATTTAAAGAAACAACTTAAGCGACAGCAACTAACATTTGGGGGAAGTATTGAAGATATTTTAATTTTGTTTTCACCAAATGGAAAATATAAGATTAGTCATTCAAATAATTTATTAATTTATTTGATCCTGAAAGGTGTACCTTCCCCCATTAGCATAGGAACAAACCATTTGCTTGCAGCTCAAAGGGGGTTTACTGTTTGGCTTCAACAGCTTGCACCAGCTAGCGCAGCGGAGGCAACTCCCTCCGAGCTTTTCTCCAAGTGTATTATAGAGTATTGCCAACCTGATTAAGAGCTGAGATTTTTCCGTATTGCCCGGAGTGCCTCTTATACTGCTGACTTCCTTCATACTGCTGCGCAATATTCTGAACAGTTCCTCGTGAAACCCGAAAATGTTGCAGGAACGAATCATCTTCATACTGAGGGACTATTTGTTCTAAAATAAAATTGTATATTCATAATAATAAATAGTAAAATATATTAAATAATAATAATATAGAAGGATAATTGAACGGCTATAATTATATTATTATTATTATTATTATTATTATTATTATTATTATTATTATTGTTACGTGCAAGAGCCCGTCCCAACGTTTTCAAACATGTATCTACCCTTGGATGTGACTTCATGACATTTTGAAACGACCGCCAGGTCGTTTGGTTCCGTTTGTGAACACGAGATGGCAGCTGCTGTCGGACTTCGGCGTTTCTTCACGTGGTTCCTTCTTCTCCACTAGAGTGTGTTGGTTGTGCCTTATAAAACTAATCCTATTCGTGTTATATTTGAAGGCATTTATTATATTCTACGTCATGAAACAAAGGACTGTGTATGCTTGATGCCGCCAAATTAATTGCTTAATAATGACATTGTTGCTTGATGTGTCAAGCTGTGATTGGACAATTAAATTAACATGTATGCAATGCTGTTTTTGACGCGCGATTCTCCGCCATCTTGTGGAGTTCATTGTCTGTCGTCTAAGAAGCAACTGGCCAGCTGGTGTGACAGAGTATCTCTTCGTGGGCTGGGGGACCCTTGGCCCCCAGCTTATACAAAATATGAATACCAATTCTACTAAGAAATTGCCTGTGCTCTTTAGGCTATTATTTCATCGTTTCGCAGTGAAGAAGTACGAAATGAAAAACGCATCTCGATACAGACCAGTGCCTGTGATACCAAAACGAAGCATGTGCTGGGTGGGCCATTTTCAGGCAATATAGTGCCGTATTACGTTATTTGGTTTGTGTGTGAATTATTTTATTTTTATTGTGTCTCCACTGTGAAGTTTTAAGGTACGTTTTTTAATTTATTTTATTTTGGGAGCTCCAATATGGGCCTTGTATGAATGTTTGATCTTGTGTTTTGTTTCGCCTGGTAGGCCTAAAATTTTGTTATGTTTTAATAATGTTTCCATATATATATTAATTTTTTTTTCTTCGTACCTTCTGGAGACACATTTCTAAGTTTATTTTACGTTTTAAATTATTATTTATTTTCTTTTGGCAATCTTGGGATTGGCATATTATTAATCTGTTTTACGATCCGATGCTCCACACTCATGTTAATAGTGTTTAGATGTAATTGTTTTCCTCATTTCATTTCTTTCCGGTTATTTTAAAATTAATTTAATGCTAATTCTTTGCCGTAATTTCGATTTGACATGCGGTCTCCTGTTTTTGTGGCCATGTTTGTTTTTGTTTTGCCGAAATGCATTCTGGTCTTGAGGGCAGTCTCTTGGCGCCGTCCGCGAAACTAAAACGTGTTGTGGTGTTAACTTAATATGTTTTTTATTAACCTTGTTGGTTCAACTTTGTGTTTTTGGTGAATGTTCCTGTGTTTTTCTCCGTCATACAAATTATGGATTTATTTTCTGATCCAATTTTATTTCATTAATTTAATTTTAAATTTCTTGTTTTGCATCATGGCCTTGGTCTCTGCATGTCCGGTCGGTATTGCGTCCTACTAAATTATCAAGCCCGTTCTCATTTAATTATGCCTGTAATTTTATTTTTATCTTTGGGCTTTAACATTCTAATTTTAATTTAATTCTTTTCCTTTTTTTGCTTTGCAAGCAAGCATGTTAAGCCGTCTCTTGCCTATTTTTGTATTTTAATGCTGGATGATGCATGTTCTGTTTTCTGGTGGAGGTGCTCTTTTAACTTTTAACATTAAATTTTTATTTTAAATTTTTAAACAACTGTTGTGGCATTTTTTTTTTTCGTCGGCAGCAGTTCTGTTGGTTATTGGGGGGGGGGGGGTGTCTGTAGAATATTCTGTGCGTTGTTCCCTTCTCCACCTTCCTTCTACCCTTTTGGAGCTCTTCTGTTGGGGCATGTCATCTGGAGGTGATTTTGCTGAGGAAGCGATGCGGACCTCTGAATAAACGTTAAGTTGGCCCATCCACCCTGGCCGTCCACGTGTCAATTATCATCAACAAATTGCTTATTACCTAAATAATTCTCGTTCTTCCTTCTTAATACATTCCATTCTACGTCATCATAGTCTTCATCAGCGCTTGAATCATAATAGAGGTCGCTGTCGCCTTCGAAATCACTCATTTTAATAACACAACATTAACTATCTAATAAGTGTATTTTGAAAAGAGCGTGCTAGGGTTATGTTTCTTCTTTCGCATTCAACAACGGAAGCAGCTGTGAAGATGGCTTGTGCGCATGATCAGAACTCCCAGTTCCTGCTCTTGACTGAGAACTGATATCTCTCGTTCCGAACGAGTTCCAGATCATGTTGGAACAGAGCAAATAGAGAACTAGCAGTTCAGAACTCGTTCGTGAAGTTTGTTGGAACGGTTCCTGCGCTACTGCGCAGGCGTCGACAGTTCTCGAACGATAATTCGCTGTGTTGGAACAAACCTATTAGCCTTTGCTCGAGTACAAAAGGACCGAAATCAGGAGAATGAGAAAGACTATCGAAAATTCATGTAGCCAGCCGTTCCTTCTGGGTCCTAAACTATGTGTATGCAAAATTTGGTTGAGATTGGTGGAACGGTGTAGATTTGTATACGGAACAAACCCACCCACCCACATACAGACTTTCACTTTTATATATAAGATATAGAACTTCCCTCTTGCTAAGAAAAGAAAGAAATCTAATTGCCCCACTAGGCGGGATTTAAAATTACCGGGGCCTAAGTTTAGTTTGAAAAAGTTAAATTGGCAACCCTGGGAGAACTGAGTTATGTGTTGTCATGAAGACTTGACTAGCCTCAATGGGGAGCCAGGCCGAAAGCGAAAGGCGACAACTATACATCATCAAGCAGCCGGTGCGGTGGTGATGCAGACCCAAATCGCAACCATACTGATTTCCCATAAAGCATGAGTTATAGAATCATCTACTAGTGTAACTAATTTAAGAAATGTTTAACTTATTAATTATCATTAGTTATTGTTTTGTTAGCTTGCCACGGTGGGTGAGTGGATAGCCTGTCGGTCTACTAACCCCAAGATTGCAGGTTCGCTTCTGGATGTGGTAAGTGATTTTTGAAAGGCCGCAAAAATACGACACGCATGTCATACGATGTTGGCATGTCAAAGGACCCATTTGAACTCAGTAGGCCATGTTCATAATGGCAAAATTAATCTCGGGAGTTTCCGCCAACACAAAGTTCCTCATTTCTCTACTAGAAAGCGCTATTGGGTTCAAGGAGCTTAGATATCTAACCTCCTTGACTTTCATAGTGATTCAAGGAACAACGAAATTCGACATGCAAGCTAGCCTCTGGGTGTCAAATTACAAAGCTTGCACCCAGCAGCCGAGGCCATACGATATTATTACTGTTTTGTTTTTGTTTAAATTCCATACAATGGGGTGAGGGGGTTCTAACCCCCAGTTACACCCCGCTGGCTACGCCACTGGCTGTCGCAGAAGTGATCTGCCAGACACATTGCGCCTGACCGTACACCATTACGTAAAATGCAGATAATGAATGAGTGTATTCACTATTGTAGCAAAACTGTTCAGCAAATATTGTATTTTATCGGCTTCGGTGGCGTAGTCGGTAGCATGCTGAAATGCTATGCCCAAGATAGCGGGTTCAAACCCGGCCGAAGTCGTCGGATTTTTTAAGAGCGTTAAAAATCCTTCAGTATGCCTTCCTTCGGAGGGGAAGTAAAGCCGGCAGTCCCAAGACGTAGATTTATGGCATGTAAAAGATTCTTTCACAGACTAAACTTGTGTAAAACAAAATTTGTTAGGTTAGATTTCATCAGAACGCTCTATCAAAGTTCCAACGTTCACCACTCGGTATCATTGATATCTGGTGGCGAAAGTTGGAACTACTTGAAATTGAACGGAACTTGTAGCTCGCCCTTTAGGGTGTCCGCTGGAAGCAGCTACAGACTCAGGCGAGCCGAACATGTCCTCGGACACTCCCGGCACTAAAAGCCATACGATAAATAATAATGTATTTTATTTTTTTAAATCTGATTTCTGAGGTGTGCCAGGCAGGCATAATGCGCCCGCTGCCACTATATTTAATATTGCGCCTGACAGAAAGTTAAATATCTGAACTATGTATATTTAGCACAAAATTAATTAGAATGAGCGCTTTTTGCAAAAGACGTTTTTTTTTCTCAGTCGGATTTTCATATCGTTTTACTTTTCAAGTTTCCAGCCTGCGCCTCCCTGCGTGCGCCCATGGGCCACGCGAAATATTTCACTGGCATTCTATATCACCGCAGCGGTAACATATATCACTCTGAAATGTTGTACAGAGATAAAGGGTACTTCTACAAGTTTACCTATGCGACTTTATAAAACCTGAAGTATGAAACGAACATGGCAGCCAAAGGCCAAGTGAAGATGAAACATTTTAATGGATATTTCACGCGATTTAACCACCCGAGCGCATTGAAACTTGAAACGGCAAATGCTTACATAAATTCTAATCTACTGACATCTAATTTAGTTCGATTGTTTACATAACTTCAAGATGGTGGCTGTGCGAAATGTTAAAAATTAAGTTTTTATTTCTTGTGTCCTAATCATGCGATCGAAGTGAAAGTTTGAATAATGAACCTACGCAATAATTTTCATCTAATGGTACATAACTGTATGGCCTATATATAACAATTCAACATGGCGACCATCCGAAATATTTAGACGGTTATCAATATCTATCAGCAATCAAACTGGGATTTTGTATGCTGATAGAGGCTATTAATATAAGTTCACCTATTGGACTTTCAATAACCTGATGAACAGAATACCAACATGGCTGCCAAACGAAGTTGAAACATTTAAATGGAATTGACTCGCGATTTAATTAACCGAGCGCAGTGAAACTTGGTACGGTATATGTTCATACGAAATCTACTGGCATCTAATTAAATTCAATTGTTTCATAACCCCAAGATGGCGGCCGTGTGAAATTTTAAAAATGAGTTTTTATTTCTAGTGTCCTAATCATGCGATCGAAGTGAACGTTTGAATAATGAACCTACACAATAATCTTCATCCAATGATGCATGACTCTATGGCCTACTTACAGAACAATCCAACTGGCGTTCCTTTCCATAGGCGGGAGCATTTTTTAATAAAGAAGACCAATAGGATATTTGAAAATAGGCTAAGTTATATAGTTCTTCACGGAACTACTTGTTCTCATTATAAGTACTTGAGGGTTCATTTTTAGCGTAGGACACAAATCTTCATTCTGTTCATATCTGTCTGAATTGCGCCCTTCGTTGCTTATTAGTTTCGAGGCAGTTCACAGCTGTGTCAGTGTCTATATTTGTCTCTGTCGCTCAGATTTTCAATTATATCAGTACTACTATTACGGCATATTCACACGTTTCAGTTCAGAATGTTCTTTACATTAATACCGGTACCGCACTATATCTTGGTGTATTTTAAATAGTTCATTTACCAGAAATGTTTTTAGTAAATTAAAGAATATGTAAAAAAAACATCAGGAGTAGATAACAGGAAGAAGGGACACTCATAAAGGCATCAACCAAATAAGGTACCGGTATCTTGCAAACCATTTAGGTATATTATTGTTAGTCTAATTTATTCAGTGCTATTTTAAGGTAAGCCTAACGGTTCTCGTGGACCTCATTCTTGTTTATTATTAGTCTATTATTATTCAGAGGAAAATGTAACACCCTCTAAATAATAATAATAAGTAAATAAATACATAAATACGAACCTTAAAAAAATCGAATAACTTTACATTCTATCACTGAGCAATGCGTCTTTGCCGTGCAAAGAAAATTATTTGTGAAAGCTTTGCCTATATAATGAAATGGGGGTCTCAATTTTCTGCACCTACAATAAAAACTTTTCATATCTTACCGGTACCGAAGATGTGTCCAGTTTTGCCTTCTTTATGACAAAGTGCTCGATCTTATAAACACTCGCTAATGTGACAAAAAGAAGAAAGAAAAGAGCAACTATCACACAATTCTCGACTCTTCCCCAATACTACCACTTACAAACTGTTATCTCTCCTCTCGCACAGTGGCGACAATGAACCACGCTGCGCCAGTATTGTAGCCTGGGACATTTTAACACTGCTGTATTTCCAGGAAATGGAATTTAAAAGCTGACAAGCTATAACTGGCCCCTTCCAGAGAGGTCTCTTGCTAATTGGCAATCTCCTTATTTCTTGGCAGACTTTTGTCATCATCACTTGGTTGTATCCCAAGTAATGAGGCACCTACTGTTCTTGGAAAAACCCCCTCACGTCACAATCCTAATTGCTACCCTGTTATTTCAGCTCCTCCAAGCAGTGCAGACACGGAAATGATGACTGGCCGTGCAGAGATTGTTAGTACATTCTTTGTCAACGCATTTACTGTATTTAACATTTCGTTGTAGGTTCTAAATTTGTTCGAGCCGTAAGAAAATATGAAGGCTTATGCCCACCCCAATTTCTGGATTTATTTTGGGTGGGGCCCTCTGGCTACACCACTAGGTATGACATTATTATGCCATCTTCTTCCTAACAGTGTATTCCTATCCTTCGGTCACAACAGGACAAGCTTGGACCCAGACCTACATAATAACTGAACTGTTCATTTAATGCCATTGCAATTTAATTTGGTGTCTGCCCTGTATCCAATGTTTGACCACGTGGAGTGCTACTCAATGACCATTCTAGCATCAGGAAATCTCTGGTGTGAACAAAAATGTATTGTTTTGTTTTTTGCGTTTCTTTGTCTTGCCACAGTGCAGGGCTGCCTTAACGGACTTTCGGGTGATTAAGCAGATTCTTAAAATGTTTATTTATTTTATTTTATCTCGTGGATATTTACGTATAGAATACGAGAGATGAGCTGCGGGTAGTATCTGCACGCGCCCACTTGCGCGGTAACGTAGCACATTTTTCCGGCCTACTTGGCGAGATTTTCGCTGTCCTTACGATTTTGAATTTGTGGCCGGTAAAAGAAAAATATCGCGATGTTCCAATCAGCGCCGGTCTCGGCCATCAAGATTCAAGGTGTCCTAGCAATCGCAAGATCACGTGATCGGGCACAGAAAACTATCGTGACGCGATTGGCACCGTTCTCGGCCCCCTTTACGGAGTTCCTAATGAATCCACTAGTGATGTGCTTGAGCCCGGCTCGAGCTGCTCTAACAGATGACGTCCGAGTTCGAACAAGGTCGAGCTTTGCTCGAGCTCTTGTGCACGCCGTGACCTAGCGGCGTGCTCTTATCAACCAGAAACCTTAAGAAGGCTGTGTTCGAGCATTGTGCTAGGCGGTACCGGCTCGTCCTGTATTTGCTGTGCACTGCTGTATAGTATGTGCCTATAACCCCTTCAAACTGTATCTGTAATGTGGAGACAGCCACAATCTGTGTTTGTGCGATGAATCGATGAACACGTCTCCTCAGAATATACAAACTGCCTACTGAACATCATTGGAGTGCACAGAACAAGGGCGACGGATCACAACACGTCCTTCGTACATTGGTGCGGCAACAGTATGTGTATATATGCGATTAATTTGTTCCGTTTCAGGAACATATGTTTGCTTATATCCTCGACAGTATTACATCCTTCTCAGAAGCCAAAGAAGTATCAGTGATGGGGGGCGGGGAATAATCTCTATTAATATTATGTACAATTTGGTTTACGTCGCACTGACACAGAAGAGGGCTAGGCGCGGAAGGATGCAGCCGTGGCCTTTATTAAGCTACAGCCCCAGCATGTACTTGGTGTGCAAATGGGAAACCACGAAAAACCATCTGCAGGGCTGCCGAAAGTAGGATTCGAACCACTAACAGTCTAATACGTTCACAAATACCGTACGCCAGGGAGAGGTTGCAGAAAATATCGTCTGGGCCGTCAGTGCTCCGCATACTTTGTGTGGAGTCGCCTAGCGGTTCGATACTGTATCGAGACGGCGCGAGCCCGCTCGAACTTCAGTATCATTCGCCCATCACTAGAATCCACAGTTTCGAGTTCGCGACCGGACACAGAAACATGTGGTCTATGCAATTAACACAACTTTCGAGCCTATTTAATGAGATCCCCACTGTACTCGTGATCGTTACGCAAAAAAATATTGCATGTCACGCGATCGGTGTCATTAATTAATGGTAATTTCGCCAGCAAATCATGATTAAAGAACTTAACTTTTCACAGAAGATGCTGAAGTGATTTTTTAAAATTTCATTTTCCTGGTGGAAATGTTCTCCTTCAGCTGACAGACAGGCGTTGTATCGTGTAAATAAATTAGCGTTTACACGTTGTAATTCCCTTCTGTTGTGAGGGATGTCTGCTGCCGTATATTGTTCTCCTGCTCTGCTTGAGTACTGGTAATTGATTTGTACACTTTGTATTTTAAATTACCCCACAATTTAACATCAAACGGGCTTAGGTCCATGCTTCGATTAATTACGCAGGGTGGTACAGGAATAGCTACATAATGTAACTTCCAAAGATTTAAAATTCATGTGATGAGGAATGTTGGCTATTGTCATTCCTCTGCTGTGAATCTAGGCCTTATTTTTATTTTCTGCATTTCATTTGAGCCCACCCAATTAGTCAGGCTGCCTGGAGTGGCAAGACAATCTTTTAAGTACAGGCAACGACTGATACAGACCAGCAGGTGTGCTTGCTGCAACAGCTACAAACAGTTGGGAATGGTTAGTTTTTAACTAGCCACACACAAGTATGGCTGCGAGGTTCACCACAACAACAAAACATCATTTGCTGTACTTTTATTAAGAACTAGCTATACTCGGCATGAGCTGCAATGCCATATTGGTTTTGCAAGCTTGATTTCAGTTTAAGAAACCCCGGCCAAAAACCGTGGCATGAACTGTATTGGAATAGACAGCAATACAAGATAACACGTCGGGCTTCTGACTCCTCATGTCACCTCGCGATGAATCAGCAAGACATTCTCACACCTGGCATTACGGTGTGATAAGTATACTGATTGTGCAATTTGGTTATTGTGGGATTTAAGGGTTCCTGTTAACTCCCTCAACCTTTTGTGTTAGGGGAAGGTCCGGCAGCCGCGGACGGATGGTAGCCCCGGACATGGCTTACTTTCATACCTACTCACCAGATAGAGCAGAATGCAATTGCATCCACGTACATTTGTGAATAGTTTTATTTTTGTAAGTTGGCAAGCATACATTCTGTGAACACGTGTTGTTTTGGCGCGCAATACTCGCGGACAGAACTTAAATTTGAAGCGCTGTACCAGACTTTGCAGGGGAAGCACCCTCTTGGTACTTATCCTAATTATTCAAAATACATTTAAAAACACAGCCAACATATTTCATAATGAAAGTATTTGTAGTTGAGGGGATGTGAATGTATTTCTCTTACATAAACAATCTGGTAGCCCCGGACACCAGTTGTGATGGTAGCCCCGGACAGAGTGACAATGTTTTTAATTGGTTGCAGGTAATTTCTGCTGGGCTTAAAATTGCTGAAGTTTAAAGGCAGGAATACCAATGGAGGTACCTGTAGTGAAGATGTGACGAAACAAGCGATAGAAAGGGTGTTAGGGAATACAATATCATGTAGAGAAGCTGCTCAAGTTTTTGGCATGATAAAATTAAGATAATAAAAGGCTGTGAAGTTGAATTATCGATTACTCCGACGTTGGGTAGGTTCGAAAACATCTTTTCGGAACAACTGGAGTATGAGATGGTGCAACAAATAAAAGACTGGATCAATGACAGGCTTATGATAAATTCACCTGCTGAACCTACTGCAGTGATGCAGTAAAATGCAGAGAATTTCTTAATATGGATGAAAAAATTTGTGAAGCATGTGCATCCCTCAGAGGAAAGTCCTGTCCTGATAGTTCATGGACAATGCAGACACAAAGAATTGCAAGTGATCTTATTTGCGCGTTCTCACCATGCGCATATTTTGAGGACTCCTCATACGACCCACAAACTGGATACAGTGCTGTAGGTGCAAGGGATGGGATCACGAGGGTTGTGGTGAGTTAGAAACAACTCATAATGATAATTATATCTGTGACATATACATGTTGATGATTTTTGGGTTAAGTTCAATCTTTGTGAAAATCTTAGAGCAGTTATTTGTGTGTCCGGGGATACCAGACAGGTTGATTTAATGTACGAATTGTGAATAAATTTATCAAACCCACAACTCCTTCACTGTGTGATAATGTAAATATTGCCTAAAATTTTATGAATGGATACGGACAGCAAACAAAATATTAAAATGTCCGGGGCTACCAGACATTCCCCTACATAAATAATTTGCAGCTAGAAACCTACCCTGGAGTGCACACAACAATTCACCTAAATTTCATCGCAATCAGATGAATGGTATATGAAGAAATATCCAATGGTATATGAACGCATAGGGGACATACATACAAACAAACTATCACGTAACATTGATTTTTATATATATAGATGAGTCTGTTAGTGTTACTCACAGAGCATTTCAACAGGAATTTCCTGGTGTTAAGATGCCTTCGGAGACCGCAGTTCGGAAGGTTGTGACGAAGTTCAAGTCTATGGGGTCAGTTTTAAATAAACAAAATAAACGAGACGTCACGTTTTGACAGAAGGGAAATTAGAGGACATTACTGCTAGATTATTGCGGTCACCGAGAAAATCTTTGTGAACACTTTCTCAACAAGCCGGCGTGGCTCCGAGGACCACAAAACTAATTCAGTATTGACCATACAAAACTACTCAGATTCAAACCTTAAGTCCAAGAGACCCAGTGGCAAGAACCATAATTGGTATTTCCAGTCCGTGTATGATGGAATTTTAGATCCACAGTTAGTGCTTTTCAGTGATGAGGCATGGTTTTATTTACATGGACGTGTGAATTCACAAAACAATCGATACTGGTTGCCTGTGAACGCAAGACTGATCTACCAAAACCCCCTGCATGACGCAAAAATCGGTGTGTGGTGCGCAGTAACCGCAAAAAGAATTACAGGCCCAATTTTTTCCCGTGAAACTATTAATTCTGCTCGATATGTTCAGGTTATTTTGAATAATTTCTTTGTCCAGTTAACAGACAGGGAAAGTTTTCTTCCCCCAGCAAGCGCACAATTCATTGGACGCAATAAGTGTTGTGTTTTGTGACAGGAAGATTAGTGCTGGATTGTGGCCGCCTCGAAGCCCGGATTTAACACCGTGTGATTTTTATTAGTAGGGTAGCTTAAAAGACAAAGTGTATCGGTCTATTCCCTGTACCCTAGAGGAGAACAATATACGGCAGCAGATATCCCTCATTACGGAAGGAGAATTAAGTTACGTGTAAATGCTGATTTATTTACACGATACAACGCCTGTCTGTCAGCTGAGGGAGAACATTTTCAGCATCTTCTGTGAAAAGGTAAGTTCTTTTTATCATGATTTGCTGGTAAATTTACCATTAATTAATGTACTATGTTACGGTTTTTACCTGCACGCAATCTGCGCCCTGAGTTTTGTTTGCTGGCGGAAGGCGAGCGGGCCGAGTAGCAGGACCCACTCCAGCAAATGAATCTCACTGTATTATTTATAATGTTTCAAAGTGCATTTCGTCTTTAGAATGCTTCAAATTGTCCGTTTTCAAGAAAATCTATTAGTGTAGGCTCTCCGTGTTTTTAAACTGAGCGCCAATCTACTGAACCCGTCTTGAGAACGACACGATTATCGCAACAATCTCTCTCTTCGAAGGCAGTCAAGTTGAGAGCATGCCTACCCAGTCGACTATCTACAGAGTGAACATACGAACAAACATCCCAGTCTCGTCCTTACTCAATCCACGCATATAACACTTGGGCCGACATGTTGAGACGCTTCTTGTCGCCTCCGATCTCTTATGTTAATAGCCAACAGCTAACGACCCCACCACTGTCACGCATCAACAATCATGTAGGCATACCTACATGTAAAATGATATACATATTTTGAAATGTGTTTTTATAAGCATGGTATTAATGTATTATTTGAGCTCCTAAGTTTTGTATCGCCAGTTTATCTGTAACACACATAAATTAGCATACCTACTCTGAGAACTTAATCATGCACATTGCTGCTCTTTATATAAACCTACTCTACGGTAGGGGCAGATGACCTTGCTGCTGGTCTACCCTTTAAAACAACAATAACAGCTAACTACTCTACAGTCATAACAGCTGTCAAGCCTAAAATGTACAGTGTTCTAATTCTGTCAAATCACTAAAAGTTTTGCTTTCCCCCTAGTACCCAACTTGGGATGATGGAGAATGAATACCGTGAGACTGGCGAGAGATGAAACCTGCGGGAGAACCTCACCAGAGGAAAAAAAAAACTCAGCAGGCTTCAGATATGCATCAGCAAAATCAACATGCTCCTGTGGGAATAACCCAGTCTTCTGTTCTTAAAGCCTCTACTACTGTAGATTGCCTTGGGACAAGGAGTATCTTGTAAATGACATCTTACCTGCTTTCACACAATCAGATTATTAATATTTGATGTCTTGTGGACTGCTTATTTTGTTGTTACATTTACAGGATTACAGATTCATACATTTGGGTGTATGTGGATTGTCTATTAACCTGTGTTATTGTAGCAATTCATGTAGCTGTAGTTATTACGATTAGGGTACTGTAGGAACTCTGGGACTCAAAATAATTTACCATACCTGGAAAGAGTGTGGGGAAATCACATTTAAGGAAAACTACTGGAAATACTGGGATTCAAGTCTCAGATCTTTGAACATCAGTTGTTCGATCCAGTCATGGAGAATGTCTTACATCGGTTGGCTACTGGTATCTAAATACTGTTCACTTTCCATATCTCTGTTTATTATACTTCAGTTTAAGTACTCGGGTCTCTTTCATTAGGACCATTTACATTTATTTTCCTAATTTGTTCAGTGTATACACAATGTGGTCTAAAAGACCAATACCAATGCTCTCATACATACACACCGGCCGAAGCCGTCGGATTTTTTTAAGAGCGTTAAAATCCCTTCCTTCGGAGGGGAAGTAAAGTCGGCGGTCCCATGTCATAGATTTATGGCATGTTAAAGAACCTTCCACTAATTGCACCAGTGTGAAGCTAAATTGGATAGGTTAAGAATGTAAACGACGCTCTTAGGTTTCTACGTTAGTTGCCAAGAGCCGACTGCGGTGGCGTCTAGTAGCTAAGTTCTGAACTTGGACTAGTAGTCGACGGCGGCGCTTGGCGGCAAAAGTAGTAAGTATTTGAAAAATTCTAAGTTGCAGTACTTAAATTAAAAAAAACAGATAACACACACTAATACAGTCATCACAATTAACACCGGTTATCATACAGATTCTACCCACACCCAAAGTACACTGGGCTACATGACCGCGTTGTCGCAGCCCCTAAACTTAAGAACCAACCAACCAATCATACATACACATATTCATTTGAGACCAATTTGGCTGTCAGTGTCCAGTCTAGTCTGCAAACAAGTCGCCTCCATGATGCCCTATTAGTGGTTAGCACTGAGGCCTCCTCTGCTTCTGCACCTCTCACTTTAAAATTGTTGATCACTGAATCTGACCATCGGCTCCTAGGTCTACCCCTGCTTCTCTTAACCTCTAAATCCGAACTAATTAATCTCTCCTCCCCCATTCTCATCACATGACCCCATCATCTGAGTCGGCTCATACAATCTGGTCTAAAAGACGAGAACCAATGCTCTCGTACATACATTCGAGACTGATTTGCCTTCCAGCATCCAGTCTGCAAGCTTCTATCTTCATTTCTAATTTTAGCCTTTTATCTCTTCATTACAAGTGCCCTTCTGCTATTGCTCCCATCTATTATATATGCTTCTCTCATATCAATCACCTCTAGCTTGAGTATCAGATACGGTATCCTGAATCTATCCAGCTCTCACTTCCATATATCAAGGTTGGTCCAAGTACTGAGTGATGTAGGGAGAGTTTCGTGACTACACTGATTTCTTTCTTGCAGAATACTGTAGATCACAACTGAGAATTCACTGCATTGACGTTAATACACCTCGACCTTATTTGTTCCCCCATACTGCCATCCTGAGAGAATATACAGCCTAAGTGTTTAAAATGTTCCACCAAAGCTCACAAGACCACAATTTTTTAGATAAACGAAATGTTCTAATTTTATATTCAACTTACATCCTTCATTCTTAATACATACAGTACTTTAGACTGCTCACACAGAGTCCAGCTGAGGAAAATTATAAAATACAATAATGACTAGACAATGAGATGTGTGCATCACTGTGTATATCAAAGCATTTCAAGTAATTTTGTTCTTCACAAGGTGTCCATCATTGGATCCAAACATCTCTCCTAATTTAGTCCCTGATTACTTATTCGTTGTTTTTAAAAGTCTCCCCTACAAATGCCCAATACTGTGTTGGCCAGCACTGCATCTTGACTGTCCTGCTGTGATTTGCAATAAGCTCAAGGGCAATCACTGAACTGAATAAAAAACAGTTTTCCATTATATAATATAGTCCAGGACACCTTAAATAAGTTACTAGAAAACCAACATGGCCGCCACATTTGGCGTTGCCAACTTACATCATTTAACACCAAAAAAGTCAGCACACACATCCATGTAACACGTACCGCAAATGATCCAAACTAAGTAAAGGCTCTTTTACGAAAATACGTTTTACATGAAGTTGTGAAGCAGTCCTTGCTCGAGTTAGGGACATCTTGGTCATCAGTCCTCGACAGTAACTCTTAAGCAGTATTATGGTAGTGAAGTTAACTTAAATTATCTCTTCTAGATTGATTTTTAACCCTGTACTGCCCACTGTAACACTGAAGTCACATACCATATTTTCCTTATTTACTTAGCATGCACGCTAATATTCCGTTTTGGACCAATGTGACATTGAAGTCACAGTATGGCTACGCTTATTTCCGGTAGCTAAGCGACAATAGTTCAGATCCTTCCCACAAGATGTCTGCTATTTCGCCAGACTGCACACATGTTTATGCTGACGTGGTGTTGTCTTAGTTTGATGATTGTTTGTTCCTCGTTTTTGTCATTAGTGTGAGAAATAAAATTTCATAAAGCAAAGGTGAGCCTTATAGCATGATTTTATGTATTGTATAATAATGTGAGAGTCATTGTTGCTCATTTTACCGATAAAGTTTGCTTTGTAACTTGAAAGTCACATTGGGCAATGGCGAACTGTGACCTCACCTTCCTTTATTTTGCTGCAGACTGATGGATCCCAGTCGTTTCTATGGTAAAGGCCGAGACAATGATGTCAATTTGAGGGAAATAAATGGATATGATTCTGAAGATTCTCTCTTATCTGACTCCGATGATGAATTAGACTTTTTTATACCAACAGAGAATATAATTATTCCAGAAAGTGAGGATGAAGAAGGATTCGATGACAATATATCAACAGAGACTGATGTCGCAGCAGAAACTCAGAATTTAGCAAGTGTCAATATTGATCAAGAGCCTACATCAAGTTGTGACAATGCAGTGATATCAAATGGGGTGAGTGGACCAAAGAATACAGTTTGGAAGAAGGTTAGCACACGCAGGGCAACTGCTGTTTTGCCATGGAAAGATCAGCTGCCCCCAGGACCTGATATACCTCATGCTCCAATAAACTATTTCCGAAAATTGATGGACGACGATATCTTACAATCAGCAGTGGAACAAACAAATTTGTATTCTGTACAACGGAATCCAGCAAAGCCAATAAATGTAAGCAAACATGAAATTGAACAGTATTTTGGATGTTCTATGTGTATGTCAGTTTACGGTTTGCCAAACTCCCGTTCTTATTGGAAAACTGATACTCGAGTCCCAGTTGTTGCCGACACATTGAGTAGGAACAGGTGGGAAGCCATAAAATCAGGACTTCACTTCAATGACAACTCAAAACTAGATCCAAATGATAAACTCGACAAAGTCAGGCCCCTCTTGCAGGCTCTGGTTGAAAATTGTAATAGCATACCAATTGACGAAAAGCTTTGTGTGGATGAGCAGATGATCCCTTTCAAGGGTCAACACAGCCTCAAACAGTATGTGAAGGGTAAACCAAAGAAGTGGGATTATAAGGCATTTTTGTTGTGTGATTCAAAGGGAATTGTCTATAATATGGAGATCTACTCAGGGAAGGCAGATCATAGCCCATTGTTGCCAGATGTGGGTGTGTCCGGCAATGTAGTGATTCGATTGTCGACCATCATTCCAAAACACCGCTTTCATAAGTTGTACTTTGACAATTGGTTTACAAGTATTCAGTTGCAAGTATGCTTGGAGAAAGACGGAATCCAGTGCTTGGGCACAGTGCGTGCGAATAGACTAGAGGGATGCAAATTTTCAGCCGATAATGACATGAAAAAGAAGGGAAGAGGCAGTTTTGAGGAATATGTTGCGATCAAAGATGGTGTGACAGTAACTGCCGTAAAGTGGTATGACAACAAACCAGTTCACTTACTGAGCACTTTTGTCGGTGCTCATCCAGTGACGAAGGTACAGAGGTGGGACAGGTCAAAGAAGGAGAGGATAGAAGTTCCATGCCCTAGCATAGTACTTCTATACAACAAATTCATGGGAGGCGTGGACCTAATTGATTGCCTTATTGCTTTATATCGAACAGTTATCAGATCAAAAAAATGGTACCTGAAAATAGTGTTTCATTTGATGGATTTAGTAGTTGTAAATGCATGGCTATTGTACAGGAGGGACTGTGACTCATGCCAGATCAGAAAGAAAGATCAACTGAGCCTCTTGGAGTTCAAGGCAGCAGTTGCAGCCTGTCTTTGCCAGCAGGGTAAAGTTACGCAAAAGAAGCGGGGAAGACCAAGCGTATCGTCAATGGAGCAGCAAATTGAAGAAAAGAAGAGGAAGGGCCCAAGTGCTCCAATGCCAGTCAAAGAAGTCAGACTGGATGCGACAAGTCACTGGCCAAAATTTGTGGAAAAAAGGGGGCGCTGTAAGAAGCCTGGCTGTCCTGGAGTCCCCAAAGTAATTTGCGTAAAGTGCATCTCTGCTTCACACCGTCTGCAAACTGCTTCGTAGAATTTCACTCGGAGTAGTGAAATATACATTCTGAATTTGTTATGCCAATTCATATGAGTGATCTTGTTTCCACGTTTTTGTCATACTTTCTAATTTTTTGGAATGTTATTGGTGATTCCTGAGGTAACTTTTGGTAACTGAACTGAAACGCACTGATTCCTCTTTGCAGCCTTATTCTCTAAACAAATATTGGCATTTGTCTTCCATATGGTAATTTTTTCAAATGTGACATTTTATCTATTTGACATTTAAAATTTATTATTTTAATGTGATTTGAATATTGTCTCTGTTCTAATTTTGTAAAATCTAAATAATGCTAAATATAGCAATTCTAATCTGGTGAGAATAAAATCTTATGATTCCATTCATTAAATTTATACCATGACCTTCACCGCCCATTGTTACCTCAAAGTAACAAACCAATTTTCAAAACAGTAATTTTTGAAAAAATAGAAATTGATGTTTTTAGGGGCTATAGCACCCTTTAGTCTATAAATGTAGGGATCTATATTTTTTTTCTTGAAGAAATAATAATTTGGGCTATCATATAAAATCCATAAGAACAGAAACATTAATACTTACTCAATTATTTTCGCCAGCGAGCTAAAGATGAGCATGTTCATTTCTTCTTATAGGCTATATTTTTATAATTAGTCCAAATATGCAGACCATTCTGTTTTAAGATGAGTGTTCAGAGAAGGATTTAGGAGTAGGAGAGAAATATAATAGTAGTGTACATATTAGCTTATTATTTCTTTATTTTTGATAAGTACCGTACTCATTTCTTGCATGTATTGGCAACTCAAACTAACACTTGGGGCGCTGCGGTCGGTCTGGATAAGTAGGGTAAAAATACTCAATAACACGCGTTTGATATGGAACACTTTTTATTTTTCGGTTATAATCAGTAAATGTGGTCCCTAAAATAATGACAGTGTTATTTTTGATTGTATATATGTATAACTGTGCGATACACGTGATCTAATTTGTGTGTTCCACTGGATTTTATGTGTCAATTGCATATTATCAAGCATCGGTTGTCTGCTGGTAACTGTTTTTGAGCAGTTCGAGTCATGGCGCTGTTACTTTAAAAGCAATATTTGAGTTTGCTCACTGTGCCATAGACTGTAGAAATTATTTGCTGCTTGGTAGGGCGAAGGGATGAGTTTAACTTGTATTAAAGCTCGGGGGACACAGGAATTGCTTGATTTAGATGGTTAGCTGGTGGGTTTGGTGTAGAATATCGGACTGGTAGCAGGTTCTCGCAGAGTAGATATTTACCCTGCGAAGTCAAATTAGGCCTATATGACTCGTAGTGGAATGGCTCGGATATCGCAGAGCGAGGTGATGGCGATTGGTAGGGTAATTGGAAATGAACTAGGGAGGGGGAAGGATACCTGACTGATGAAGCTTGGCTGAAGTCGGCTGGTGTAGGCCTAGCTGTCTTGGTACGGCTTGGCTCGGCGTAAACAGTGAACAACCCGTCCTGTCGTCAGTGAGTGTAGTGGTGAGTGGTCCAACCCGCTCCTGTTGCCCGTATTTATTTGGTATCGTCACCTTTTTGCTATTGCTATTTACATCTTTTGGAAAGTGATGAAAACTTATATCCGCAGCCCTCTTTTATGCATCGACTTACAGCCGTAAACTGAGCAATATACGTTGCTTTTACTCATTTTACACTCCATCAACGAGTAAAACTTATTACTTATGTATAAAGACACGAAGAAATTACCTCGATCTGCTTACGAATACAAGAAACCATATACAACCAGTCACCACGTGACAAATGTACCCTACTTGGTAAGTTTCTAATTTTTACCGCTAGATGCCATATCAGATAGCTGGAGTTGCCAATAGGCCTACATATATGAAGGCAGAATTGAGACAAGCTGTTGAAAGCCTGTTGGCAAATCCCTATTGAGATGCAAGAAGATGGTTGATCCAATGCTTAGGCCTAAAACCATTCGAACTAGTCGTGGATTTTAGGGGCATTAGACTAATGGCAAGTCGAAGATTTCGTCTTGGAATGGTAGAAAGCAGCAGTTGGTTGATTTTGGGGCTTTGTGACATCATGGTCATGTAGATCTGTGTACTTGGGCATGTGGAATTTGTCTGATAACCTGTGTTATTGTGATGGCAGGATTAGTGTGTGCATTTATTATTCAGATGAGGATTGGGATCGAGGTGGCCATGGCCTTAATTTAGGAACCATCCCGGCATTTGCCAGGAGTAGAAGCGTGGAAACCACTTCCAAGATGGCTAAGATAGGAATCGAACCCTCCTTTTCTCAGTTCTGCCTCATGAGGCTGAGTGTGCCTTGTTCCATCCCTCTGACCAAAATTAAAATTTCTTGGCAGAGCTGGAAATTGAACCTGGACCAACTGCCAAAAAATGCTAGCCGCACAACGCGAGATGGTTGGTAGAATAATCTCCTGACCTCTCATCAACCGGCACATTAAAAGCCACTTGTAGAAAATTCAATGAATTCACTGAGAAATTGACGAGTTAAGTACAGGCGTTGAAAGGCAAGCTTTATCGACGGAGTAATAGCTTGAAAATTATAATTATAAGATATCAACACAAAACAATTTTCTGTGGAGAGCTGAGTTATTTAAATTGCGAGAGCGGAATATATGAGAGGGAATTGAACTGAGGCAGCGTTGTCGCGAATGGGTACGTCCTCTACACTTCCGCTCATTTCTACATGATCATAATAATAGCATTATCATGACGAATACAATACATATGCCCGCGTGCACCAACCTCGGTAAAGAGAATACCGCGGTAAACTTCTTACCGAGGTTGGTGCACTCGGGCAATAGTGTTATCACTGACCGAGTTCAAGTGCGCCCCGCTGTTGGCCAGCGCTAGTGGTGCAGACCCCCAACGCTACAGTCAACCGCAGTCAGCTGTTCAAAAATGGGATACGCGCTGGCCTGCGTAAACCTCTTTACGAAGGCTGCGGTTACGCTGATTACATCAAATTTTCAGTGCATATTCTAAAATAAAATAATAGCCTGGCTTCAACCAAAAATGTTCAAGGCAAAACGACATACGTAATAGAGGTAACACTTCAGGAGTGATGAACCAAGTAGAATACTTAACTTAGCCTAAATACCTTGTGTAATGATGAATAATAATTATGGAAGTGATGTCCTAATAGATGCTTTCTCCTTAGCTGTCTGTAACCCACCCGCTATGCCCTTTTATAAAACGACATATACTGTAGTGAAATTTCAGATTAATTCTGTACATGTATCACTCTTTTTGCTTTCACTTTGATAATATATCATTTTCATACCTTATTTCATCTTCTGGCGGGAGGGGGGGGGGGACATTATCAATAGTAACTACTAACCTTGATCACTTCTGCACCGGATATATGTGCTAAATCACTTAAACATGTGTTTTTATTTATTGTATATTTAACAACCGCAGCCATGTTCGACAGCATATTTGGTATGTGAAACTGCCGCAGTGAGCGATCACATTGACGTCATTAGTTACCAACATATCCGATACTAAATAGGCCTACATTAGACGACACATGTAATGTTGTAATTATGTGAGAAAAATAAATAAACGAGCTCTTCTTGGTTAGACGACTGACTGGACGAAACCATTGGTCGCTACTTGTTTAGTCGACTGTCTGGACGAAAATTACCGATTGCACTACAAGCAAGGAGGTCTGGGCATAAGCCCCAGGTTAGGTTTGTTTTGTATGTAGAACAGTATTTACCACTGTAATGAACGCTGATCGCAAGAATTTCATGTTTCGAACTAATCGGGAAAAAACCAGCGCCTCACTGCCTAAAAGTTATTGGTCTAGGCACAAACCATGGGTTTGGATGAAAATTATTGATGCGTGTCTACCCCCACTGTGCGTGACAAAATCCAGGGGTGTTTGTATGGCCTAATGAATTAACAATTATTGGTTTAGACAAAAACAGCTTGCACAATCCATTGCGAACTGGTTCAAACTTGGCGCTATATTGTTTCATGGTACCGCGCTTATACAAAGTAGTCCCGTAAGTGTGGGATTGGCAATACTGTACTTGTGCTTAATTAACAGCGAAAATGGCAGACTCAGCTGGAATTCCATCTATATAAGTCGTGATCCTATTTGGGACATCCTGAGATCTGAAAAATGCACACTTTGTCACGAACCTGGAAGTAAAATGGATAAGGGCACCTGCCACATTGCAACAAACTTGATGTGACTGCTAGAACTTCAGGAAACCTCACACAACTCTATTGGAATGCAAGAAAGCTGATGGATTGGAATCTGGGCTAGCCATAAAAAACAACAACAATGCTTTAATATGAAAAATTGAGGTAACGCGGGCCGCATTAGCTAATATAGAACACCCCCGGTTTTTGTCATGCACAGTGGGGGTAGTCAAGCATCAATAATCTTTATCCAGACCAATGGTTTTGCCTTTTATTTCATTATTCACGTCCAATGTCCAAGCTGTGTAGTATAGGCCTACGAGATCTATGAAATTTTTAGTTTTCTATTACCGTATAATGTATAGCCTACAAATATCGTTACCTGGGTGCTACTAATTCTAGTGCAGCCATCACAGCATACAGTCACAATCATGTCCGATGCAGGTGTATAAGCCACTTTCTACTTTCATTCAGAATTAATAATACAAGTAGGCTATAGCTGCGACCAATATTTATAACTTATTGCAACCAGTGGCTTCGCCCAAACAGTGTCATCTAACCAAGTAGCGAACAATGACTTTGTCTCACCCAACATTAGTACATCAGTAATTTTCACCCAGACATTCAGTGGCGCAGTAACTTATGTCGAGAACTAAAAGAGAGCTATGAGATATTGTTGGTTTTATCTGAAAATTTGCATATGTGACTCTAGCGCAGTGCATATACCATGCACATGCGAGTATATGGCTCTTCAGAATGATGATTGATTCATGTTGCACAACCCTTGAAGTACGTCGAAGGGCATCACACTACTCTGTCGCAACCATGACTGAAACAAATAAAAATAGGCCTAATATAAATATTTTATCTGCCTACTACTAAGTAGGCTATAGCTCAGTAGCCAAGTACATAAGTTATAAGCTTCATAAATAATCACCAATACATTCACTACCACCAACCGAGTGCGAATCATAGACTAGGCCTACTTCCAAGCTTACGAGTTACCGGTACATGTGCAATGTATTATAATATTATGGCTGACGGCATTTGGAAGTCGAGAATAATATACATTACTATATTAGAAGGCGAATTGAACCTAAGAATACATTCCCGAGAGAGAACTTACATAGGCTATATTTTAGGTTATGTTTGAATTAGGCCTATACGGAAAATGCAGTCGGAAGACTATTTCAAAATTTTCCAAAGACCATTAAGGTTTTTTATTACGTTATTTGTGCTCTGACTGAATATAAAAATAAATAAAACAACGATTAAATAACTCTGTACTTTAAATTGTGTAGGTCTAGGCTAGGCCTACTTACTTAAATTGTAGTGATCTGTGTCGAGTTACTCCAATCTTGTTCTCGTATTTTTTAGGCGTCATGATGCAATCTAAATAAGAATTTATCCAAAAATTAATTAAATAAAAGCTTCGAAACATCTCAGACAAGTGGATTTGACACACACATATCAAGAGTCTATAATAACTGTATAAACTGTTTTAATCGATGTATATTACTAGTACTTACCTTGTTACAACTTCATTAGACTTGAATTTCCAAAGAAAACTGTGAAATTATTTAAATAATAAGTCATTAGTTAAGGCTGGTTCACAATTGGCCCGGAAACGAGAACGCGAAGCTTCCCGGGGCCCCGGTTCACAATTAGCCCGGGAACGTGAGCTTGTGCATGCGCGCGCAATCAGCTATAGCGTAATAATATTGAAACAATCAGCAAGCGCCCACTAATAAACACCAATTACACAACTGAAATGCTTCAGAGGGTTATAATAACTTTATTAAACACACATTGTGCGCTTTAGAGAAGCAAGTTTAGAAAGCGCAATCAAAGGTTATGTTTACATCACTGGCATCTCCTCCCGTACTGCGCATGTGCATGTACAATGTTTCTGATTGGCTTCGGGAAGCTCCGAGAACGTCAAACATGAAACTTGACCATGTTTCCCGTTGGCCTTCCCGGGCTACTATCAGCTTCTCGTTCCCGGAGATTGGTTGTGAACCGATCCATAAGGTAGCGTGCATTTCAACTTCCTTCTCGTTCTATTGTGAACCGGGCTTTACAGTCGTAATTATAATGTTGGCTGACTTTGTGAAAAATGCATTCTGGGAGTTATTGCCAGAAACATGTCGGCAACTGTGTGGTACGGAATTTTACTGGTATTATGGTCTTTGGAGATGGCGGAATTTTAAGCAGGGTTGGCGACAATGTGCTCGCACCTGAAAACAACTTACCTTCAAGAAATGCAACCATAAACCAACATTTACGTAGGCATAGGGGACGGCTGTTAATGTTGCCTACCCTGTCTTGATCTAGTAACTCATTTAAGCTGTCCCAGACTATATGCTTTGAGGTACACTGGTGAGAAAATAACAAAACATTGTGCTGCAACATTGTCTCAGAAGAGAAAGCATTCTCCAAATTGGTACAGTACCTCATCATAGAATGGATCAATCATAATCTGACTGGGAAGAGAAATAAATTATTAGATGCGGACAGTCCCCTTAAGAGGGGGCGAAACTTGGGTCGGAAATCGCCTTTTATTTCCTGAAATGGCCACCTGAGAGGTGAGCGCTATTGTCGCGTAATCTGCATTACCGACCATGCTACAGAGTAGAGCGCGTACGGTGGCAGGTGAGAGAGAGCGTTTTGGACATAAAGAGACAGAGACACTCACTGCGATGTCGCCAGACTGCTCTTCCCGCAGTGTTGCTAATTGCTATGAAGCAAGTCAGTAAGCATTCAACCTCCACTCAGCCGACTTCTCAGTTTTCTTCCCTCAGTCTTTCGGCAGGACTTACGCAACCTGCCCAAGGGGATGTTGCGATGCTGTCAATCGTCACTTCGTCCGTAATTCTAAACGACTGCTATTCGGAACGTATTGTTTTTTTCTTGCAACATAAGATTTCACGTGCGCCCACAATAGGGTTGTACCAAAACTACACAATGTCCACGCAGGGCCGCGACGATAGAGAGCGATCTTGGTCCACACGGTATTGACTGCCACCCCACATTTGAGTTCTTTCCGTGAAATCCTAATATTCATGTTTTTTCTTAAAATAAATTAAAATTTCAATATTTGGTTATGTGAAATTATATCGGAAAGGGAAGCGATTCAACTTATTGATTTTTCACCAACCAGGCCTTCTACGCAGTGCCGGATTTCTGCCTAGGCCTACAAGGCCCCGGCCTAGGGGCCCAGCCAGGCTAGGGGCCCCGGTGAAGGAATTTTATCTGCTTTTGAGGAGTTAAGTAAAAAGTTTGACTTTCTTACGAAACTACATCGTTTGGAATCTAAAGACATTCGTGAAGGAGCCACAAACCTTATAACTTTTTATCCGGGGGACTTGGATAGGACTTTGGAATACGAGTGTCTGCACCTGCAAGCTCATTTGTCGTCGAATGATGAAGTTATGGAGTTATCGTCACTGAAGCTATACACATATCGGAAAAAGGCTTTTTCGACATTTATCCAAACGAAGGAATTGCGCTTCGAATGCTGTTGTGTACACCATCGTCAAACTGCTCAGTAGAACGGTCGATTTCAGCGCTAAAGAGAGTAAAGGATTGCTTAAAGGTGCGTATACACTTGCGCGCCGCGCCGCTCGCGCGCAGCAAGTTCGCTAGATTAGTACGGGGTTTCGAAGCTGCGCGCGCGCGGCGCACGACGATCCATCTCCTGTCGGTTTTTTACACGCGCACTTTGAGTGTTCGCAGTTCAGATTTGGACGGGATTGTGAGAAGTTCGTTGTTTCTCGCGCGCATCTGATTGCAATATCTGTGCGTATTGAGTAGTGATAATGGAGTGGTCAGACGAATCTGTGATAAAATCTTCGATGCTTATCGCAAAAAGCCTCTTCTGTGGGATCCTCAACATAAGGATCATTTTAAGAAACCAATAGACTAAAAGCAGATGCCTGGAGGGAAATAGGAGCTGAGATGGATATATCTGTGGACCAATGCAAGAAGAAGGTGATAGATAGCTCTGCTGTCTTCCTACCGGCGTGAGAAAAGTAAAATAAATCGCAGGGCTGAAATACGTATCTTCTTTGGAAATGTGGGGTCCAATCTTCTGCAGCAGATTCTCAAAGTCAGAAGGTGACATTCGAGTAAAATTCTTATACTGGCCGCTAATTTCTCGTGACTTCAAGTCCATCATTAATTCCGCACCGTTCCTTTTTTTAAACATGTCAGTGTGCCGCCAACGTCGTCGTCGTTTCTTTTACAAACGTGCCATTAAAACAGCCGCACCACTCATCACCGCAATCGCGAGGTTTTCCTCGTGGGGCGGAGACATGATTATATTTTCCACACTCCAAATTGACTAGTGCATGTTCGTGGGTTTCCTATGGATCGCGAGAGGTTCGTTTAAATAATAATTCTGGTCGAGCAACACACGCGCCGCGCATGCACCGCGCGCAGTGCGCGCCGCGCAAGTGTATACCCACCTTAAGATCTAACATAGGAGAGAACAGGCTCAATTCACTCTCTGTAAAATGTACATAGAGTCAGAAATAATGCAGTCAATTGACTATGATGACGTCATTCATTCTTTTTCACAGAAGAATGTTTGTCGTTTGATTCTATACATTTTACAGAATAACGTACCAATACTAACATAGACTGTATTATTCTGATGTTTATTAAAGTCATTAAAGTCGATTAAAAATTATATGTTCTGTACTAGTGCATTAATTTGCTAAATTTCCAAAATATCTTCGAGATGTTGGGGGACCCAAATGTCAAGTGCCTAGGGGCCCTGGATCTCTTAAGTCCGGGCCTGCTTTTGCGGGGACATAATCTCATTTTATATTCATTCGTGAATTTTGTACTTTTAAATTTCGTAGCGTGCTTACATTTTCTAAGTTGCCTTTAGCACTGTAACGCTTGAAATTTTACCTGCTGCCAATAGACTACAGTATATACCTAGGTAAATAACAGTTCTTTAGAAATAACTGAAATTGGACCCAACGTTTTCGCTCTACAACGGCCCAAGAATCACCATTGTTTTAAAGTTTACTCACTTTACCTTTCAAGAGTTTGCTTGGACTTATTTAAAAGACTGATATAGCAATTAAGAAGCCGTAGTTTTCTCTTTCGGGCCCTTCAGTACGCTCGGGCCCCAGGGCTGTAGCCTCATTTGCCCCTCCTTCTCGTCGGACCTGTGTCCGCGTTGTCTTGCTATTTCATCAATTTCGTACGTACAATGAGCGGATTTGTGAAGTAACAATTCCACTCTGGTTTGTGATGGGCTGTGGGGAATATCATTAGAAGACAACCACTCGATAATGTAAGCCTCTCTGTTATTCGAGGTCGGAGCTTTGTTAATTTGCACTGAGAAAATGCTCACATTGTCCATAATAACTGAATGTGGACGGAGGTCTGGCAGTAATTATTCAGTAAACCTTAGTTTAAAACGAGCGTGTCTCTCCTGAACGGCAATGGTCAGATTTCTCCGAGTTCGATACTAACCCTCCTTTGGTCGCGTAGATTACTATTGTAATCAAGGTTCATTTGTTTTATATCTACGAACATAATACACTAGATTTTCGTACATTCTGTTCAGTACCTTTCCAAGAAGTTCTTCCCATTACAATCACCGTGAAATATTAAATCAATTGCCACTATATAGCGTGCCAGTGGTGTACCAAATAGTCAATTGTATTCCACTCGACTATTTGGGGAACTACGCTTGAACTCATGGGTAGAGCCCTCCGCGGTAAACAAAGCGTTATCCACATCCGCCCCGCATCCGCACGTTTGTTATCCGAATCTACTGGCATTACTATAATATTTTTAATTAGATAAAGCATAACGCATTAAAGCAACACATTTACACATTTGAGAAGAAAGTCGTTCCTTTAGGCTTTGTATGCCAAGTTCTATGTTTAAAATGAATGTTACACGGCCAGAAATGCAACACTTCCAGTTCGGAGTGTTAATTATGCTTAATGACTTAATTTGAATGATATTAGCTTAAGTAATCTTACATTTCTCATGAAAATAACATAACGGAAAAAAATGTCATCTCATAAACATCCGGGTCCTAGTAATGAAATTCAACAAGTTCGGATCGTATTCTAAAAGCTATCCGCAAATTTATTCAAAACATTATCCGCAGCTTATCCGCTATCCGCACAGCCATGCAAACTATATATGCATGGCGAAAAATGTTGCGGATATCCGCATCCGCGTAGGGCTTTACTAATGGGCGCCCGTAGGGGAGGGGAAAAAAGGGGCCATGGGCCCCGTCTGGAATCCCGAGAATATTTCGACTGTTCATTGTCACACCAGTTTATTTCATAAATTGAGGATACTGATAGTTAACTGATTTAGATGTAGGGATAATTCCACAGTTTTAATTAACTAAGTAATTTGTGATTATTTGAAAATATCTCCAGTTATTTAGAAAATCGGCGAACTGGATTAACATTACTATTTCAATGAACTGCTTGATTTTTATTTTACTTGTTATTAAAAAATGAACATTATGACGATGATTTACAAAAGAAAGAAAAGAACTCCTCCCATTCATGCCATGAAGATATGTACCCGACGGTTTTAGAGCAGTCAAATAATGAATAACACGAAGCAAGTAAGAAATGAAACTAAATTGCGGGGCGGAGGTACGTATCATCATCAGCTAGTGACAGGTAGGTAAAGAAATGAAAAATACAACTTGCCTCCCTCCCCCCCGAAAGAAATCCTGTGGGTGCCCATGCTTGTATAGCATTGTATAGAATTGGGCAACTGAATATATTAAGGAACACTTAATTGTAGAAAAATACTCATCTGTTCGCAAATATTTCATGTTTTTACTCAATACGGGAAACTGCCAAATTTAGAATTATATAAGTTTTCATGTTATGTCAAAATATTTGGTATTTCATGTATTTGTCATGGAGGAAAGAAAGAGAGGATTTGCCCAGAGCTCGTGCCAGTGAAGCAAAGCTCTGAGTCCAAAGTGGGCGTAACCTAGTGTTCTGTGACTTGTATGTGGTAGAGCATTGTGCATGGTTATTTCGGAGTTTTTTTTTCTTCCTAATAATGGCGTGTAGTGCCTATGGTGGTACGAATCGACAGAACAGAACAGACCAGGAAGCATAAAAATATAGTGGGCCGATTATTTACCATACTTGAAAGATACAATATCAATTGATGCAGAACCGTTGTAAGTTGTATCCATGCAATTCTGTTGCAGGTTGAGTTTATTAATATTATATTATATCTCAGGACAGGAAAGCATGGAGAGCTGCGTCAAACCAGTCGAAAGACTGAAGACTCAAACAACAAAACATTATATTGCTCTAGGCAGCGCAGCGAAGGCATCTCCTTCCGGTTCTTTCCTCTATGGTATTTGTCTATGATTAGTATATTCATCACACTCCATCCTTCTTATAAAATCGAAAATCAAAATTTTAAACAAACAAAAAAAGAACAAATGAAATACCCATTAAAATTGGCCTACGATTGTAATCCACGCGACTACTGACGTTGCATTTCGAGCCGACCTCCTAACCAAAACTTTCGGTCCTCCGGAAACGTCGCTTATTTTCCAGCACATTGACCTTGTATAGTTTTGACTTACATGTCCCTGATTCACCGATGTCGTACATTACGGTACCGGTACCCTGAAAAATACAGTTCTCGCCGCTAATGATGTCACTCCTTTCCATGAGTAGCTTTTTCTCGCCATGAGTTTCCTCATATTTTTAGTGCTACGCTACTGTAGGTTCATAATTAGTTAAAATATAAGAAACTACCAGAGTATTAGTGTAGGACAATACTGTGAAAACACAATAGATATGATTTTTATACAGGGTACTTTTTTCGGTCTAGCGACATAGCCGCGCAGCGGCAAAATGCATGCGAAGCCGGGTTACTCATTGCGAGAGATATAGCGCTGCTATGTTGCTACATGGACAGGGGTAGATGACCACGCAGTTCCGCCCCTTAAAAAAAACAATAACGAACTTGCTAGATGGATAAAAAAGAAGGACCCTGTACTTTTAATTAATAAGTGTATGATAAAAATGTTTCACAATAAATTATACTTAAACTCGTTGAATTAATAACACTGTATAGAGAAGATTAACCTACTAACGAAAAAAACGAAAGTAACACAGTAGAATCCTATTCAATGAACACAATACATGAGCTGTAAGTCTTGTTCACAGCGCTAAAAATAACTCGTCACTCTGCCTTACCGACCCATTACGCCTGCGATCTTGCGGCTAAGTAGCGAACTTCTACGGCAGCGGCATTACGACTGAAAGTGTGGGGCATTAAAAACTGCTTGTTTTATAGAAACACGCAGGAGAAAAGCAAGATTCATCTCTATAGAAGCATTCTTAAACAAATACCCTTTACAACCATGTAACTTTTCATAACTTTTGACAGTCACATTGATTTTTAATTTCTGAAGTAAAATCGGTGAAAAAAACGCCTTGCCTTATGGGAAAACTGCTTCTCAGTTTCAATGATACAAAATGTTATTATCAATGAAATCCCATTTGAAAACTTTAATACGTGCTATTGAAGGTATTTACGTGATTTGAAAGTGAAGTTTTGTTTAATTTCGGCCATTGACCTATTTAAAACGAAGATTTTAACTCTCTCTCAATGCTATAAGCAGAGCCAGCCACGAGCGGCCGGCCGGCTGACTTTAGCGCCCTCTTAAATCGAAGAGCTGATGACTATTGCGTGTTCAAATTTGTGGCCCACACTTTTATTGGACTTGCCTGTACTGTGTTTGATTAAGGCAGTGCCCAGGCAGAAGCATCAGCTCTGAGAGCACACATAGCTTTGGGGGTGGAGCAAAAACCTATGAGTGATTGTCACATCGACAAGTGCGCTGTGACTTCACAGCATACGGCTGACCATTGGGTCTAGTTGCTGAGCGAGTATGTGGCGTGTTCACACCATAGCATAGGTGGTGATGATTATGATGATAATGTGGTAATTTTTGATAGCTAGTTTTTTTTTTAACAGCAATAGACTTGTGAATCATAAAGCTGCACCTCAAGCTTTGCCAGCTTCTTAAATATCATTGTATATTCCTTTTTGGACAAGTGACCTCAATGCTTGAACTACAATCACCATGTGCTTGTTTTTTTTTATACACACATCAAAAAAAGTTTTGCATCACCTCGGTTCCCAGATCTCCGGCATATAGACGTTGACTGTGTATATTGTATCCAAGATACAGTCCCTTTGACTGTTCATAGATGTCACTAAAACTGCTCAAAGATGTAAACAACCATGCATGAGCAGGGCCTATTAGACGGAGGGGGTACGACAGCCGATCAGTTCCAGTCATTCCACCAGGACGAAGGTACGCTGCTCATGTTGTCTGTAGTTCTACCATGCCTAGAAGGTCAATACCGCAGTTCGATCGCGTCCGCATTGTTACTTTGTGTCAAGAAGGGCTCTCAACAAGGGAAGTTTCCAGGCGTCTCAGAGTGAACCAAAGCGATGTTGTTCGGACATGGAGGAGGTACAGAGATACAGGAACTGTCGATGACAGGCCTCGCTCAGGCCGCCCAAGGGCTACTACTGTAGTGGATGACCGCTACTTACGGATTGCCGCTCGGAGGAACCCTGACAGCAATGCCACCATGTTGAATAATGCGTTTCGTTCAGCCACAGGACGTCGTGTTTCAACTCAAACTGTGCGCAATAGGCTGCATGATGCGCAACTTCACTCCCGACGTCCAGCTTTGCAACCCCGACACCATGCAGCGCGGTACAGATGGGCCCAACAACATGCTGAATGGACCCCACGGAATTGGCATCACGTTCTCTTCACCGATGAGTGTCGCATATGCCTTCAACCAGACAATCGTCGGAGACGTGTTTGGAGGCACCCTGGTCAGGCTGAACGTCTTAGACACACTGTCCAGCGAGTGCAGCAAGGTGGTGGTTCCCTGATGTTTTGGGGTGGCATTATGTGGGGCCGACGTACGCCACTGGTGGTCATGGAAGGCTCCGAAACGGCTTTACGATACCTGAATGACATCCTCCGACCCATAGTGCAACCATATCGGCAGAATATTGGAGAGGCATTTGTCTTCATGGACGACAATTCTCGACCTCATCGTGCACATCTTGTGAATGCGTTCCTTCAAGATAACGACATCGCTCGACTACAGTGGCCAGCATGTTCGCCAGACATGAACCCTATCGAACATGCCTGGGATATGTTGAAAAGGGCTGTTTATGGACGTCTTGACCCACCAACCACTCTGAGAGATTTACGCCGAATTGTCGTTGAGGAGTGGGACAATTTGGACCAACAGTGTCTTGATGAACTTGTGGATAGTATGCCACGGCGAATACAGGCATGCATCAATGCAAGAGGACGTGCTACTGGGTATTAGAGGTAGTGGTGTGTACTGCAATCTGGACCACAAATGCTGAAAGTCTAGCTGTATGATGGTACAACATGCAATGTGTGGGTCTCATGAGCAATAAAACGAGCTGAAATGTTGCTCTCTATTCCCTTTGTATTTAACGGTTCCGGAACTCTTGGAACCGAGGTGATGCAAAACTTTTTTTGATGTGTGTATATCATTTTATTGTTACATACCATTTTCGCTCTCACAATATGAATTAATGTTAGTATAGCCTGCTGTTTACTTTTCTGTTCAAGAAGTATATTTCTTTATTGATTTTTGTTTAACTGTGTGGCGCAGTGGTAACATTGTGGCCCAGGTAGTGAATCACAGTGTTGCAAGTTTGCATTTGGAGGTGCTTAAATGCGAGGGAGTCATTTCATTAGCTTTACCGACATGGTAACATATCATACTATCCCCTCAAGGACAAAGTTCTGGCACCCCAGCGCCTCTAAAGCCACAGTAGTAAAAGGGACATAAAACCCATATTATTACAGACAGCAATAGTTATGCTCGCTAACGCTAGGCCTTGGAGCCAATCCCCACTGTCAGCCGTCCTTGAAACGTTTTTCTGTGGTTTATCATTTTAAACTCCAAGCAAATGCCAGGATAGTATCTTCTAATAGGCCACAATAACATCCTTTCTTCTCCTTGGCCAGTTTCATTTCTTCATTCTATCTCTCATTAGGTTGGCATCAGGAAGGGCATATGGATATAAAAACACCCGCTACATACACTTTCATCGCATCTCATCCCCGTCCCTGTTGGAAACAGGAATAATAAATTACTATTATTATCATTTTGATTTGATGTATATTTTTTGTTCAGCGAAATATGTCCACTACTGTCGACCAAAGTATTATGTGCACTCGAGTTTGAAGGTTGTTTGTGAAGTAACCAATAGACCTACATAAAAGCCAATAACATCATCATTTTCGTCGTTCTATTTTACGTTAGGTCATATAGGTTTGGAATTTTTAATTTATATTTTAATATTTTTTATCGCAGTTGGAACACAAAAAGTGCACGTTTTTAAGCGTGTTTCAACCATGCGTCACATTTAAGAATTATTATCTCAAAAAGCCGTCATCAGATCGAATCCAAATTTTAACACAATATAGCCTACATTGGAATGTTGTATAACTGGTTTATTAATTTCAAAAATGTGTGTGTCCAAGAAACAAAGTTGTTATCATTTTTGTAAGGTAACTTTTTCTCGGCTCGGAGTGGTTGGAAAATGTAGTTCTTGGTTGCATTGTAATCCTTATACATCGAAAAGTTATGCTGTATGACTGTGAAATACGTAAATTAATTCACTTATTTTATATCGGTTTGTATTTCTATGGGGAAATAACACATGTTTCACCAGCTAGCCGCTCCCGGAAAAGCTGTACAGCGTTGCCGAAATGGTGCCCACTCGCATCATGGCGCGGCTCGCTTGGAAGTGATGGGCTACATCTCAGCAACGCTGTACAGCTCTTTACGAAGCGTTTAGCTGGAGAACCATGTGTTATTTCCTCGTACAAATAAAACCGATATAAAATAAGTGAATTAATTTACGTATTTCACAATCATAACTTTTTGGTGTATAACGATTACAACGCAACCAAGAACTACATTTTCCAACCACCCCGAGCCGAGAAAAAATTACCTTACAACAATGATAACTTTGTTTCTTGGACCCACAAAATTGTGAAATTAATAAACCAATTATAAACCATTTCAATGTATATTGTGTTAAAATTTGGATTCGATCTGATGACGGGTTTGTGAGATAATAATTATTAAATGTGACGCATGGTTGAAACACGCTTAAAAACGTGCACTGTGTGTGTTCCAACTGCGATAAAAATATTAAAACATAAATTTAAAAATCCAAACCTACATGAACTAACGTAAAATAGAACGACGAAAATGATGATGTTATTGGATTTTATGTAGGTCTATTGGTTACTTCGCAAACAACCTTCAAACTCGAGTACACATAATACTTTGGTCGACAGTAGTGTTGGAGCTCTAGGTTGTCTTATTCAAATAATAACCCCTGGCACTACAGCCAATGAAGGGCCTAGGCCTACCAAGCGACTGCTGCCCAGCCATTTGGCCTGCAGATATTAAAGTGACGCGTGGTCAGCGCAACGGGTCTCCTCAGCCGTTAATCTGGGGTTTCGTGACTGGGGCGCAGCCTCACTGTCAGACAGCTACTCAATTGTCCTCACGAGGCTGAGTGCACGCCATTCCAGCCCTCACGTTAGTTTCTAAAATCCATGACTGAGCCGGGAATCGAACCCGGGGCCTCCGGGTGAGAGGTAGGCGTGCTACCCCAAACCCAGGGGGCCGGTTTGTCTTATTCATGGTGAACATAATTAACATAGTCATTCACAAAGGTATACGAGTTCGATAACATTCTAACACAACCATGCCTCTAGGTTTAACAAAGAAATGACTTTAGTTATATACGAATATTCATGCCATTTGACTTCCGAAAAATGAAAATACAGCATCGTCTTCTCACCACACAACATTGGTTTTAATGGTGAACATCTTTACAAGTACAAAGAGGATTATTTAAATCATCTTTGAAATAGGGTTGTTTCTAAATCCACACTCTTCTCTTGTAAATAATATTCATGTTACAACACTCAAGTGTTGTTGTTTGAGTGTTCAGTCTTTTGACTGGTTTGACGCAACTCTCCCTGTCCTGAGCTAATCGTTTCATCTCTACATAGCTACCACACCCAACATCCGAGGCAATCTGTTCAACATATTCTAACCTTGGTCTACCCCTACAGTTCTTGTCCTCGACCATTCCCTCCATAACTAAGTTTGCTATTCCTGGGTGTCTTAGTATGTGTCCTACCAACCTATCTCTTCATTAGCAGTCGCCAGAAACATCTCTCTTCTCCCACTCATCTTAATATCTCTTCATTTGTTACCCTATCTACCCATCATTCTCCTGCAACACCACATTTCAAACGCTTCAATTCTCCTCTTTTCTGCTGCACCAACTGTCCAAGTTTCACTTCCATTAGTGCCCTGCTCCAGACCAAGGCTTTCAAAAATGACTTCCTAATATCTAAATCTATATTCGATGTCAACAGATTCCTTTCCTTGCCTGAGCCTACCTACTTTTTATATCCTCTTTGCTTCGTCCATCACTGGTTATTTTGCTTCCTAGTAAGTAACAGAAGTCTCCCACTTCCTTTAGCTTTTCACCAACCAAGTTGTTGTCCAGAGAGGTTTCTGATTTATTTCCGCTGCATTCCAATAGTTTTATTTTACATTTATTGATTTTCATCATGAATTCTTTCCTCAAGACAGAGTCCATACCATTAAAAAACTCGTTCAAATCCTAAGGCGTGTCAGCCAAGATGACTATGTCATCAGCAAATCTCCGAGTTGAAATTATTTCTCCTTGAATTTCTCTCCAATTTCCTTCATTGCTTGTTCAATGAAAGATTGAGAAGTATGGGTGATAAGTTGCAGTCTTGCCTTACACCTTTCTGAATACCAGCTTCTCTATCATGTCCTTCAGCTCGAATGACTGCTGTCTGGTTTCTGTATAGACTGTATATCACCCTCCTATCCCTGTACTTCATTCCAATATGTCAAAAAATTTAGCCCAATCAACTTTATCAAAAGCCTTTTCTAAATCTACAAATGCCATGAACGTTCTCTTATCTTTCCTTATTCTACCTTCCAAAATCAGCCTAAGACTTAGTACCGCTTCCCTTGATTTCTCCTGAAACCAAACTGGTCTTCACCCAACTCAGTTTCTATCTGGCTTTCCATCCTCTTGTAAATTATCTTTGAAGCATGAGTAATCAAGCTGATTGTATGGTAATTTTCACATGTCAGCTCTTACATTCTTTGGTATAGGGATGATAACATTCTTCTTGAAATGAGAGGATACCTCACCTGTTTCATAAATCCTACACACGAAGTGAAATAACCTGATGAGACCATCATCACCTATGCAGCGTAGCAACTCAATCGGTATATCATTTATGCCTGGTGATTTGTTCCTGCTTAAGTCTTCCAATGCTCTGTCAAATTCTGATCTCAATATTAAATCTCCTTTCGCATCAAAAACAATTACCTCTTCCCTTTCCATTACATGATTCTCAATCTCCTTTCCCTTATACAAACACTCTTATGTAAGCTTTCCATCACTCAACCTCTTCTTCCCTATCTGTTAGAGGCATTCCATATGTGTCCTTAATATTACAGCACTGAGTCTTCTTTTCCTTCGATAAGCTGTATCTACTTTTCCTACCTGCACATTTCTCTTTCAACCATTCGTCTTTCACTTCCTTGCACTTCTTGGTAACCTCATTTCTCAGACGTCTGTATTCTGCTTTCCCCTTTATATCTCTTACATTCTTGTGTTTCCGCCTTTCATCCATTAATTCTAGTATATCCAGAGTGAGCCATGGTTTTCTACCCATTATTTCTTTGCTACCAATGTTTTCATCTGTGGATTTTGTTATTTCGTCCTTCAAAGGTGCCCATTCGTCTGCAATTGAAGTTTGTTTAGGGTTTTTCATTAGTCCTTCCTTCATACTCTTCTTTATCATTCGTTTACATCCTTCTCTTTCAGTCTGTCTATTGCCCACCTTGTTGGCTTTTGACCTTTCTTCAACTTTAATCTGCTTTTCATAACAACCAGATTGTGGTCAGAGTTTATATCAGCTCTGGGATATTGTGGTCAGAGTTTATATCAGCACCGGGATATGTTTTGCAATCCAAAATCCGGTTTCGAAATCTCTGCTTGACCATAATCAAATCGACTTGGTAACGCCCTGTATCTTCTGGTCTCCTCCTTGTGTATATTCTCCTATTGTGGTTATTGAATAAGGTGTTAGCTATGACCAACTCATGCTCGGTCATAATTCCATCAGCCTGCTTCCTCGATCATTTCTTTCACCTAATCCGAAGTCTCCTACTATGTTGCCTTCTCTTCCCTTTCGTACCACAGCATTCCAATCTCCCATTACTATAACATTTTAATCACCCTTGACATACCTCAGAATTTAATCTATTTCTTCGTAGAACTTTTCAACATCTTCATCATCAGCTTGACTGGTAGGCATATAGACTTGTACCACTGTGGTGCACGTAGGTTTTGTATTGATCTTTGCTACAATAATCCGTTCACTATATTGCTCATAATATTCCACCCGCTGTCCAAGTTCCTACTTAATATGAGACCTACCCCCGCATAGCCGTTGTTTGTTTTAGTGCTAATGACCCTATAGTCTCCTGACCAAAAGTCCTGTTCTTCCTGCCAGCACATTTCACTAATTCTAGCCAATTCTAACCTCAACCTATCCATTTCCCTTTCTAAGTTTCCTAACCTTCCACTGCCTAGCAGACTTCTAACATTCCACGCTCCGATCCGTAGAATGTCAGATTCCCTCTTTGTCACTTGTGTGAAGTTAACCCCCTCTCGAGTAGTCCCCACCCGAGTTCTACCAACAACAAAATACTACCACTAAAACAGTCTGTCACCAGGCACTCTCATATGGACCCTCACACACCACAGTCTAATGAAACAATGAACTATATCTAATAAACAATGTAACTGTCACCAGGCACACATGTACCCGCGCACACCTGAGTCTAACGAAACAATGACCTAGCACTAATGAACAATGTAACTGTCATCAGGCACACTCATATGGACCCTCACACACCACAGCCTAATGAAACACTGAACTATATCTAATAAACAATGACCTAGCACTAATGAACAATGTAACTGTCATCAGGCACACTCATATGGACCCTCACACACCACAGGCTAATGAAACACTGAACTATATCTAATAAACAATGTAACTGTCACCAGGCACACTGACATGGACCCTCACACACCACGGACCACAGTCTAATGAAACAATGACCTAGCACTAATAAACATTGTATCTGACTTAAAAGGACCCTCACACACCACAGGTTAATGAGACAATGAACTATATCTAATAAACAATGCAACTGTCAACAGGCACTCTCACATGGACCCTCACGCACCACAGTCTAAAAGAAACAAAGCAACTGTCACCAGACGTTGCATTAGCCTCGCTGAAATCATGAATCTTGAACATTTTCGAATAAGGGTTTCATAAAAATAACCACTTAAAATGGACGCTGTTAAATTAAATATCAACGATCACACTAGAAAAGTCAATAGGTTCCCATATTTTGCACAGAAGGTATTTTCAGGAAATTTATAGATGGCGTGGAGGTTTCAAGACACCGTCTGGAGCTGGGAAACTCATTATAAATTTCCATATCGGAAGTGAAGAAGTATTTCTTGACTGTGCAGAACCTTGTCTTATCGGCAAGAAAATGAGTGGTGACTAACACTGAATATTTCCGAAGGAGAGCAAGTACTATCACTTTCATTGGGTCTCTTTTTATCTCTGCTAATAACCCACTTATCCATGGGTAATGGCATAACTTGTATTAGCTTATTGTAAATCGGGCTAACCACTTCCACTGAACTCGCACTAGAATTTACCTTTTCACTCACTGGCAGAAATAGAAGAATCTATTCTTGTAAGAAAGTGGCAGTCACAGTGTCAAGCGGCTTATTGTCATTAGTGGTTGTTTGGGGTGACAGGTGAAAGGGTGCTGTGAGGGAAATGTTACTCTACACCTGTTGGCAGGATCTACTGGTCAGTTATTGTGAAATAAGACAGCAAAAGTACAAGTTTTTAATCTTGGATGGTCGTTGGAGCTTCCTGCTTATGATAGGTTCATGGATATGAGGATAGCAATATTCGTTACAGAATATGAAACACAAATATCACTCTCTGAGCCCCCAACTTTGAGGACCTCTGCCTTAGGGGAATTCAGGAGACCCGTCAGCCTAGGGGTCACTCTGGACAACTGGTGGGCAGGTTTTAATATCTTACAGTAAAAGTACTTGAGGAATTGATATACTGTAAACATAAAATCATCAGATGTTTTCTTATATATGTATATATGGTAGTTATGTTATTTGTCTGCAGAAGAAAATCACACACACTATGATCATGCGACTGATGACTACAATGTCCATATTCTCCTGTTGAAACAACAATAACAATAAAGCTTGACATCAATAAGGGGAATATTTCAGGCTATGCACAATTACTGAAAGACCTACTGCACTTTAAGGATGATGTGCAATCATGAAAGGACTAGGAAGTCCAAGTTCAGGAGGTACAGGGACTCTCCAAAAGGTGGTTTTTCCTCATATTAATCAAACTCACTCCCAGGACAGCAAAATACCCAATATTCATTCTAATTTATTACATATGAATAACACAGGTTATAAGATACACAGGCTGATGATCACAATGTCCTTCGACCCTCAATGAAACAACAACAGACTGAAATTTGGCTTAATACTATTACAATACTGTCTACTCAAAAATAAGAATAAGTACCAGATGTTAGAAAATATTACAATGAAATTTACAACAGAATATTTACAAATGACATGTGTGAAGACATTATTAGCAAATATCATGTTTTTACAATAAGGACATGACCTCCCTCACATATTGCAGGCAACATTTACATTCCAGAATGCACTGTCACAGGTTAGGTAGAAATAACACAAGGTAAGTCTCAGCATGAAAAGGCTAATTATATTTTGTGTATGCTTTCTCTTTGCGCAGTAAATCTCTTACATACCAGTAAATAAAAACATAAACAACCAAACCAGAAAGTCAGATTATTATTTAAAAAGAAAATCTTGTGCAGTATTTGTGCCTTGGAGGTGGATAGAGATTCATAGCTTTTTACTTATGGTGTCAAATAAGCATCAAATCCAGAGTATATGGATATTGTCATGCTAAGCAACAGTGCAAATTGAACTTAATCAACAGATCTAGTGATAAAGTTGCTAAACTGGAAGTAGTACCCAAATACCAGGGTTGGGAAGTAACACGTTACTTGTAACAGTTCTTCTTTAAGTGCCTAGACCTCCAAGAACATTGGCAATCAGTAGCATGATCTGTTGTTAGTGCATAGCTTTTCTGAACAGCGACACTGTGTTCAGTTCAAACCACTGGCTTAAGTCCTTTGGCCAGGATATTCTTCTACGTCCGTCCTGGACCCCTAATGCCATCAATCTTCCCTTGAATAATTAATTACAACAGGTTGTATTTGTTGTTGCGCATAAAATAGTAACTAAGTTTAACACCATTACTTTTCCAATATGGAGCAATCAGTTGGCAATATATTGTGGGAATGGAACCAACAACTTTCCATTTTGTACGAGCAGTCGCCAGAAACATCTCTCCTCTCCTACTCATCTTAATATCTCTTAATTTGTTACCCTCTCTACCCATCTGATCTTCATCATTCTCCTGCAACACCACATTTCAAACGCTTCAATACCCACTTGGAAAGCATACTGACAAAGAAGAAACATGAAGGAGAAAGTTATCAAATGATTCAAAAATATTGGACCAAGCTCTAAAATTAAGATGCATAAAATGCAAAGATCTGCAATATTCTCTCAAGGAAAGGAATTAAACAAATCTTAATCAAGAATTTTGTATAAATTATTGAGAAAACTAAGCAGACCCGACCAGCGGTTGGAAACTGCTCAAGATGATGATGATGATTGAGAAAACTCAAGTTGAAATTCAGAAGAAACAATAATTATTTGAAAATCGGAATGTTTCAGAATAATTTGTAAGGGTTAGCAGGTATGCTTTGGTAATGGATACACAACTCTTATGCTTCACGCTTTAACACAGTAATAGTTCAAGGGACAAATAGGGAAATGTATTGATGACTTATTTCTATTTATGAAGAACATCATACAAGTCACACTCCATAACAGAAAATAATGAACTTCATAAATGGAGGTAACTCGTATGCCACTCGCCAGACAGATATAACACATACAGCAATTTATACTAGTTTTTCATCAGTCATTTTATAAATAAAGAGTTTTCTACAGAGGAACAACATTTCTAGACACTGCCATTAAAAAAATACATTTGACAATAAAATATTACTTGTAACATTATTAGGCCTACAACGAATGTTTTCAAAATATGTTCTAAAATAATTGTTTTCAACCTTAGTAAGACTGCAGCTCAGGAAATATTTCTGAGGAAGCCTTAGGGTCTAAACTCACAAGGGGAGGATATGATGCATGGGTCACCAATTCGAACCATCTTTAGTACACTTGTAGGGCATGGCTAGGCTTATACCAGGTGCAAGTAGCAAGGTGCGCTTCTCAGCCAATTCCGAGAAATTAATTATAAATTATTCTTAATTGGTGTACGGCGTTCATGTGTGCTGTACGTTAACCTGAAGCCAAGGAGCGCGTGGTGCAGCGGTAAAAGCCCTGCTTCGTAAGCATGGGATCACTAGATCGAAACCCACCGGTGAGCCTTTTTTTGTTGTTGTAAATATAGGCAATTTGCACAACTGCAGGTGTCGTGAACAATTTTAATTTTGCAGTCAATTGTAATAACGTGTTTTGTGAGCGGGAAAAGGGATTCTGAAATCATCGTATGAGGATCAACGTTTGCGACATTACATACTGTACAGTATCGGCATTGCAAATACATTGGTATTATACACGGTCCGGTGTCTTCTATCATATGTATACATTTATACGTTGAAGGCCCAGTCTGTTCCGTTCATTGCACGTCTGTAAACCATCAGACCACCCCGTAAGCAGTGACACTTGCTATGGGTATTGGTTGGAAATTGACAATGGTTCCAAAAAAACAAAAAGACACACTGTAAAGTCTCACCGGTGGGACTCGAACCAGCGATTCCGTGCTTACGAAGCAGGGCTGCACCATGCGCTCGCTGGATTCTTACTAGCGTACAACACACCGCACTGTAATTGCAATTAATTAATTACTCGGGAACGGCTGAGAAGCACATATTACTACTTGCACCTGGTCTACGCCTGGTCATGCCCTACACATGTACTAAAGATGGTTCAAATCGGTGGTCCATGCATCGTATCTTCCCCTTGTCAGCACAAAGAACTAAGATACAGTACGAACATGGCTCTACTAAAACTTAGCTAAATTTTACTATTCTAGAAATACGTTTAATTGTTATTTAACATTAACTATAAAAATAATAAAAATGTGTATATTTTAAGGGGGAGGGGGGGGGGGGGGAATTCTGGGCTAAAAACATAAAACTTATGCATTAGAACAAATAAATAAAATTTCTTGATAATTTTCAGGAAATTATTGCGAAGTTTATTTACAGCACTTGTTAGGCCAATGTAATAAGCAAAATTGAACACTGCTATTGGTACGGTATATAAATTGGTACATAGTGTGTAGTGCTCAAAACTCCAAATAGCTGGTCTAAAGCTTAAGTCATAATGGTTTTCCTTAGCAAACAAGCATCTTGGCACTTGATTCAGAAAATACAGTCAAATGAGGAAGTTTGTTTAGGAGTCTGTTCACTTTTACACTTTCTCTGACCATCCTGGTGATACTTGCTTCATTATGTATTCTTTTAGTTGTTTGCTAATATCTATGTACAATTCGTCTCTTCTTGCTTTAGTTTCCTTGAGAATAGTCATATTCTTTTGTAAAATGAAAAAATCTCTGAGTAATTTTTCAGCCTTCCTCTGATTTGCAATCACATTTAGAGAATTCCAGCTCATGTTATCACAACTACTATCACTGTTCAGGAGCTCAGTTAAATTAGCATCTTCAATTAACGAAGGATTAAGTAACCTAAGATGATTTGATAGGTTTGCATTATCTCGTCCCCCCTCTATGAACTTACCACTTTCTGATTCCATACTATTAACATCACTGTCTATATTATTTTCTAGACTTTCTGTATCAGATGAACTTGACTCCACATTTTGCCTTGAATTGATTTCATTTAGTTGTTCCTTAGTAATGTTGGAGACTGGGAAGGTAACTTTTGTAGTATCTGTATGTTTCAGACCTTCATCTTCAATGCAACCACTTACTTCCACGGGGGTGTTCTCACTTTGTTTTGCTTCCCCTTTAAGATGTCCTTCAGTCTTTCTCAATTGAGTAACAGTTTTTACATTCTCTTCTGTTTTCTTCTTACGAAAAGGAGTTTTTACTACTGATATTTTATCCAGAGAGGTAGTAGCGGGAGTGTTCTCACTTTCTTTTGCTTCCTCTTTAAGATGTCCCTGAGTCTTTCTCAATTGAGTAACAGTTTTTACATTCTCTTCTGTTTTCTTCTTACGAAAAGGAGTTTTTACTACTGATATTTTATCCAGAGAGGTAGTAGCGGGGGTGTTCTCACTTTCTTTTGCTTCCCCTTTAAGATGTCCTTGAGTCTTTCTCAATTGAGTAACAGTTTTTACATTCTCTTCTGTTTTCTTCTTACGAAAAGGAGTTTTTACTACTGATATTTTATCCAGAGAGGTAGTAGCAGTTTCTATGGTTTTTAAATTTTCATTATGATCCATCCCATCTTTTAACTGTAATCTTGTTCTTTTTACCGAGGTATTTTCTGCAATGTCAGTACTTCCTCTCTTTCTCTTTGGTGTATCATCACGACTGGTTACATAAGAAGTTTTGACTTTTTCACCACAAACCTCTTGACTCGCCGAGCGATTCACCATAACTTTTCTTTTACTTAAAATCGAAATTTCAGTTTTAGCATCACATGGCGTTTCCTTATCCTCCATCTTCTTTTTCATAACTGAGTCTTCAAGTTCAGTTTCCTGTATAGAGTCACTTGGACACATGTCATCAACCTTCATAGAGGGTGCTTTATTCTGAGGTTTTCCCCTTAAACCTTGCTTTTGCATTTCAGGTTTTCTAGACGTCATCTCCAGCACTTCTGACTCACCAACAGCAATGGTCTCTGATATTTCAACTGATGGTTTTTCTGGGGCAGAAACACGTTTAGGTCGACCTACAGACCGTTTTCTTACTATATCTGGCTTTGGTGTTTCAAGTTCTCCAGGTATTGACTCATTATTAGCTTGATCGACAACACTGTTCTGCATAGCCTGGGATATTTCAGGGGACGGTTTTTCTGGGACAATAATATGCCTACGCCGACCACTTGATCCCTTTATAGGGCCTAAATTCGGATGGCTGGGAGTATCTTCAGCAGTAGTAAGTTTATCTACCTTTTCAGTCTTAACTTTGTTTACTTTCACGGTTAGCGGAACACTTTTTGGAAGTTGTTCAACAATATTTTCATCAATATTTTTCTGTGAATTCCCCTGAGTGGCATTAGTTTGTAACCTTTTACTAGAATGGCTGAGTGGCTGAGTTTTGCTACTTGGCAAATTTTCTGTATTACTTGGTTGTTGCACGGTAGGCTCCCTGTATTTCTTGACTGCATTTTCCCCAGCAACAGTTGCCTTACTCTCACTTTCCAGATTAGTATTCCCTGAAATAACAGTATCCTGTTCCTTTGCTGATTTTAATATACCCAAAATAACTTCGTATTCCAGTTTCATCAGCGCCACTGATGGCTGCAAGGATTTATTCTTTTCAATTGATTCCAAATCCATAGGAATGGATACTTTAAAATATGGACTGTTACATTTTTCCTGACACTCTATTACTTCACTGATGTAACTAATTTCCTCAGCAGCATATGTTTTTTTAATGTTACTCTTGGGGCGAGCTAAAGTAGTTTTGTTAGATTTTTGGGACAAAATCTGCTGAGCTTTCTTTACTGCAGCTTTTGAATGATGAAGTCTTTTGAGTGGAGTTGCCTTTAATTTAGGTCTGGATACTGACAATTTTTTACGAGCTGCAGGCTTTGCTTTTGGTTTAGGTGACTTGGCTTTCAGAAGTGGTAAGTGTGCTAATGTATCTTGCAAAGTTGACCCAAACTTCTCCTGATTTGATATAACTTCTTTTATCTTCTTCTTGTTTACTTTAACACTCTTGCTTGGGGATTGAAGTTTCTGTACTTCCTTCTCACTAGATGAAATATCCAAATTCAATTTAGCATGCTTTACAGTACGTGCAGGAGAATCATCAACGGCTTTTCTTTTCTTCCCTTTAGTGGTACCAGTTTTTTTAAGACTTCCTGAGGAAAGCCTCTTAAGCCCAGCTGGAGTTCCCAGCGGCCCAGACTTTCTATGTCCAGTTGGAAGGTGTGACTTCTTATTCTTAGTCAAAGTGACTGAAAGCTGAGGTTTCTTTCCAGACGAAGTGCTTGATGGTTGAGACTTCTTAAGTCCAATGGGACTGCGTGATGGGGAAGGTTTATCTTCAGTTGGAGTGCCTGGAATAAGAACAACGATGACATAATATTAAAAAGAAAGAATATATCTACCGAGTAAAACTCAAATGCGACCACAGCCAGAATTTGAACACAAATCTCCACCTGTCCAGCCACTTACACATGGTAGAGGCTGAGGACATTCGAGTTTGAATTCCAACTGCAGTCACATTTTCATATAGTACTCAAGTTATGACTGATCCGAGGGAAGTTATTCCCTAAAGTCATTTCTATGATATAATAATACAGAGAATTCTAAGTAAATAAAAGCACATTATTAAGAAAAGCATGTATTCCCATCAAATGTAATCTGTAATAGCAACTAATTATGGCATGTAGAACTGATCCCATGATGCTCATTTTTAAGAAATGGAATAGTGGAAACATAATATTCTGTCATGTCAAAAAGAGAGTGAAATCTTTGAATCAGGCAGAAGCTGGTCAGTAACCAAACCGTGTTGGAGCATGTGCAATTTGTGCCAAATGATGTACAGTACATCAGGGTAGATTTCCTATATGACAGTTATTTTCATTCCTCTTTTAGTCCAATATCATTCAGATTTCTTCAAGCGCCACCTGGTCTAGCACGGGTTGTTATTATTATTACCATTAATACCATGCTGAATTTACCTATGATGTTCTACCCAGAAATCTTATCTTGATATTAAAATGAACTACATGTTATAATATAATCAGAATTATATTTTATTTTTTAAACCAATTAATTCCTGTTGTGTGGAAGAAACCAACAAACCTTGAAACTGTTTTCGAACATTTTTCATGAAGTATTAAGATGCAAATCATTTGCAGATAGATAATCCTTACTGGGCTGTGTTGGTCCACATTCACAGTTTGCTTTTGTGGATTTAAAACGTCTATGTTTTTGTTTTGTTTCTTGGTATTCATCGCTCATACAATTATGAATCAATGAATATGAAAATATTTTTTTTACTAAGTATACTTAATAGCAGAGTCCTCGTTTAAGAGCAAAATCCAGTACAGCATGTCAACTAATCATAGTTATAAAAAAAAGGAGCCAAGTGGCACAATGCATTTCTGAGAAAATGAGTACAAAGTTGCTATTTGCAAATCCTGAACACATTTTTTGTTTTAAAATCATGTTTTTATGGAAAACTGTACATATGAAAATCTGTAACATTAAAGGGAAATCTGCTCTACTAAATGGCAACATTTCAGTTTCATTTTAGGCACATGGATTCTTTGTGCATAATTGTATCCAATTAATATACAAGTTGAATGTTTGGTTCAAATGAAGATAAGCATTTATGTCACAATGATGTTTGGGAGGGTGTGAGAGTGAAGCTATCATCTACTACCAAGTATGGCGAGTAATTTCCATTGTGCATTCAAATGGCATATGAATTACACTAAGAGATGTTAAAAAAAATAATATGATTTTATACTTTTTGTTCTATTTTATTCTGCCCCTTAAAACAACAATTACTAACTTATTTATTTATCGTATGGCTTTTAGTGCCGGGAGTGTCCGAGGACATGTTTGGCTCGCCTGAGTCTGTAGCTGCTTCCAGTGGACACCCTAAAGGGTGAGCTACAAGTTTCGTTCAATTTTCAAGTAGTTCCAACTTTCGCCACCAGATATCAATGATACCTAGTGGTGAACGTTGGAACTTTGATAGAGCGTTCTGATGAAATCTAACCTAACAAATTTTGCTTTACACAAGTTTAGTCTGTGAAAGGATCTTTTACATGCCATAAATCTACGACATGGGACCGCCGGCTTTACTTCCCCTCCGAAGGAAGGCATACTGAAGGATTTTTTTAACGCTCTTAAAAAATCCGACGACTTTGGCCAGGTTTGAACCTGCTATCTTGGGCATAGCAGTTCAGCATGCTACAGACTACGCCACCAAAGCCGCTTAATTACCAACTACTACTATTATATTCTTAAATGGGAGTATTAAAAAAAAATATAGATGTGATGAGACTTGAATCAGGGAACATTCTCAAACCTTGTAGAAATAATGGCTTTGCTCATATCGCCATACCATGTGAGTAGGACAAACTCCTTTTGGTAGTGACTCAAGATCTTCCAGGGCCAGGGATTGAATCCGCAATCTTGAGATCAGGAGGTGGACACCCTTCCTCCAAGGAAGCTACTTTGCTTCATTAGCTACATCTTAAGTTGACAGTTGTCAGCCTTGATGGCATCTTGGCACTGTCATGTTTGTCTACAAGGCCTTCTTCCTTAACATTTGGATGGTATGCATTATATGGAATGTTTTTGAGTGCTACTCTAATGATGATGATAATGATGAAAATTGTTGTTTTAAGGGGTCTAACATCTAGGTTATAAGGCCGAGTGTTACTCTAATGACGTCTTGTTATCAACAAAGCTGGTGTTTACATAACTGCCGCACTTTATAAAGATTTTGATGCACCTTAACGGATTAGTGCTGGGAGCGCCGCAACGGTTTGCGATTAGCATTGTGGTTTTTAATAATATTTCGTAGAGCAATTTTGTCTTCTATTTTTGTTTTATTTGATTGACCTGGATCTGATTTTCACTTGATGACTGAAACATATCATCCTTTTAAACCTCCCTTTGTAATCTGTGGAAATCAAGTTATCACATGTAGATGTTTTTCAGGTGGAATCTATTTCCCCCTTAACCCCTCGAGCGTGATATTGTGAAACTCTGGGCTGCAGCCACAACGTGCATTATTTCTAGCCTACTCCAAATGGAGAGCGCGGTATCATATGCATTTCGCTATAATTTACAAACGCACTGGTAAAAGTTTACAAAAAACACACACAATAACAACAACAACATATAATAATATAAACTTTCAATAACCTGATTATCCCTGGTCAGCGGCACGTTAATACTGGGACAATATCACAGTCGCCCAATGTGTTCGTATTTCTTGGCGTTCTATCACGAATTACATCGTCAGCGTCACTATCTTCACTGGACGTTACAGCGAACTCATCCACTATATCACTGTCACACTCTGAATCACTTTCGTTGGCACTATTATCGAACAAATCAGCTATTTCTTTGTCATCAATAACTGTGCCAGGACCTGCCATGTTTACAAGTAAATTCACGGTCCGCAAAAGCGGGAACACGTGTGCAGAGATATTAGATACTGAATATTCTTTTTGAAATTTTAATACATAAAAATGACGGTTATGAACTCTCTTAGAAAACCTCGTCTTTTCAATAAGGAGGAGAGTTCACAATGGAGTCATTTAACACAATCGTACAACAGCTGGGACACACAAAATTTCATAATCAAGACCTACGATAAGCAATTTGTTTAAAATCAAGCCTAAGTTTTAACAGTTATTTTTGATCTGTTCACCACATATCTATAAGAGTTTAGTTAGTTATTGTTGTTTTAAGGGCGGAACTACGAGGTCATCTGCCCCTCTATAAGAGTTAAAGAACTATTTTTAAGAAAATGGAATTCAACAATTGAGTCAACAATTTTACAGTTTTATAATGAGAATGAGCTTAGGTTTCTCAGAATGGACACTAGACTGAGACAGCCCTACCAACCACAGAATAATACAATTATTAGAAGGACAATATTGTTTTGAGTGTTAAATGTGCATGAACAATTTTAGTAAGTGCCAATGTAATTTTTTGAAATGTAGAAGTGTGTTTCAATATAAGAGATGTGTTTGACTACATTTTTTATTTTGCTTAAGAATAACAATAGGTAGTTCAAAACATCTGCAAAATAAATTATGAATAGTCTTTAAAGGAGACAATTAGTATTAACTAGGTGGTACCTCGGGGGGGCTGCGTAGCCCAGTTGATCAAGGCGCTGAGCTACCAACTGAAAGAGAGTGGGTTTGATTCCAACCCAGGTACCGGTAGTGGATTTTAAAAATACACACATCAAAAAAAGTTTTGCATCACCTCGGTTCCAAGAGTTCCGGAACCGTTAAATACAAAGGGAATAGAGATCAACATTTCAGCTCGTTTTATTGCTCATGAGACCCACACATTGCATGTTGTACCATCATACAGCTAGACTTTCAGCATTTGTGGTCCAGATTGCAGTACACACCACTACCTCTAATACCCAGTAGCACGTCCTCTTGCATTGATGCATGCCTGTATTCGCCGTGGCATACTATCCACAAGTTCATCAAGACACTGTTGGTCCAAATTGTCCCACTCCTCAACGACAATTCGGCGTAAATCTCTCAGAGTGGTTGGTGGGTCAAGACGTCCATAAACAGCCCTTTTCAACATATCCCAGGCATGTTCGATAGGGTTCATGTCTGGCGAACATGCTGGCCACTGTAGTCGAGCGATGTCGTTATCTTGAAGGAACGCATTCACAAGATGTGCACGATGAGGTCGAGAATTGTCGTCCATGAAGACAAATGCCTCTCCAATATTCTGCCGATATGGTTGCACTATGGGTCGGAGGATGTCATTCAGGTATCGTAAAGCCGTTTCGGAGCCTTCCATGACCACCAGTGGCGTACGTCGGCCCCACATAATGCCACCCCAAAACATCAGGGAACCACCACCTTGCTGCACTCGCTGGACAGTGTGTCTAAGACGTTCAGCCTGACCAGGGTGCCTCCAAACACGTCTCCGACGATTGTCTGGTTGAAGGCATATGCGACACTCATCGGTGAAGAGAACGTGATGCCAATTCCGTGGGGTCCATTCAGCATGTTGTTGGGCCCATCTGTACCGCGCTGCATGGTGTCGGGGTTGCAAAGCTGGACGTCGGGAGTGAAGTTGCGCATCATGCAGCCTATTGCGCACAGTTTGAGTTGAAACACGACGTCCTGTGGCTGAACGAAACGCATTATTCAACATGGTGGCATTGCTGTCAGGGTTCCTCCGAGCGGCAATCCGTAAGTAGCGGTCATCCACTACAGTAGTAGCCCTTGGGCGGCCTGAGCGAGGCCTGTCATCGACAGTTCCTGTATCTCTGTACCTCCTCCATGTCCGAACAACATCGCTTTGGTTCACTCTGAGACGCCTGGAAACTTCCCTTGTTGAGAGCCCTTCTTGACACAAAGTAACAATGCGGACGCGATCGAACTGCGGTATTGACCTTCCAGGCATGGTAGAACTACAGACAACATGAGCAGCGTACCTTCGTCCTGGTGGAATGACTGGAACTGATCGGCTGTCGTACCCCCTCCGTCTAATAGGCCCTGCTCATGCATGGTTTGTTTACATCTTTGAGCAGTTTTAGTGACATCTATGAACAGTCAAAGGGACTGTATCTTGGATACAATATACACAGTCAACGTCTATATGCCGGAGATCTGGGAACCGAGGTGATGCAAAACTTTTTTTGATGTGTGTATAACTAACACTTTCAGAAATGCAAATGGCCCTGGGGTTGGCTCAGCCTAAAACAGGAATGAGTACCAGGATCGTTCCTGGAGGAATGGCAGCGGGCATGGAGCTGACAACTACATCCCATCTAATGCCAATGTCACCTTCCACTGCTCCAAGGGCCTTCATGGCCTGCACGGAGTTGGCTTTGCTTTTAGGTGGTACCTTGACCCATTATCGAAGGAATACAATCTTGAAGTACATATGGAACCCACTACACCAAAAATGGTTAACTTGTTAGTTCCAAAAAAAAAGTTATAACCAATATTTGTAACAAGGAGGAAGAATGAGTGTGTGCTTATGATAGCATAAAGAATGCATTTATGTTGACTGTATAATAAATAGTCGGCCCTGTAGTGTTGGAGTACCGTGCCTGCTCTTACCTATAACGATTCTAATGGGCGGAGACCCCTCACCCCATTAGAATCGTTATTGTACATGTCAATACGGACCTTGCGAAATGGATAATCCTCCAATTAATCTTGCTCTTACCTATACGAGCACACTAAATTTAATTGAAATATTCCCTACACCGTATGAATTCTAAACAGGCTCCAACTTCACGTCAGTAAGAGGTAAGAGCTCTTCTTCGTGGCTCTGGTATGTTGTCATTGACTCTCAACTTATATGGGATAAGGTAGCCTATATTAGATAAACATAGTTGGACAAAATACTCCCAAAATGACTCACAAAAAAGTATTTGAGATACAAAATAGTATTTTAAAATACAATTTAAAATACTTTCAATAAAATATGCTTCTCTTCTATTCAAATTGTTCAAAATAACAACAATATATTAGGTACTATTAAAGATATTAATTGCTGTTATTGGCCGGGATGGATAGGCGTGATAACATTCAAGGCCAAAGTATTCAAATCCCGTCAGCCTCCTTAAACTGGTTTTCCGGACGGTACTTCCTGATAGGTCTAGGCCACATTCTTCCCACCGTATGCCCTATTGTCAATTCGTTTCCCATCAAGCCCTGCGATGAGTATGGCATCAGGAAGGGAATCCAGCCATGAAAACTACTGCCACATAGAAACTTATATCAACTTGTCCCAGACCCAGAAAAATGGGGAATAATATGTATAAATTATCCTAATCATCATTATGATTATCATCATCATATGGCTTGAGCTACCTGGTGTACATCTTTTGAATTGGAACTTTAGGCGATCTACTCTCCAATTTCGACGCAGTGAAACAGAAACTGTGTTGTGTGGCCTGAAGATGATATCGTGGTCATGTAGCTTGTATACTTGGGTGTGTGTGTGGAATCTGTTATCGTGATGGCTGTATTAGTATGTGTACTTGTACTTGAGACTAGGATCAGGGAAGGAGGCGATCATGCCCTTAATTTAGGTACCAAGAAGCTTGTAGTTTAACGTGACAGTTAATCTCGCGATCATAAGCCACGGGACCTCCGTTTTACGTGGAACCCGAACCACAGGACATGGCATTTCACATCGAAAATCTCACATACAGTGACCGGGAATCGAACCCGCTCCGCTTTGGTGAGAGGCATACAGCTTGGCTGCTGCGCCACCACGCCCCAATTTAGGTACCATAATGGCATTTGCTTTGAGTACATGTGGGAAACCAAGGAAAACCACCACTTCTCAGTTTTGTCTCAGGAGGCTGAATGTACTCCTTTTCAGCCCAAAACCAGAAATTTCTTGGCAGAGATGGGATCAAACCCGGACTCAGAGGTGACTGCCAAGAATGCTAGCCACTGCAAATATGAGGTGGTCGAATAAATAACTCTCATGTCAAGATAATAGATGTACTGCTGAATAACACCATGCGTCCGATCTCGGAAACAATCAGACCAACTCCAACTCATTGGTGCCCAGTACTAAGTCATATCCCTCCACCTCATCTATGCAGATGCAATGATTAGCCAAGAGTACATGGCAAGTGTGTAAAACCACCAATTGCCAATTTATGCAGACATTGATCTCTACATATCATTAGAGACATTCACCCATCTGCCCGACGGAGTATATAGTGGTTGTCAACTTCTACATTATCGAGACATGGTTAAATAAATAGAACACAGTTCATGGTCTCGGAGTGTAGTGAAATGTCATGCATCAAAGGAAGGCCACCTGGATTTGACCAGCCTAGAGGGATATGGGCCAAATTAAAACGGATCTGAACACACAATGGTATATAATATGAGACCTATTTGCGACTGTAGCGTTGTCAGCAAACAGTGAGGCATATCAGGACTGAACTCTGAGATCCTACAGTGGTGATGCAAAGAAATCTGTACCAAAATACACCACAATCAATTTATTACACATATTTAATTAGGTCGTAAATTCTTAGTATAATAAAAGAAGAAGAAAACACTCAGGTTTCTGCCAGACCTGGAAAGGTTGAGTCACTTATTATTATTATTATTATTACCAATCGACACCGTTAGGCCATGGGGCCAAGGTACCTGAAACCCAGCAAACGTGGGTTCAAAACCCACTGTTGGCCGTCCTTGGAATGGTTTTCTGTTGTTTCCCATTTCCAACGCTCGGCAAATGCTGGGACAGTACCTTCCAATAGGCCAAGGCCACTTCCTTCCAATTCCCTGCCAAGTTTCATTAATTTAATTTCACATTAACTCCTTTCATTAGGTTGGCATCAGTAAGGGCATCTGGCCGTAAAATTACCTACCACAGGGGGAAAATAAACTCATCTCATCTCTGACCCTGTTGAAGGGGGAATAATAAGGGATAGACATATATGATGGAATGGCACCACATTTCAAGTCTTTAAGTTTTTCAATTCTTAGTTTTATACGACTGTTGCATTGCTCTTATGGCAGATAATTGCCACATTTTGTTTAGCCCTTTTGAGAGCACTTCTGTGAATTTTTTGATACTGCCCAACTCCGTAGGTAATCTACATTAGGTGTTTTATTAAATTAATAGATGCCATTTTTCAGTGTTGCCTAGTTCTATTGAAAAACTAAAGGACTAAATCACCATAATGTCAAAGCCTCTCAAATGAAATAACTGATCTTTCAATTCTATGTTTTATACGACTGTTGCGTTGCTCTTATGGCAGATAATTGCCACATTTAGTCCAGCCCTTTAGAGAGCACTTCCGTGAATTTTCGGAGAATGCTAGTGAACAGGTTCAGACAGCTTCTTGCGTTTGGGAATTTCATACTTAGGTAACCTGATGCTACTCGTTGGAAAGGTTTCTAAGATTAACCAAACTGATAACAGAACATTCGGGAGACATTCCTCTGGAGAATAGCATTGCACATGGTATCAAAAGGGTGGTGCATTGTTGGCACAGTTGTATTGTTCACAAAGATGCCTGTGCTATGTCTACCAGTTAACTTAAGTTATGAGAAGGGAAGATAATAGAGAATTAAACTGAAAATCGCCTGATGCAATGAATTTTTGAATGCATTTTGAAAATATATATTCCACAATATATTTTCGATACAGATACAAAATATGTATAAGGATATGGAAACTGAAAGAAGGAGATAGAAGGGTCGAGTACCTCAAAATGGTAAAGGAAGGAATTCCAACAGATGAAGAAAGAGGGGTGGAAGAGGAATGGGCTAGATTTAAGAAGACACTAGTAGGTGCAGCAGAAGCAGTATGTGGGAGGACAAGTAGTAAGAAGAGGTGGAAGGAAACACCATGGTGGAATGAGAAGACAAAAGAAATAGTAAGGGAAAAGAATAGAGCCTTTAGGAGGTGGTATCAAAATAGGATGGTAGAGACAAGGGAAGAGTACCAGGAAAGAAAGAAGGAGGCAAAGTGAGTAGTGGCTGAGGAGAGAAGAAAGTGGATGGAAGAGTGGACAAAGATGATGAAGGAGGATAGTGAAGGTACAAAAAAGGTCCTGTATGGGATGGTAAAGAATAAGAGGCGGAAGGATCCTACGGATTATGTTAGAATGGTGAACAAAAGTGGACAAGAGATAGATCATAGGGAAGAACTGAAGAAAATGTGGAAAGAATATTTTGAAGAACTCCTGAACCCAAATGGAAACCACGGCGAGGAGCAAGGAATCGGGGAAGAGGAAGATGAACAGCAAACAGAAAAGGACTTAACATGGAAAGAAGTGGAAGATGCATTGAGGAAGATGAAAGGAGTGGATGAGTTGAGTGTGGAGATGGTGAGAGCAGCAGGAGAGGTGGGGATACAATGGTTGTACCGAGTGATGAAGACAGCATGGAAGGAAAGGAAGACCCCAGAGGACTGGAAAAAGGGAATAATTGTCCCGATCTTCAAGAGAGGTAGTAGAACAGAATGCAGAAATTATCGGGGAATAACACTGATGAGTCATTGTGCAAAGATGTTTGATTAAGTTTTGGAAAGGAGAATTAGGACAAGGATAGAAGGAGGGATGAGGGAAGAACAACATGGCTTCAGAGCAGGAAGGTCCACAGTGGATTTGATTTTTGCTGTAAGGCAGTTACAAGAACAGCACTAGGAGTATGGAACAGATCTACTGATGGCCTTCCTGGACATTGAGAAAGCATAAGACAGTGTATGCAGAAACAAAGTATGGAGGTCCCTGGAGGATAGAGGAGTAGAAAAATGGACTATAAGGAGGATAAAGGAGATGTACAAGGGAAGCGTGAGCTGTGTGAAAGTGGGAGGAGAGAGATCGGACTGGTTGGAACAGAGAAACGGCCTGAAACAAGGAAGTGCACTGTCACCGTTACTTTTCATTGTGGTGATGGATGACATAATGACCCGGGTGGCACAAGTAATTGGGGAGGGAAAGATGAAAGCAATGGTGTTTGCAGATGATTTGATGAAACAAGGAGGAGGCGGTACAGGAACAGTTGGACGTGTGGGAAGGAATAATACAAGGATATGGGATGAAATTTAGCATAAATAAGAGTGAGATGGTGATCACAACAAGGAAGAAGGAAAGAACCACAACAGGAATAACAATTGGTGGGGAACAGCTGAAGAAAGTGGAGAGTTTCAAGTATCTGGGAAGCCTGATACAAGATAATGGAAGAAACGATAGAGAAATAAATGAGCAGGGGAGACAGGCAGAAGCATTTCGGAGGAGTGTGAGAAGCATGTTATGGAGCAAGGATGTCCCTCAGAACAGCAAAAAGATCATATATCGGACGTACTATGTCCCTATCCTGACGTATGCCTCGGAGACCTGGGTTATGAAAGGAAGGGAGAAGAGCAAAATACAGGCCAGTGAGATGAGGTTCTTGAGAAGTATTGGAGCTACAAAGAGGGACAGAATAAGAAATGAGAGGACCAGAGAATTAATGAAGGAGGAACCATTACAGGATGGTAAAGAGAAATCTAGACTTAGATGGAATGGACATGTAAAACGAATGGAGGAGAAGAGGATACCCAGGAGGATACACGAGACGAAATGAGAAGGAAAGAGACCAAGAGACAGGTGGCTGAAGGGGGTGGAAGAAAGCGTGAAGAAGAGAGGAGAAGACTGGACAAGGGTGAAGGCTGAGAGATGGTGGGAATACAGAAGACGTTGGAGAGGCTTGTGTTCCAAACAGACCCGGCCAGTGGCTGGAAACTGTGCAAGATGATGATGATACAAAATACATGTTCCAAAATGTATTTTAGATACAAAATTATAAATGTACCCTATTTTCAATACTGCCCAACTCCGTAGGTAAAATACATTTGGTGTTCTATTGAAGTGATAGAAGCCATTTCTCAGTGTTGCCTAGTTCTATTACAGAAAGCTATCCAGTCGGTCAACACAAAGAGGTGTTCTCTACATTCTAATCAAATTAAATTATTACTTCAACAATTTAGGGGCAGATGACCACCAAGTTCTACCCCTTAAAACCTCAATAACTATTACTTCAACAAACTTAAATTCACAATTTCGGAATCTGATTCACCATTTCCGGAAGTGATTGAACATATCCAAAATTAAAATCACTGTTTCCAAATTTTAACCTTCTCTTTCGAAAACAAATAAAGCTTTTACAAACTGAATTGCACTTATTCTAAAATTGAGACTGAAATGGTAGAGTAGTCTATGGCTGACTGGTTGGTTGGCCACTGAAGATTAAATGTTCCCAATAGCGAATTCAATTTTACTGATATTATACAAACTTTTTGTGTCTGATATATAGGTCTTAAGTAACTGGATGTGAGTAGAAACAATGAAGAGAATATCATCTCACAGACCATCTCTGGTGATGGAGAAATAATAACAACGACGATGACTACAACAATAATAATAATAATGATTACAATATATAATACTGAAAGTCAGACAATAATAATAACGATTACAATATATTATACCAAAAGTTAGTCTACTTTCAATTTCACATCAAAATCAATTTATCTTCACAATGCAGAAAACTGTAACAATATATTGCAAACATGGCACAGAGAATTTCTTTCTGTGTAAATTGGGTTGACGAATTGATTGATCCCTTCTTTGAACGATGTATGTAACCAGCTTTTAAGAAGCTGATGATGGAAATAACAAAAACCACTTCAACAATGCAAACAGAATAAATAAACAAATCAATTCGTTGCACAATGGCTGTCACCCTGAGGTCTAGGTCAAATCCCAGTTCTGACAAGAAAATTAATTCTGGTCTGGGGGTTGGAACGGAGAACACATCCTCGTAAGGCAAAACTGAGAAGAGATGTTTGAAAAAGATAGCTATGAAGCCATTTTTCAGTGTTGCCTTATATATATACAGAGTCTGCCAGAAAAATGTATACACTCTATATGAAACAAAAACTATTTATTTTGTGCTTCTCTTACATATAAATTTTGATTACACAAGTAGTACTATCTTCAGTTAACCATATGGTTACATGAGATGTTCAAAATGTTCACCGTTGGCTGCCAGACACATGCAACGACGCCCGTCAATGTTTGAATGGGGACCGCTGCACATGCCGCTGTAATCTCCTGGCGAAGGGTCTCCAGCGTGCGCGGCTTACGTCGATAGACTTGATTTTTCACAGTTCCCCACAAGTAAAAGTCCATAGGGGTAAGATCTGGTGACCGTTGGGGGGAACTCAAAGGGCCCTCTTCGTCCAATCCAATGTCCCGGCAGATTGTCATCCAGGAATGCTCTTACTGCTACATGGTAGTGTGGTGGCGCCCCGTCCTGTTGGTAGAAGACTTCATCATCGGCTCCATAAAGTGCACGTACTGATGATAAAATTAATGTGTGTAACATTCTTAAGTACACTGCTACAGTGACAGTACCATCAAAGAAAAAGGGTCCTAGTAAGCCCCTCGACGACAGTCCACACCAGACATTAACCCCTGGTAGATTGACCGCCTTGTCCACATGAACATGCGGGTTTTCCGGAGCCCAGTAGACACAGTCATGTCAATTCACTGTTCCATTAAGTTTAAACTGGGCTTCATCAGACCACACTAACTTCGTCAGAAATTGTTCATCTTGGGTGACCATTTGCTGATACCATTCGCAAAATTGCATTCGACGATCGGGATCATCCTCATAAGGCGCATGCAGTAATCATGGGATGTAAACTTTCCACTTAGCTGTTTTCAAAATCCGTCGTACACTTCTACTGCTAATCCCCACTTCCCGCGCACATTGCCTAGCAGACTTCTGTGGAGAATTAGCAAACCTTTCCAACACGTGAGCCGACAAAGCAGGACTAGTAGCTGTACGTGTTCTTCCCGATCTTCCTTTGTGAATATCACAAATCGTTCCATGCATCTCAAACTTCCCAGTAATGCGTTTAATTGTTAGGCGTGTTGGGGGTTCTCTTTCAAACTCCCTCCTCCACTGACTCTGCACTTCAACGGCATTACCAAATCTGATAAACCACTTCAGAATGTACTTTCGCTGCTCGAACGTCAAACGTGCTCCAGCCATTTTGTTTTCCCACTATTGTGATGTAAGTACCGACATCTGTTGAGCGAAAGACCATAATATAACATTTAAAAACAATGATAACAGTTGACAATGTCCATATCCCGATATCGTCTGACCAAGAGTGTATACATTTTTCTGGCGGACTCTGTGAACAGAGTGGCCACTCAAATTGGTCAACGACTCTCCAGGAGTTTTCCAGAAATTTTCCAGGAGTAATTCTCACTTCTCCAGACTTAAAAATAAGCGCTTTATCGGTTGCCTACTTCAAGACCAAAGTAAAGCAGTTGTGTTTGGTCTACTTATACAGATGTTGACAAAAATTAGTGGTGATTGAGTTATTGATAGGCAAGCCTCCACACAAATGATTTAATTGTTGTTTAAAAAAAAAGCCTTTGTTACTCAAATATCCGCTAAAAAAATAAAATTAAAAAAGGAAAAAAAAAAGCCGCCTGCAATTTTATTGCGGTCAAGTTGTTGATACTCAATATGTTTTACAAAAATACTATCGCATGTTCTCCCACACAGAAACAGGTAGCCTGAGGAAATTTCTTTCGTTAACGATAGAGTGCTCACCCAAAACCGCAGCGTGAGTATCATTTAAGATAAAACATGACGCGTAAATTTCTGGTTAAAAATAAACAGGGTGTGCAGAGCGACCGCTAGATGGCCCTTGCTACCCCATCCACGATATCATGACGTCGAGGACTAAGAGCGGACTGGGTATTTTAGCAGTGGATGGAAAGTTTTTTATAATTAATTAATAGTGGCTATTTTCCAGGAGTTTTCCAGACCTATTAAAAATCCAAAAGTTTTCCAGGATTTCCAGGTTTTCCAGGAGTAGTGGCCACCATGTGTATATATATATATATATACATACATACAGGGTTAGCACAAATGATTTAAGCGATTTCATGTACATGTATTATTGAAAGTATGTAGCCTACAACTATTAACAGGAACGGCTCATGTTCCAACATCTTTCTAGAGGGAACTCAGCTGCAATCTGTTTCTAACTTCAAGTACCTTGGAAGTATTGTCTCAAAGGACAACTCTATAAAGCAAGAGAACCTTAACAGGACCCAAAGAGCTTTTCTTTTTTGTCAAGTGAGAAATCTACTATGGGATAACAAAATACCCCAGAAAGCAAAATTAAACATATTTCATACCTACTTCATTCCAATTCTCATGTATGGACCTGAAACATGTACCCTACTCAACAAGGCCAAGAGTAAAATCCAGGTAACAGAAATGAAATTCATCAGAACAATGAACCAGAGGACCAGGAAAGATAAGATTAGGAATGAAATTAACAGGCAGGAAGTTGGTATCAAAATACCTGTCACTGAACTCCTAGGAAGACACAGAATGTCATGAGAATGGACAGAAATATAACACCAAGAAATTATTTCGACAGAGAAGTTAGAGGGAGGAGACCGGTAGGAAGGCCAAGAAATCGATGGATAGACACAGTGAAGTCTGAGGTCAACAAATGGAATGTGAAATGGGAAGATGTAGAAGAACAGCAACTCTACTCCGACTGAAAGAAATGGTGAGCGTTTGCATACCACACCCGGGAAACTGGAGCTGGAAAATGATGATGTAGTCTACAGCGTTGACACATCAATTAAAAGAGAAACTCATGAAGTTTTTGAGTCTGCTTGCTACAAATGCTCAATGTGCCCTCCTTGCGTCAACACGTCAAATATCGATACAGAAGCCCAACTATGACCACACACACTGGAGCATATCCTAGTCAATTTTAGCTACAGTCTCATGGATCTGATTCCTCAGTTCAACAAGATTAACAGGCATGGGTAGAACATAAACTTCACCTTTGATAAACCCCCCATAAAAAGAAATCACAGGGGATCAGATCAGGCGACCGGGGAGGCAAGCGCATAAGACGCTGATTTGTGATCGAGGCCTACCCATTCCAACATTCAGGGAGTTGTTCAATAAGATATTGGCACACTGCTGGGTGAAAAAGTGGGGAAGCCCCGTCTTGTTGAAATAAGCACCCTTCTCGCCTGACACCACCACCTAGCATACTGACATGTAGCCGTCTAGCCGCTGAGCAGACAACACTACCTAGCGGCCGACCACTGTACTAAGCCTTCCCGCTGTAACCTTCAGACAAAACTTGGAGAGTTTCTCTTTTCTTAGGTATATGTGTCAATGCTGTGGGCTATATACTTTCAATAATACACGTACTTTCAATGTTCAGTTGTAGGACACGAGCACAAGGCCCAATGCATTTTGTGTGCTTTGGCTCTTAAAAGAACCTTTTGGAAAAAGATCATAAAAACCGGGAGAGATACGAGATCTAGTTTGGTTACCACTTGTGTAGACTTTCTGCCGTCCTGCCCTTGCAGTCTGTTGCCCAGGGTACACCATCTTGGAGGTTATCTACACTTCATACATCCCAACCCCAAATACCTAGGAGCAATAAACACCTTGAGAATACTGCAGGAAAACTAAAGACCAGGAACAAGATCATCCACAAACTGGCTGGCACAACATGGGGTGCCCATGCAAGTACTCTTCGTATGGCAAGCCTTGCGCTAGTCTACTCTGTTGCCGAATATTGTGCACCGGTATGGTATAGAAGTGCTCATGTCCACAGAGTGGATACTCAGCTCAACGAGTCCTTAAGGATTATAACGGGCACATTAAGATCAACCCCTGTGCCGTGGTTGCACGTCCTGGCAGGCATTCCTCCTCCATAATTGAGACGACAACAAGCAGCTGCCCACGCTTGGAAAACTTACATCTGTTCTGACTTCAAGCACATTCCGGCTCACTCAGTACTGAGTAATCCTCCACCCATGCGCCTGAAATCCAGGAATCCTACTTGGAGTGATGACATTATTAAACAGCCAGAGCCTTACAACATCAGCAAAACCTGGAAGGAAAGGTGGAGAGATTTTTCTTCACCTCACCAAATCCACTTAGATGATCCTTCCCAGCATATCCCAGGAATTTATCTACCAAGAGCTACGTGGTGCCAACTAAGTCGCGCTCGAACTGGTCACAGAAGGCCCAAAGCAATGCTACACAAATGGGGTCGCCTAGAATCATCAGCTTGTGACTGCGGAGCTCAAGAACAGACCATGTACCACATCATTCGGGAGTGCCCACAGCGTAGCTTCGCAGGCGAATGGGAGGAGTTCATGAAAGCATCAGCTCCAGTGCTTTCCTGGTTGAAGAGCCTTGATGTTCATTTTTGATTGTTATGTACATGTTTGTGTATATATAAGTAGATCACTTGTACCATACGAAAATATAATATATAATACAAGTACATGAAATTGCTTAAATCATTTGTGCTAACCCTGCATAAAATGTCACCAAATGCATATTTATTTCAGATTTTTTCACATATTCTACCAATTGGAATGATTTTTGTGTTGACCGACTGAAGGCTCCAGTATTAATTAGATATGTATGATTCGCAACTCAGCCATCCTTCCCTATTTCTACTAGAGGCAAGTGTTGGGATGGTACCTAAATTAAGGCCATAACTGCCTCCTTCCCCAATCCCTATCTCAATTACAAATACATATACCGGTAGTAATATAGCAATCACAATAACACAGGTTATCACACAAATTTCAAACACATACAAGTACACACGGCTACACAACCGTAATATAGCAAAGCCCTCAAATGAATCAACAGCAACAAAAACAGAAAAAATAAATATGTTCCTATGACTTATGATTCTTCAAGTAATACTGCCAAGTTTTGATGATTTTGAAGATTTACTGGTCAGTGATCTGCAAGTTGTGGAAGGCACTCCACTGTTAACCACCCAGGCTTCCTTATTATGCTTAATAATCAACAATAAATTAGGGCAATTTTTGTCTAGGGCTTGGTCAGCGATGACAAGTCTATCTTAGTACCGGAGGATTTAATCCGATTCAAATTCAGTTGTTGTTTGAGTCTTCAGTCTTTTGACTGGTTTGATGCAGCTCTCCATGATGCCTCTCTGTCCTGTGCTAATTGTTTCATCTCTACATAGCTACCACACCCTACATCCGAGGCAATCTGTTTAACATATTCTAACCTTGGTCTACCCCTACAGTTCTTGTCCTCAACCCTTCCTTCCATCACTAAGCTTGCTATTACTGGGTGTCTTAGTATGTGTCCTACCAACCTATCTCTTCTCTTCATTAGCAGTCGCCAGAAACATCTCTCCTCTCCCACTCGTCTTAATACCTCTTCGTTTGTAACCCTATCTACTTATCTGATCTTCATCATTCTCCTGTAACACCACATCTCAAATGCTTCAATTCTCCTCTTTTCTGCTGCACCAATAGTCCAAGTTTCACTTCCATAGAGCGCCACTCTCCAGACAAAGGTTTTCAAAAATCACTTTCTAATACCTAAATTTATATTCAATGTCAACAGATTCCTTTTTTTTGTAGAAATGCTTTCCTTGCCTGAGCCAACCTACTTTCTATATCCTCTTTGCTTCGTCTATCACTGGTTATTTTGCTTCCTAAGTAACAGAAGTCTCCTACTTCCTTCAGCTTTTCACCTGCCAATTTGATGTCCATAGAGGTTTCTGATTTATTTTGGCTGCATTCCAGTATATTTGTTTTACATTTATTAATTTTCATCATGTATTCTTTCAGTAAGACTGAGTCCATACCATTCAAAAACTCATTTAAATCCTCAGGCGTGTCGGTCAAGATGACGATGTCATCAGCAAATCTCAGAGTTGAAATTATTTCGCCTTGAATCTTCAATCTCACATTAAATTTTTCTCCAATTTCCTTCATTGCTTGTTCAATGTAAAGATTGAAAAGTATGGGTGATAAGTTGCAGCCTTGCCTTACACCTTTCTGAATACCAGCTTCTCTCTCATGTCCTTCAGCTCGAATGACTGCTGTCCAGTTTCTGTATAGATTGTATATCACCCTCCTATCCCTGTACTTTATTCCAATAGATTTCAAAATGTCAAACAATTTAGTCCAATCAATGTTATCAAAAGCCTTTTCTAAGTCTACAAACGCCATCAACATTCTCTTATCTTTCCTTATTCTACCTTCCAAAATCAGCCTAAGACTTACTGTCGACCAAAGTATTATGTGCACTCGAGTTTGAAGGTTGTTTGTGAAGTAACCAATAGACCTACATAAAATCCAATAACATCATCATTTTCGTCGTTCTATTTTACGTTAGTTCATGTAGGTTTGGAATTTTTAATTTATATTTTAATATCTTTTATCGCAGTTGGAACACAAAAAGTGCCCGTTTTTAAGCGTGTTTCAACCATGCGTCACATTTAAGAATTCTTATCTCAAAACCCCGTCATCAGCTCGAATGCAAATTTTAACACAATATACATTGGAATGTTGTATAACTGGTTTATTAATTTCAAAATTTTGTGTATCCAAGGAACAAAGTTGTTATCATTTTTGTAAGGTAACTTATTCTCGGCTCGGGGTGGTTGGAAAATATAGCTCTTGGTCGCGTTGTAATCCTTATACATCAATAAGTTATGCTGTATGACTGTGAAAAAAATGAAAATCCACAGCCTGCTTCCAGTCTCCGACCGGGTCAGGAATGGAATGAATGAAGCCCCCATCTAGCGACGAGGATATGAACTGTGCCGGCTGCCGAGGCCTGACGCACTCCTCCGGGGCAATGATTAAATGAACGACAGATGAAATGAAATGATAGTGGAGAGTGTTGCTGGAATGAAATGTTGACAGGGAAAACCGGAGTATCCGGGGAAAAACCTGTCTGCCTCCGTTTTGTCCAGCACAGATCTCACATGGAGTGACCGGTATTTGAACCACGGACCCAGCGGTGAGAGGCCGGCGTGCTGCCGCCTAAGCCACGGAGGCTCTTGTATGACTGTGAAATACGTAAATTTATTCACTTATTTTATATCGGTTTGTATTTCTACAGGGAAATAACACGTTTCACCAGCTAGCCGCTCCGGGGTAAGCTGTACAGCGTTGCTGAGATGGAGCCCATCACTGCCGAGCGAGGTGAGGTCGTATTTCCCCGTTCAAATATAAACCGATATAAAATAAGTGAATTAATTTACGTATTTTAAAGTCATACAGCATAACTTTTTGATGTATAAGGATTACAATGCGACCAAGAACTACATATTCCAACCACCCCAAGCCGAAAAAAACGTTACTTTACACAAATGATAACAACTTTGTTTCTTGGACACGCAAAATTTTGAAATTAATAAGCCAGTTATACAACATTCCAATGTATATTGTGTTAAAATTTGGATTCGATCTGATGACGGGTTTGTGTGAGAATAATTCTTAAATGCGACACATGGTTGAAACACGCTTAAAAACGGGCACTTTTTGTGTTCCAACTGCGATCAAAAATATTAAAATATAAACTAAAAATTCTAAAACTACAAGAACTCACATAAAATAGAACGACGAAAATGATGTTATTGGATTTTATATATGTCTATTGGTTACGTCACAAACAACCTTCAAACTCGAGTACACATAATACTTTGGTCACCGCTTCCCTTGTTCCTACATTTCTCCTGAAACCAAACTAGTCTTCACCCAACTCCGTTTCTATCTGGCTTTCCATCCTCTTGTAAATGATTCTAGACAGGATCTTTGAAGCATGAGTAATCAAGCTGATTGTACGGTAATCTTCACATCTGTCAGCTCCCACCTTCTTCTGCATAGGGGTGATAACTTTCTTCTTGAAATCAGGGGGTACCTCACCTGTCTCATAAATCCTACACACCAAGTGAAATAACCTGATCTGACCATCTCCTATGCAGCATAGCAACTCAATCGGTATATCATCTATGCCTGGTGCTTTGTTCCTGCTCAAGTCCTCCAATGCTCTGTCAAATTCTGATCTCAATATTAAATCTCCTTTTGCATCCTCATCAATTTCCTCCTTCCTTTCCATTACATGATTCTCAATCTCCTTTCCCTTATACAAACACTCTAAGTCAGCTTACCATCTCTCAACCTTTTCTTCCCTATCTGTTAGGGGCTTTCCATTTGTGTCCTTAATATTACAGCACTTAGTCTTCTTTTCCCCAAAAGTATTCTTAATCCTTCGATAAGCTGCGTCTACTTTTCCTAATTTCAGACAATTTTCTATACCTGCACATTTCTCTTTCAACCATTCTTCTTTCGCTTCCCTGCATTTCTTGTTGACCTCATTTCTCAGACGTCTGTATTCTGCTTTCCCCTTTTCATCTCTTACATTCTTGTGATTCCGCCTTTCATCCATCAATTCTAGTATATCCTGAGTGATCCACGGTTTTTGCCTATTCTATTCTTTCCTTCCGAACAAGGTTTTCATCCGCGGATTTTATTATTTCATTCTTCAAAAGTGCCCATTCGTCTGCAATTGAAGTTTGTTTAGGGTATTTCATTAGTCCTTCCTTTATACTCTTCTTGAATCTTTCGTTTACGTCCTTCACTTTCAGTCTATCTATCGCCCACCTTTTTGTCTTTTGACTTTTCTTCAACTTTAATCTGCATTTCATCACAACCAGATTGTGGTCAGAGTTTATGTCAGCACCAGGATATGTTTTGCTATCCAAAATCTGGTTTCGAAACCTCTGCTTGACCATAATGAAGTCTATTTGGTAATGCCCTGTATCTCCTGGTCTCATCCATGTGTATATTCTTCTATTGTGGTTACTGAATAAGGTGTTAGCTATGACCAATTCATGCTCGGTGCAGAACTCCATCAGCCCAATTCCTCGATCATTCCTTTCACCTAATCCGAAATCTCCTACTATCTTCCCTTCTCTCCCTTTTCCTACCACAGCATTCCAATCTCCCATTACTATAACATTTTCATCACCCTTGATATACCTCAGAATTTCATCTATTTCTTCGTAGACCTTTTCAACATCTTCATCATCAGCTTGACTGGTAGGCATAGAGACTTGTACCACTGTGGTGAACAATAATCTGTTCACTATATTGCTCATAATATTCTACCTGCTGTCCAAGTTTCCTACTCAATATGAGACCAACCCCTGCTTGGCCATTGTTTGACTTAGTGCTAATGACCACCAAAAGTCCTGTTCTTCCTGCCAGCGCATTTCACTAATCCCCACCAAATCCAACCTCAACCTATCCATTTCCCTTTCTAAGTTTTCTAACCTTCCACTTCCTAGCAGACTTCTAACATTCCACGCTCCGATCCGTAGAATGTCAGATTTCCTCTTTGTCACTTGTGTGATGTTAACCCCCTCTCGAGTAGTCCCCACCCGGAGATCCGAACGGGGGACTAGTTTGCCTCCGGATTGAAATTTCACTAGGGAGGAGGCCATCATCACATATAATTATGCATAGAGTGGTGCATATCCTCGGGAATAGCATTACGGCTGTCGTTTCCCGTTGCTTTCAGCCGTGCAGCAGAACGCAGTGGAGCCATTAGTTGGCTTATATTATCAATATCTTAACCGTCCAAAAGACAAGTAAAGAATTGATTTATTCTGAAAGGCTGCTACTCCCTTCAGAATAAGTAAAGAGCAATTCTACTAACAAAAATTCTAACCTTCTACGAACAATTAAATACCAAAATTCTACTAACGAAAAATACTTAAGTTGATTAGTAAGCGAATAATTAAGTATAGAATGGCTTCGGGTTCTTTACCGGATTGATGCAATTGACTTACATTCCTGAAAGTTCATTTTTTAATTACAAAATCATCAACCATTTTATGTATGCCTCCTAGGGTCGAGGTCAGCATGCTTGTCTGCCACCATGGAAGCACAGGTTTGATTCTGAAACTGATTCCCGGTCAATGCATGCGAGATTTTCGAAGTGAAATGCCATGTCCTGTGGTTCGGATTCCATGTTAAAAGGAGGTCCCGTGGCTCATAATCACAAGATTCACGGTCACGTAAAACTACAATCTTCCTTCCTTCCTTTTGATTCTGAAACTCCATCAAGAAATTTAATTCTGGTTTGAGGTACTGGAACAGTATTGTTGACATGCAAGTCACAAGTGGTGTTAATTTTGAAGCCTTGCACCAAGTCAGTGGGGTGCAGAAGTTTACCATTTAATATTTTCTTGTAGTACAGTAGAACATCAATTCATCATCATCATCATCTTGCATAGTTTCCAGCCACTGGCCGGGTCTGTTTGGAACACAAGCCTCTCCAATGTCTTCTGTCTTCCCACCATCTCCCAGCCTCCAACCTTGTCCAGTCTTCTCCTCTCTTCTTCATGCTTTCTTCCACCCCCTTCAGCCACCTGTCTCTCGGTCTCTTTCCTTCTCACTTCGTCTCGTGTACTCTCCTGGGTATCCTCTTCTCCTCCATCAATCCACCAAGCTTCTAATTTAGCTGCAACACTTTCTCACATGACGAAGGTCCAGAAATGGGATCTCCCCTACTTCTTGTCTGAATTAACCATAAGTACGCCACTTCTTCCAATTTTTCATCCGTAGCAGATCTCATGGTTTTTCACTATTTAGACCCTTCTTCCCTATCTAACTTAGATGCATAATTCAGAATTTCACCTTTCCGGTTCTTAAATCATAAATTGTGTATTTTCCAATACTAAGTTTTCATTAGACACTGCACACTCTCACTTTTATCCAGTTTATTAATGATTTCCACCTTCTTCTCTATCGATAAAACATTGCGATTTCATTTTTCCGCTTTGCCACTCGTAGAAGCCATTTTCACAATGTAATATAGCACAGTATGCACACTCACATACTGTAACACGTTGAAACATTATAGAGTAAACAAACGGTAGGAGACAACTGAAAATGAAAACCAACACACTACAGTAGGCAGTGCGCACTTCCGCATAACAACAGTAAGCATGCGCTGTTCCGACTTTTCGATTTGCTCGTACGGATAATTGACGTTCCGGTTGGTTGAAGTCCGGATAAACGACATTCTACTGTAGTACAAATTATTTAGATGTCCCATACGTATATGTTTTTTTTAAAATATACACAGTATACAATGACGGATTTATACAAAATTGACCAGGAGAAAAAAAAAAAAAGCCACAGGAAAGCAGCAAAGATGACAGACTTCTTTCTCAAGAAGCTATGAATGATGTATTTGCAAAAACAATGCATTAGATGAAGGAATGTTCTCGCCATGCCTCCGAAGAGCTTGTAATTCCAAATGTAAAGGGAGTTATCGCTGCATTTATAGGAAATGACTAGTATTTTTTAAATCAAATGTTCTTTTTGACATACGGTAGTACACGTTAGTTGCCCAAATTTCTAATAAAACATTCTTATATATTGTATTCATGATTATTTTCAACATTGCCTGGAAGTGCTGATAATATTGTTCAGAGAAGTACGTTTACAAGATTGACCAGCTATACCAAGCATTGATGTTAATGCTGAGCCATTATTGTCAATGCTCTTTAGTAGTGCAAAAAATAATTTTCCATGCAATGACATCATTGATATTCTCTTTTTTTCTTCTCACAAACTATTCATCTTATATATGCATAGCAAATATTTTCTGATAGAGGAAAGAAAAAATAATTTTCACAAATGTATAATGTGTTTCTTAAAGGACAAGTTTTTCTCCATTTACATGCTTAACCCTATGTATTTGCTTAACTCAAACAACTGTATCAAAATTAAATTGGTAATCTGACAATGAAAGGATCTTTGATCTACAGTGCGTCTCTACCTAAAAAGACAATACGCGTTAAATAGGGCGCGCTGATGCCATATCTGCTGCATATACAAAGTTCTGCAAGGCCAGGCACATGATGTTAACATAACTCGTATACAGGCATGGTTTTACGCAAAACTTCCAAAATATTAGTTCGTTGTATGTAACTGTACCTCATGCCTTGCAGCGAATGATGGTACAAAATTTAGATTTGATACACCAAACCTCACAGCGCAATTTTAATGCACCCATTAAAATTTATAATTTTCAATTATTCATGAATATGATAATGTTATAATATTACATTTTCTCGAATATCATACAGTAGGTTATAATAAATTATAATATGACACTTTCCATGAATATAATAATATCAGAAAAAATGAAAGTAAAAAAAAAAAAAAAAACACATCACATACCTTCAGGCCTGCCCAATATCCTCTGGTAGTGGTGTTAACCCTTCCATAAATTCCTCCATGTCCCTGGATGGTCCAGTTTCAGCCGAATCGGAACCAGTAGGCGATCCATCGAAAGTGGAAGAAGACGAAGATGATGATGATGAAGATGACAAGCGTAACAAAAATTGTTCCTTGTCATCTTGAATCTCATCTGCTTTCCACAGTTCACTTTCGATTCTTTTGGTGTGGTACACGTAGTTAGCCCTTAGTGTGGTCATCTGGTGGTATGCAGCCGAAATTAAAGTCTTCATTTCTTGCTTTATGAATGAGACATTGTTCAATTTTATATAGTTCTCCACTTGCGCCATACCATTTCGATGGGATTAAGTTCACAGTGGTATGGTGGCAAGCGAAGAACATATTTTCCTGCTAATTTGGCCATCTCGTCAATACTGTATTTATCATATCTCTCTCTGTTTTGATTTACAATAAAAAGAAGCTCCCGCTTCAGCATATCATTTCGAAAAGGGATCCGCTTTTGAGTGAGCCAGTCTACAATCCGGTCTTTTCTCCATGATGTTGTAGGTAAAAGTTTGCTTTTCCGACTGTGATAGCCTGCATTGTCTATTACTAGGATAGATCCTTTGGGAACAATGGGCAACAATTGCTCGGCAAACCACTTTTCATACAGTTACCCTGTCATTTCATCGTGGACATCTGCCGTGTTCTTTTGGCACAGAAAAGTTAACTCGGCACCATTAACAAACCCTTGTTCATTCCCGGCATGAACCAAGGCAAACCTGACCCACGAGCCCTAGGTGGCCTAAGACCTGTGCTAATACCCTCAATTGCTGCCTGACGAGCACTTTTAATTTTAGTATCTCTCCATTCTTTTCTCACGGTGTGGCCCATGTTCACCCAAGACTCGTCAGTAAAAACAATAGATTTGCCTTCATTCCTAAATCTTTTTAAAGTCCTTAAGATACTTATGACGCCTCCTGATTATATCATCCCTCCGCGACGGACTCCGCTTTGTACTATACCATCATACTTTATTAACATAGCATTTTTTGTTTACTCGCTCTATTAGGTTTTGATTTTGCTGGCGTTCTCAGAGGACCTTTTTTTTCCCTTTCTTATTCTACCGGTATATACTAAACTTTTCGAACACCCGGTAGCTTCTGCTGGCTTTTCGACTGCCTCGGTAACGTTCATGTTCTTTAAGAAATAATTAAATATATTCAGTACTATAATCCGTTCTCTACTGTGCAATTTGCCAATACTACACCGCTTTCTAGTTGCAATATTCATAGTGAATATTACAATAATAAATATAGTAATAATTAACACAATTTATAAAAAACACAAGGACCACTTCACTTTATAGTTTAACTTCACACCACAACAAATTTAATAACACTGAGCTCTGGGGTAGAACAGAATCTTTTCCTACACTCATCAAACACAGTCGTGAAGATAAACAAAATATTGCAGCGTCAATTAGTGCTGAGCGGGGACTTCACGCTAAGTGCGATAACTTATGAATGCTATCTGATACTGAGCTGTGGTTTGTTTTAAAAACTATGTAGAACATTAATGAACATTTCTTCTCGCTTAGTCACCGATGTAAATTCAAAAGCAAAAAAGTTTCTCGCTAGCTAACTTTTCTGTAATACCATCCTATAATTTTCAAGTAATGTTTAAGAAAAATAAATATAACTTGATTATTATCAAACAAATTACTGCCCTGAGAAATAGGATTTCTTCTACCAACATCAGGCAATATAAAAATAAATTCTTAATCTGTTGTGATCATTAGTTCATTAGCTATGGCGTGATAAGTTTTATATGTGCATAAAAATAGTTTCGTGCTAAAATATCATAATTGTGAAAATTGGGCCATGTGTTAATTACTTAATGGCATTTAATTTTACATCATCATAAAGAGTGGAAAATTCTCAATAAGACTATGCAAACATTTTCTTAGATTTATCACTTTGTATTATTGAGAAATGGCAACATCACTGGGATAGAAGAGGATGAAGATAATTGCAGGACAATGAGTGCGAGTGAGAGGCAAATACTACATTTAATCCCATACTGTCTTTTAAGGTAGAGACGCTCTATAGACAGGATAAAGCAAACTGGATCTACACTCCACCAATGGTCTTGGCCTATCAAGCAACTGCTACTAATCCATATGGCCTGCAGATTGGGGAGTGATACTGTACATTGTCAGTGAGACATTTCCCCTCGGCCGTTAATTTTGGCCTTCTTGACAAAGATCACTCTCACTCAGATCAGTTCTAAAATCTTTGAATGAGCAGGGAACCGAACACAAGACTTCCTGGATAAGAGGCATGGGGCAACACCAGTACATTTATACAAAATTGATCAGGAGAAACAAACCAGCCACAGGAAAGCTGCAAAAGGAGTTCTTTATCAAAAATCTATGCATGATGTATTGCAAGAAGTATTATAAAGTACAAGTTCTGAAATTAATGTTCAAGCCAGCATGTGAGGAAAACTACATTACCATTGTAACAGGTTATCTCAACATCCGTTTCTGTATGTAAAAGTACGGTGAGAGCCACTGGACTGAATTTTATGTAGTTTTCAATGTTACCTCTAGGATTTTTTACCATATGACAGAATAAGCAAATACACTTCAATAATAATGACAGTGAGCGACTAGGCATGCTATACAAGGATACTGCGTCAGGCCATACGCTCACTACTGTCTGTGAATACATTTCATCATGGCTGGAAATTTCAACCCCGCTCACCTCCTCCCTGTCACTGCAGAAGCGGATAACAGCTCTCAGCGTTTAGGCTATAATTTTTAGCATCAAATATACCGTAGTTTCCTAAGGCACTTGCCGAGTATATTTCTCAGATGTCTGCATTCTGCTTTCCTCCTTATATCTTCTGCATTCTTGTCCCTCCACCTTTCATCCATTAATTCTGGCATATCCTGGGTGATCCAACCATTCTTTCTTTAGCAATATAGCCCTCTTTAGCTTTTGCTATTCTTTATTAGCAGTCATTCTTGCTAATTAATTTAGGGGCTTTGTGACATCATAGTCATTTAGTCCCATGTACTTGGGTGTAAGTTACAGAATTGCAATATACCGATGATAATGAATCTGAAGAGCCTATTTGTCAGACAGATGGGCCTATAGCTGCTTGCAAACTTGGGATCCTTTCCAGCCTTGGGAATCGGTATCATGATCCCCTCTCGCCATTGATATGGAAACTCCCTTCAATCCATATATGATTGAAGAGGACCAACAGTTGTTTTATACTGGATTCGCACAGATGTTTTAACATTTGATTATGTATGTTATCCGGTCCAGGAGCCGCATCCCTGCACAGTGCAAGTGCACTGCGCAGTTCCCATTCAGAGAATGGTACATTGTAGGACTCCGAAGCAGCAGTGGCAAAGGACAAGGGGTGAGCCTCTGCCTCCCGCTTCAGAGTCAGAAATGTAGGTTCATAACTCCCAGAGCAGGATGCATCACTGAAGTGTGATGAAATACTGTTGCTCGATCCAAAATTCTATCAACCCGTGACCTCGATCGTGCCTTTCACCCAATCCATATTTCATTACTATCTTTCCTTACCTTCCCTTTTCTACAACAGCGTTTCAGTCTCCCAATACAATAATAATTTTGTTGCCCTTAACTGGATATTTTTGAGCGCATGGTGTTAACCTGCCAATGTGCATTTTTTCCAGCCAATTGTTAAGACAGAATAGGCGGAAAGGTTAACAGGAATATTAGCAATAATAATGTTGTGTTAAAGTATAATAAATGAATTTTAATGTACAGTAATATGTACAATTTTAGAGACATTTTAACCATTTTCATAGTAACTACAAGATCATTTACCTGATTAGAACTTCAATGTTTTTCGAATGATGGCCTTTAATACATACAAGAAAGGAATGTCAATCAATTGCATATCATGTTATTGAATTTCAAACATTCTGGACCATATTTAAATTAACTACAGGGTCACTGACCTGAACTTCCATGTTCTGTCCAAATGAAGGTTTACACCACAGAAATAGATATTCTGAACCATGTTCCCAAATTACTTATCATGCTAGTGTCATTCTGAAGCATTCCACATTAATTTCAAGCTCATTCACGTGACTAGAACTTAAAGAGTTTTGTCCGTATGAAAAATCTTGAAACAACACAATAGTCCTTTCTCACAATCAGGGCACTAGATCATTGACTCTTTCCATTCATCCAATACACTACACATCTTCTTCGATGTACCTGGAACAAACCCACACTCTGCTACCACCACTAGCTCCCAGAAAATATGAATTTCTAGCCTGAAACACTGCCTGGTGGAAAAGGTTGAAATATATCAAATACTTCGTCTTTATTTGATTCGTCGCATTTTTCTTCTTCTTGATTCTCATTCCCAGAACCACTTTCAATCTCAGACTCACCTTCATCTGTATCAAACCACTTATTCCTCAGAAGATGGATCACCACAATCATTCTCCAGGTGAATAATCTAGTCTTCTTTGATTGCTTCGAACTTCGGCTTCGAACCAGATGCTGCCTTGGTTGGCGGCCCACCACCGACAGAGAGAAGAGTAGCACCACGCAACAATAAAATAAAAACAAACAAGATACAGGAGGTGGGAAATGTCGCAACGTCTACCAAACTGCTGCCAAAACTTCAATTTTCTGGAAGACATTCACCATGCAGTGAAAACTCGTCATGCCCAGGAGACGTTAGTGGTAAAAGAGTACGTATATATTCGTCATGCCCATTGAATTATAACATTTAACATATGAATATATACATGTTAAGAGGTTAACATACCTCTAAGTTCATCTGTTTCTTGCAGACTCTTTTAACGTCTTGGTCACCTGCTCGGCTGGTAGGTATATAGACTTATACAACAGTGGCACACTTAGATTTTATATAGCTTTTAGCTAGAAAAGCCTTCACTATATTGCTCATTATACAGGGTGTAACAAAAATGTACGGCACAAAATGCTGGACACATTCCCCACATGTAGACGAAGAAATTATGTTATATGAACATGGGTCCAGAAACGCTTTGTTTCCATGTTACACCTCATTGTCTCCAACTCAATATCATTAAGCATGGAAAAAACACAAGAACAGAACGTTAGAACCATGGGGAACATGCACTCTTGGTTACGTCTGGTTAAGTTATCATTATCGTAGGTGCACAGCCAGTTTTTGTTTCACTTGGCCCTGTTGCCATGTGACTTAGCTGTGCGACAAAACATGTACTTCATGCACAATGGAGCACCTCCTCATTTTAGTGTTAATGTCCGTCGGCTTCTAAATAACAGGTTTGGTGACAGATGGATAGGTAGAGGTGGACCAATTGCTCCCCGTCCACACTCTCCGGACCTAAAATCACTGGACTTTTATTTGTGAGGGCATTTGAAGGCTCTTGTGTATTGGACCCCAGTACAAGATGTTCCGAGTCTCCGTGCCCATATTATGGAAGGCTGAGAAACCATACGCAATCCTCCAGGGATACATCAGCGCATCTGAGATTCACTATGACCGACAGTGGGTTGATGCATGTATCAATGCGCACGGAGGGCATATTGAACATCTCCAGTGAACAAGAGTTGCATGTGGTATGCTGGTACGTTCTGTTCTTGTGTGTTTCCCATGATTAATGAGTTGGAGACAATGAGTTATAACATGGAAACAAATCGTTTCCGGACCCATGTTCATATGACATAATTTCTTCGTCTACTTGTGAGGAATGTGTCCTGGATTTTGTGCCGTACATTTTTGCTACACCCTGTATTTTACCCATCCCAGTTTACCATTACCAACCAGTCCTCGAACACTTCATGCTCCAACTTGTAGAATGTCAACTTTGTGATGGTAGATCCCACCCAGATATCCGAACAGGGTACGATGACGACTAGTTACAATTGTAATTTTACAGGGGAAGAGGCCATCATCAACTTGTAATTATGCATGGAAAGCTGCACAAATCCTTGATAAGAACACTGGCTTAGTTTCCCATGGCTTTCAGCCATGCAGCAGTAAGCAATGTCATCACAAGGGTTAGAATGTTTAGGTGCACACCTTTTTTCTTAAGGTAAATTAAAGCTCTTTGGAAATGTACCAGTGTGAAATTTTCATGCCCCTTTTTCCCATTTTTGGGACCTTTCTCTATTTCTTCTCCAAACATGTCCATAATCCACTTTTTTCTTCTACTGTAGCTTTTCAATAATCTTCTAGAGTGCATTTTATCATTCATAAGATCAATAACTTGTGAGTTTAATTCCATTTGTATATGGTTTTGAATCAATATAAAATATTTAACTTTCAATTAATGTCTCTTCAGCTTGCAGTGAACATGTGAATAGTAAGCCTACCTACTTTCAGTAAACGTGGGACTGAGAGCACACCTGCAACGATGGAAACTAATATTGTGTGTACAGCATATCCTCTTTCTCTCACTTTACTGCTATACTGTATATAGCCTGTAACAATGCAAATTACAATGTGTGTATTTCATTCTATCCTTTTAATTTTATCAGAATCAGTAGCCTGCTGTTTGTAAATGTAAGTTAGTTATAAACAAGTGTATTACAAGATTTTGTCATGCCGAAGGTGTCCAGTGCCAATTCTGGCACAGGGATTCAAACAAGATTCCATAGAAACTGATGGAACTGTGTTATATGATGTACTACAGTATTTGCGACTCATGAATTTTGTTAGATAAAAAACACCAGAGAGATTGCATCAAACAATAAGTTTCCAGTTCTAAGCATCAAATGAACAAACCTCTTCAAACAAATAATTCACAGGAACCTCTATTACGAAATGCATTTGAACAGTGTCCTTCAAACAACCAAAATTTGAAGAAATTCAACATTTGTGTGCAGCTCTTACACAAGCAGAAATTCCACTCAATAAGGTGAGCCATCCACCCTTTAAGGGATTTCTTGAAAAATACAAGATGTCAATGCCCAATGAGAGTGCTTCAAGAAAAAACTACATGGATCCTGTCCACCAAGGAACCATATAAAGAATTAAGTAGAAATTGCCATATTTCAACGAGGGAACCATTCTGGATGAAAACAATATGTTGTGAACATTTTAGTTTCTCTCTTAGGGTCAATCCAGGCCAAGTGGTCCAATATAAAAATAAATGGTTGCTTGACCATCTCAGAAAAATTTGATACTTGCTGGGTTTGTTCCTTATCATGAAGTGAGCTTAAAAATATTTTTTTGAATTACCGTTTTTAAATGGCGGCCATTTTGTTAGAGGCCGATAGTTGTTTTTTCGTGTTTGTAAGCATCTGCGGTTTTTTAAATATCTCGGCAATGGGTTGCTCTAGGCCTATCAAATAAAAAGCATTGAATTCAGTACACTTTGGCCTACACATTGAACCCATTATCACTAGGGTTCATGTGTCTTTTTACAGATTTTTAATTACTCAAAGTTTTTGTTTTGAAATTCAAAAATCTGAATTTTTAATCAATAATTTTTCTATGAAAGGACAGTTTCTCATCCCTAATATTTTTTGTGCTTCTACACTTCATGGTAGTGTAATTGTTTATAAAGTTTCAGTGGTGAGAAGTTACCCCTTAAAAAGTTACAGGCTTTTAAAAAACTGATTTTTGAAAAAAATTTCAATTTTTGACCTGCAATGTTTTGGTTGGGGGACCAGATAAAAATCTGAAAATTCCACATTTTAAAGATCTTTACAGTAGTAAACTTCAGTATAAATTTCAAGTTTGAGATTTAATTGGAAGTTAGTTTAAAAAAAAAATCACAAATATGATAAAAAGAAGGTTTTTATCATTCACAATACATCTAGTCTAATGAGGGTAAGTATTTTCAACTTAACATATAAATACATTCAATTTATGTAAACAATATTTAGGCCTTATTTGTTGCTAAACATTTCTAAATAGAAAACTGAAAGAGGCTGTTTGGCAGCATGTGCAAGTCTGTACAGGCTCACTGACAGACAATACACCACGAGTCTCAACATGTCTGTGAGTTACCTAGTCAAACACTGCAAGCCTGTGAGCTAACTATCTTGTTTCCCCTTCCACTCAATATGTTCTCTCCCACTTAGTTGTCCAAGAGCTTTTACAGCTTGAGCAGTTGTATTATTGTAGTTAAATGGAGCCTCAGTGTTCAATTGGCATTTTTACTAACGAAGTATGTCACAAAAGTGTTTATGGAGTGTTTTCTAAAGAAATTACAGTGAAGAAGAAAAAGTGTTGTTTCGTTTAAGAGTTCACCTAGATGTCAAATCAAGCTGTAAGTATCATGAAGTAAAATACTTGAACAAATTTCATCACCTCTATGGACAATCTTTTTTGGACCCATTGAAGAAACACAAGAAGCCTATAACTAAAGGACTGAGAGAAATAACTTTAGATCAATACTATAAAAATGAAAATCCTGTCATTAACCTAATACCAGGGAAATCATTATGTCCAACCTGTTATACAAAGGTATTTGTGGCTAACAAAGATAGGGCTAGTGATAGTTCTGATGAAGAATTTTGTAATTTACAAGAAACAATAACAAAAGTAGACTCAGCTTGTAAAATCCTTGGTGTATCTCCTGCAAGTAAAATTAGGAAATTAAATTAAGAGCCGAGGCCGTCTGCTTTGAAAGCCAAAATTGAGAAAGTTTCAACTTCAATTAAAAGAAATTTGGAAATCTCCTTTCAAAAGGAAATTAGCTTAAACCCAGGAACTAGTTCACAAAATTTGCCAGCAGAATATGAAGATTTGATTGAAAACCTAAAAAATAAATGTGAGATTTCAAATAAAGAAGAGAAGATTAAGATTATCAGTTTACTGCCAAATTCTTGGAGTAGGGCAAAAATAAGTGTTGAATTCAAAGTGTCAGAATGCTTAGTTAAAATAACAAGGCAATTAGTACAAGAACAGGGAATCTTACCTGTTTTGCAAAAGAAAAATGCAAATAACTTGATAGATGATAGCATAATCAAAAAGGTCATCATGTTTTACGAAGATGACATCAATAGCCGTTTGATGCCTGGAATAAAAGATTGTGTTCCTGTGAAAGAAAATGGTACTAAGATTTATAGACAAAAGAGGTTACTTTTGTGTAATTTAAATGAGCTTTTCAGTGAGTATAAAAAAGAAAATCCTGAAATTAAAATTGGAAGATCAAAATGTTGTGAGTTGAGACCAAAATGGTATATTATCGTTGGAGGATCTGGCACTAATAATGTTTGTGTTTGTACCACCAAAACTTAAAATTGATGATTAGTGGAGCTAACCTTAAAGTAGACTACAAAGACCTCTCAGAAATTCTAGTTTGTAGTATTGACAGCTATAACTGTATGATGGGAAAATGTCATGAGTGTCCTGGCAAACAAGCGTTATTTGACATGTTTGAAGAATAAGAGAAGGAAGATTTGATGCCAGACAATATTGAATATAAACAATGGGTAACTCAAGACAGAAGAGATATGGTCACAATCATAAAAATCTTAAAATGCATCATTTTATTGCAAAAGCTCAAGGTAAATATATGAAAGATAAAAAGCAGTCTTTGACAATTCATGAATATTTAGTTCTTGCAGACTTTTCAGAAAACTTCTCGTTTGTTGTGCAAGATGAAGTGCAAGGACACCACTGGGTAAACAAACAAGCCACAGTTCATCCCTTTGTGTTTTATTACAAAGATGAACTAACTGCCTTAAAAGTCACAGTTTCTGTGTCATAAGTGACCAACTTGAGCACAACACTTCAACAGTACATGCCTTCCAAGTTCAGTTAGTTACGAAGGTCACTACGAAAATTTTGAGATGTGAGAAAGTGGAGGTTGACCCACTTGAATGGAACGCAGGGTTTGAAAGCCCCATCCTTTGTGAGTAACCTGGTAGCAGGATGTGACTCTCCCGCTCCGGGAAGTCCCGCAGTGCAAGGTCGATCAAGCCCCAGCGCGCAGGTAGTCAGTTGCTGCAATGGAGCTGGAAAGAGAGCATTTTCGTGCAATGATTTTCTACGATTTTAAAAGGGGTTAAGCCAGTCACAATGTTTTGAGCGTTTGCAACAGGCTTTTGGGGAGATAGCTCCTTCCCATGCCACAGTTTTCCAGTGGTTTCAGGAATTTAAAAGGGGCCGAAAATTTTTGAAAGATGAGGAGAGAAGCGGGCGTCTGGCAACGGCGGTGACTGAGGAAAACATCACAACCGTGGAGAAACTGCTTCGCGAAAATAATCGTCTAACATTTAAAGAAATTGGGGCAGCATTGCAGATTGGTTCGCCAGCAGTTTTGAAAATCCTGCATGAATCCCTTCGTGTGAGGAAGGTCTCATCCCGATGGGTGCCTCACAATTTGACAGAAGAACAAAAACACGCCCATGTTGAATGGTGTGAGGAAATGGTGACTAGATTCAAAGGAGGGGACTCAAGACGGGTTTCTGACATCGTCACGGGTGACGAAACCTGAATTTATCAATTTGATCCAGAGACCAAGCGGCAATCAGCAGTGTGGATCGTTCCTGATGACAAGACACCGACAAAAGTGAAGCGCCCCCGAAGTGTTGGCAAGAAAATGGTGGCTTCAATCTTCTCGAAGAGTGGTCTTGTGGCAACCATTCCTCTGGAGGAACAAAGGACAGTTACCGCTAATTGGTACACCATGGTTTAACTGTCAAAAGTTTTTGCCAAACTTCAAGAACGGCGGCCACGCACGGGACTGCGAGGGATCCTTCTCCATCACGACAACGTGTCTGCACACACGGCCAACATGACAATTCAGTTCCTGGATTCTATGGAGGTCAAACTAATGACTCATCCACCTTACAGTCCTGACCTGGCTCCGTGTGATTTTTTCTCTTCCCAATTGTAAAAAATTGCATGCGTGGAAAGAGATTTTCTACCCCTGAAGAAGCTGTTACGACCTACGAAGATGAGCTTGCAGCCATCGAAGAAAACGTGTGGCAGGAGTGCTTCCAGAAGTGGTTTCAGCGAATGCAAAAGTGTATACAGTGTGGTGGTGAGAACTTTGAGAAAGTGCAACAATCGGAATAATTTAAATAGAAGTACTTTTGGTGTATCTCAAAACTTTCGTAGTGACCCTCGGAAATACATTAAAGAACACCACCCGTCCATTAAAAAACTGATTTATTTTTCTGACAGGGCTTCATGTCAGTATAAAAACAAACAAAAAACTTTGTTAACATATGCTACCACCAAGAAGACTTTGGTATGAATGTAGAGTGGCATTTTTTTGCATCATGCCATGGAAAGAATGCGTGTGACGGTGTCGGTGGTACAACAAAGCGAGCTGTCACAAAAGCAAGTCTTCAGCGAGCATATGAAAACCAGATTCTGAGTCCTCAACAAATGTTCTGTAAAGAAAAGATCAAAGGTATTACTTATGTTTTTGTTAGGTCAGAGGAAGTCCAAGAAATGTATGTCAACGTCTTGGAGGAAAGGTTCAACACCTGCAAAAAGATAAAAGGTACTCGATCTTTTCATTGTTTTATACCATAGTCAAACAACCTGCTGAAGTGTCAGTTAACATCAACATCTCCGGACAGTGTACTCCACAAAACTGGCAAAGCTGTGCCACTTATAACCTTAAATCTGCATCCAAAAAACAACTTTATCAAGATGCCAAGGCTGAAGTCCAAAAGAGAACTCTAGCCATGAAAAACCTTTGGTGGGTATCTAAATCACATGAAATGGAGTATCTAGCTGAGACCAACAATACACATGCTTTCTTCAGTGCAACAAAAGTAGTCTATGGACCATCCCGTCACACCGTAAATCCTCTAAAATCAAAAGATGATACTGAACTTCTCCGAGACACTTGTTCAATTAACTCCCGCTGGAGGGAACATTTTGACGAACTACTGAACAGGGATACCCACGTCAATGATAACAATTTAAGCAAAATTCCTCAGAGACCAGTACAAACTCAGCTTGATGAAGGTCCCTCCCTACTAGAAGTTGAAATTGCTATTAATCAAATCAAGAATAATAAGGCAGCAGGCATAGACGGGATTCCAGCTGAACTATTTAAAGATGGGGGCACTGTACTAGTTCACCACACTCACAAGCTCGTTGACAAGATATGGAAAACAGAAACGATCCCAGATGATCTCAGGGATGCCTTGATAGTAGTAATCTTTAAAAAGGGTGACAGAGTTCAATGTGGCAACTATCGTGGAATATCCCTGCTTTCTGTAGCTGGAAAAATTCTTGCCAGAATCCTGTCCAATCGTCTTAAACCTTTGGCTGAAGAATCACTACCTGAAACCCAATGTGGATTTAGACCCAATCGAGGAACAACTGATGTGATCTTCTGTGCTAGACAGATGCAAGAAAAATGTAGGGAACAAGATCGCCCTCTTTATATGGTCTTCATTGATATCGTCAAGGCTTTCGATTCAGTCAATAGAGAAGCTCTTTGGAAAATCCTAGCTCGAATTGGATGTCCTCCAAAATTCATTCAGATCATTAGAATACTCCATGATAATATGAAGGGCTCAGTTCTTAACAGCAATGGGCCTGGAGAACCCTTTAAGATCACAACAGGTGTCAAGCAAGGATGTGTGATCGCCCCAACATTATTCTCAATTTTTGTTGGCGCTATGCTTTACCTGATCAAAGAAAAAGTTCCGCATGGTGTAGATATTGAATACAGGACTGACGGAGGATTATTCAATCTTAGCAGACTGCGAGCAAAGACAAAGGTATCGACAGGTTCCGTTCTCGAACTCCAATATGCTGACGACAATGTTATATTGGCAAACTCGCTAGACGATCTTGAGGCTGCTCTGAATGCTTTTAATAACGCGTATAAGTGCATAGGTCTGGAAATAAACACCAGTAAAACGCAAATTATCCATCAACCTGCTACGTCCAACTGTAATGCTGCTGGTTTTCCCATTATGATCAACGGGAACAACTTAAAATACATTGAACACTTCCCTTACCTGGGCAGTCATCTCTCAGCAAATGCTAACATTGATGCTGAAATCCAATACCGCCTTAAATGTGCCAGTGCAGCGTTTGGGTGTCTACGAAAAAGGGTGTTTGACAACCATGACATCAGTACTCCAACCAAATTGCATGTGTACCAAGCTGTTGTAATACCTTCTCTGCTCTATGGTTGCGAAACCTGGACTACCTACAGAAGGCACTTAAAGTGTTTGGAAAAGTACCATCAGCGTTGCATCAGGAGAATTCTTGGAGTTAAGTGGCAGGACCGACGCACCGACATCAGTGTCCTGGAGGAAGCGAATACTACCAGCATTGAGGCTATGATATTAAAGCATCAGCTTCGATGGGCAGGACATGTTGTTCGCATGCCTGAACGACGTCTCCCAAAACAAATCATGTATTGCCAGTTGCGGATTGGACAGAGAAAGCAAGGAGGGCAACGGAAACGCTTCAAAGACGTCCTAAAATACAATTTAAACAAATGTCAAATCAACACGGATAAATGGGAGACTACAGCATCAAATCGTCAGGTATGGCGTCGCTTCGTCCACCAAGGTCCACTATGTTTCGAACAACATCGACGAAGCCGTGAGTCTGAGAAGTACAATGCGAGGAAAGAGCGTGAGGTTTATAGGAGGATCAACCCACAAGAGCCAGTGGTTGCTCCGAACAACGTGTGTCGCTACTGTGGGCGAGTTTGTGTTTCCAGGATTGGACTATATAGTCATCTAAGAACTCACCTTTAGAAGACAATCTTACTCGAGAACGAGTGATAGCCTATTATATTATTATAGAAGTCAACAATGTTGATAACCAAAAACAAGATTTCATCACCCTCCAGGACCAAGAACTTCATTAAAAAAAAAAAAATAAATAAAAAAAAAAAAAATAAAGGATCAAGTTTGGATACCAGTTAAAAAAGTACTAAGGAAGCTGTCTCTTCTGGAGTTTACTACTGTGACAGGGCAAACATTTAACTTCACTCCCAAAGTGTGTGAAGAAATCTCCCAGATATTCAACGAGCTACTAAGTAAATAAAAAATAACTGTCAGTTTAGCTATTTATAAACCTATAAATGTTGTTAAATTTCTTTTAAAAAGGTTTAAACTTAAGAATTGACATTCAAAGTCTTGATTGTTTTTTATTTTACAATTTGTATACTTTATTATTTTGTTTAAACGACACACACACATCATTGCACAACTGTAAATAAGAATGGTCTAGCCAATTATTTACTTAAAATTCTTTATTTAATTAGTTCTAACAATTACATTAAAATTCATTACTATGCAACTTGTGTATTTTATTCACCCTACATTTTGTGCCTCAAAAGTAGAGTAATTGCGAACGTAATTTTACTAATTTTTTTTTTAAACTGACTTCCAATTAAATCTCAAACTTGAAATTTATACTGAAGTTTACTACTATAAATATCTTTAAAATGTGAAATTTTAAGATTTTCATCTGGTCCCCCAACCAAAATATTGCAGGTCAAAAATTGAAAATTTTTCAAAAATAATTTTTTTAAAAGCCTGTAACTTTTTAAGGGGTAACTTCTCACCACTGAAACTTTATAAACAATTACACTACTATGAAGTGTAGAAGCATAAAAAATGTTCGGGATGAGAAACTGTCCTTTCTTAGAAAAATTATTGATTAAAAATTCAGATTTTTGAATTTTAAAACAAAAATTTTGATTAATTAAAAATCTGTAAAAAGACACATGAACCCTAGTGATAATGGGTTCAATGTGTAGGCCAAAGTGTACTGAATTCAATGCCTTTTATTTGATAGGCCTAGAGCAACGCATTGCCGAGATATTTAAAAAACTGCAGATGCTTACAAACACGAAAAAACCATGATCGGCCTATAACAAAATGGCCGCCATTTAAAAACGGTAATTCAAAAAAAGTTCAAAAAAATATTTTTAAGCTCACTACATGATAAGCAACAAACCCAGTAAGTATCAAATTTTTCTGAGATGGTCAAGCAACTAGTGCTGGACCACTTGGCCTGGATTGACCCCTTAGTAAGGGAGAGAATTAAGCCTGTGTTGTTAAAAACGAATGAGCTGCAGAAAGCCAATGCCAGTACAGTAATGGGATCAATCATGTACTTCTGTCAAAACCTGTGGCCTAGTGGTATAAAGTTTGAAAAAGTTCTGGTGGTTACAGACCAGGATCTATACATGGTTTCAGATATTAGCCAATTGAAACCTTTCTCCCCAAGTTAAAAGCATATGACATGCTTGGTCCACACCCTTCACAGGATTTGTGAATCCACAAGAAAGGAATACATCACAAAGCTATTCGTGTTGTTGCCTACAGGGAAATCACTGGCTTGCCCCTTCCAAATTTCCTGTCATTACTCGCTGGGGATCTTGGATTGAGAGTGCTGCTTGTTTAGTGAGAATTTTGACAGATTAAGGAGTTTGTGCCATCTTTGGATCCAGCCGAAACAGATGCAATATTTCTAACATCTGCTACCGGATAAAATACATAATTTGCAGACAGAACTATTTTATGTCCATTGTTACAAGTAGAAGAACAAGGTCTTGAAAAGGAAAAACAATGGGATATTTCTACTACCGAGAGGGAGCAGTTAGATAGCTTTGCCAAAGACTACCTTGGGTCTAGTCTTCTAAAGAATCCGGACATTGAGGAATTTGCCACATCTGTAGAGTTGCCATTCCGAGTGAATACAAAGTTTGCCCCACTGGTTTCTGTGGATGTTGAAAGAAGCTTTAGCATCTAAACGGACATTCTATCTCCTAATAAAAACAGACTTCATTTTAAAAATGGAGAGATGCTTAATGCCCTGAAGTCCAACAGCTTCATGGTTTTTCCTTCTACTGATGAATGATGATTTGAAGAATTTTTTGTAACTCAATAAACTAGAATTAGAGAAAGAGAATTTGTTGAATTAGTTGTCCCTTATTTTAGCACTTTTTCCCTTCCTTTTTTCATGTGAAATTTCCACCTAAAATCCTAACCCTGGTCATCACAGATTAAAAGACAAATAATCAACATTGATAAATTCTGGAATGCTGCTACTCCCTTTCACAATAGTGAAATAAAAAGAATCATCAACAATAAACACTCAAACGCAAAAAAACATTTACCATCACAGAAAAATGTGAGAAAATTGCTGTATTGATCCTATATTATTCTGCTAAGGTCCCATTCCGGTTTTGTACCGAAAATGAGGTCCTGTTAACACCATCCTACACATATGGGGTACCTACAGGTTCTGCATAACCGCATGTGCGTCCGAAGCGTACTCACTTCCTCTTTGAATGCCTCACAATTAAAAAAAAAACCTTAATAAATGTACATTTACAAAGGGAGCACCGTAACCTGGCGAGCCTGCCGCTAGAGCACAGGGCAGCGCGGTGGCGGCAGCCATCTGGCAGGAGCGCAGGGCAGCCTCATGTTGCGAAAGCTCGCATGAGCCCACTAGTCAATATATAATTAATTAAAATGCTCCGCCAATCAATACACATTGTATTCAAAACAGAACATGTTTCAGTCCAATAATGGGATCTTCTTCAGCAGATTATAACTAAACCTTAGTAAGTTAAATTAATTTAATAAAACTAATGAGAAATGAAAATGAGTTAAATATAGAGCAGGAAATGAAGAAACTAGAAAAACAATGAATAAGAACGATGGAAATATAAAATCTAATAGATAAGTATTCTTGTAAAATGTAAAATAATTGAAACAATATGAAAATAAAATGGATATCCTTACAAATAATTTGATTAAATAAAGGTTCTAAATATTTGAATAAAATGTTCAAAACACTCTGAAGATGCCTTTTAAAACTTGTTATTGGAGCCGTGATGGTGTTTCACAGATCCATAATGGATTCGAGTAATCTTGTTTAACCCTCTTAGTGCCAGAGTCGCTGTGAGCGATCCTCATAAATTGAACGAAACTTGCCAGCGTCGCTCTGAGAGACGCTTCGTTTTTGTATTCTTAGAGGGGCTTATAGACCGAAAATGGCGTCTAAACTTGAAGTGACCATTAAAAGAGAGTTCTAGCTACCATTTTCTGGCAAACATCTTTTGTTTTCTGTCTATCGATATACTCAAGCGATATTTGAAGTTCCTTGACTTGTTTACGCGCGACTCGTAAAAGCATGGCGTCCAAGGTAAGGAAGGATTGTTTAAGAGAGGAAGAAATTGAAGAATTAATGATTGATGAGTCAAGTGGTGAACTCTTGGACTTCGTGGACAGTGATTGCGATCTTGTGTGTGACGAATCAAGTGCCGATTCCGCTTCGGACAATGAATTACCTGCGCTGAATGCGATCGTACATAACCAAAAAGTGATAGTGATGGTAATGATGTTGATAGTAATAGTGACTGGGAAGAAAGGAATGTTGACCAGGACAATCCTCCACAGGCTACACAACCACAAATGTGAAAGATAAAACTACAGGGTGCCCTTCTGTTTATTTATTTTCACTGTAATTATTTTTATTTTATTTATATCAACAATGACATTGTTGGTGTACGGTATTTTATGAATATGCTAGATTTTAGAATTTCGGATTTTTGACACCCCTACTGATATTTTTTAAACTAAAAACTGCATTTCCTGGTTCTTTTGTTATGTATGTGTGCTCTCCAGTGTTCATTTTTACTCCATTTATAAGCGTGTGGTAATAGGAATAATCAAACTTTCTAATTTTTATTTTACAGAAAAAATTATTTTAATTAATTAATTAATTAATTAATTAATTAATAAGTTTCATAATGATCTGAAAATTTCCCTGAATTTAGATAGATATGTTTTGCACTCCCTAACTAAATTTCGCTTTCGAATCTTTCAAAACAGGGGATATACATATTTTTTTTTCTGAAACCCTACATTTTCCATTAAAACAGCCTGGCACTTTAGACTTCACCTTTACCTTTTCGCCTGGCACTAAGAGGGTTAAACACTAGAAATAAAATAAACAAAAAACCCTAATTCATGCACTACATTTCTAAGATTGTGGAACTGAGCAATGTGTGTGCTGCAGGTTTGAGTCCAACCTCAAGCATGAGTAATAGACAGGTACGGATCCAGTAGATGAGTCAGGAGCAGAAAAAATTTGTAGATTCGCACCCGCTTGGTGTTCGAGATGCTGTGAAAGGAAGTCAACAGTATAAGAGGCAATAACTAACTCTGATGAGAGAAAGTCTAGAACTGCTGTATTTACAAAGTGATTTGCATTAAACTTTGATCGCTTGTGATAAATTAATATTTCGGTAGACCTAAATAATTGTGGGGTTTGAAGCAATTTTTTCAGTGTTGCCTAAGTAAACAAGAGTTTAGTGCTTTTCAGTCGGTCAACACGAATGTACCCAAAAGAGCTGGGTTATGCCCTAATCCTGTAATAAATTACACGAGATTAATAAATACACTAGGATGACCAGTTTCGATCGCCAAGCGTCAAGTGTAACGGATCTGAAGATGATCGCTTGTTCCAAAGGAACAAATTTAAGATTTCAGAATGTAGCTGCTGAATGAAGGGAACATTATGGCTCACTATACAGAAAAAAGAAACCAAAATAAAAATTAAGGATTTGATTGTTCAAAGAGATGATTTATTGCACGGAAAATTACATGTGCAACTTCAAAATAAGTTCATAACCCAAAATTACTTTAATGATTTATCGTAGGGCTATATGTAATAAGGCATATACAGAATGTCTCATAAAGAGTTACAGACATTTTGAGAGTGTATTCTAAAATGGATATTAGATGATTCTGTCGTTCATAATTTTCCAAAATGCTTGTTAACAACCAATTCAACGTGTGTAAAGCCCTTATACCTTGAGAGACAGCCAACTGGGGTTGCCCTATTGTAAACTTGGAGAATAAGATTGACATTTGTCTGGAAATTTCATGTCGGTCATCACTCCTCGACCTCTCGTCCAATCAAAGTTTGCATAGTTGATGTTGCAATCCGACAGTCCATGTGTTATCAGTGTCAGTGGCTTGTATAGTTTGATCACTTGTTGATTCTAACGTTACCGTCGCTGTGCAGTGGTGCTTTAGTGATAGTCTATATAGTAGTACTTTTAGGAGAAAATTAATATATCTGTGACCTATTTAGTTTTCGTTCTTATTAGTAGTATGTTTATATATTATACAGTATTTTGCTGTATCAAAACCAGGTACGGTGGTTAAGGGAAAGGGTGAACTGAAAACCACAAGGCGAGGAGTCATACTTCGAGGACAGTTCCCGTGAATTGGTAGGATTTTTCGAGAAGGATAAAGATAACAGCAGTGATATCAATGTGTGGAACCTCATAAGACCTCGTAGTTCCACCCCTTAAAAGAACAATAACTAACTCTCTTACTGTAATACTTATCTTCCATTATAATAAGTTGTAAATAAATCTACGGAGACCCCTGCAATCAGAGCTTCCAGGAATATAGGTCTTGGTTAACACCCACCATTTAGCTATTAGTGAAGAAGTCTCTCATGCTATCCATAAAATGGCAAGTTCCTTTTTTTTTTTAAATCTTTGAACTGACATACGACCTTTCCTTTTTGCGTGTTTTCTTAGACAGGATTTTGCTTTGAGTAACAAGTTGCTTTCTCCAATGTTAAGGCAATAGCATAGACATTACGTGAAGTACCTGATTTGAGGAATGTTAATGATATCACCACGATGAACTAACTAGCTTATTGACAACATTACGAATCACACGTATAGTAATAATGGTAATGAGAGCTGATGAAATGTCAGGACCTTCTACTACAAACATACGGTACTTAATAAACTGTAGTTGAAAGCATGTGAGTAAATCTTTCTCGGGAAGTGCAAAACATGCCTGAATATTTCGTATGCAATATACAGGGCGCCAGGGAATGTTCTCTGCAGCATCTACATTCTGCTGCGAGAGATAGCATCAGCAGTTTAGCTGGCAGCACGGTATCCTAGACAGGGAAGCAGTACAGCAAAGGCCACACGTGTGGGCTGTAGAAATTGTCAGTGTGTATTGCAGTAGGCAAGTGTTCAGATAGATTATTGGAAAAGTGCAACAGTATACAGGCGGTAATTTTTACTACTCAAGAGAGAGCTCCTTTGAATACATTTATCGCGAAGAAAATGGAAAACTAAAATTTCAGGTGCAGTTTCCTAATTCAAAGTGTTTAAACCGGATACCGTTCGGGATTTGATAAGTAAATTTTGTGTGACCTGCTCAGTTCACGATGTATCGGGAATAGGCAGGCCTATGCTTTTAACAGACGCAAAACTTGATGAAAATTAACATACAAATTAGGCCAAGAAACAGGAATCTCCAAGTGGACAGCACATAAAGCTATAAGAGACAAGCTTCAGTTGTTCCCTTCTGAAATTACCAGTTGATACAAGCGGCAGCCATGCTGCCAACGTAACTGCAGATGCTACGTCTGGCGCCCAGTAGAAATATTCCTCTTTTAAGCCGTAAGCAGGAGATTACCATAAAATATAATATTATCGTAAGTATCAAACTTTTCAGTGTTTACTTGAAGCCCTTAATATTGTCACAAAAGGGGATATTGTATATTCTACATCTGTAGCAACTATTCTAGTTTCTAAATAATTCTATAGCTTATCGATGAAATAATTATTAAATACTGTATATTACAGCGAGTTGAGTGAGCTAACGCATTTACGCCTGTGGTAGGAGCGAGAAGTTTGACAACCTCGTTCACAGACCACATGGCGAGACGAGAAATGTCAATCACATTCTCCCAGCTTGCAGAGTATAATGTTTATTTATTAAGAACTGTATTTGACAATTTGCAGAAATATATATGGGTTAATTGTAAATCTATAAATCTGTTACAGCGAACAAGTGCAAAACAAGCTCTCACTTTCTGATTGTGTTCTAATACACCATTCTTATCTGCTGGCAAGTAACAAGTTTCCACTGTCTAGGAGTTTGTTTATAACTACAGTACTTACATTTTACAGCCAATCTGCCCAAAATCTTAGATCAGAGATCACAGTTAAAAAAAAAATTAAAAAAAAAAAGAGAAGGAATTTGCTCTTGAAAAGACAACTATTTTTCGGACACCCTGAATATATAGCAGTTTATGTACATATTATGGTTAAAATACAACACATTAATAAACACTGCATAATGCAGAAATACATTTTAAGATTGTTTTACCTTATTTTTTTAGAAAGATTACATAAGGTGGTGGTTGAGACCATAAGTGTACCAGTGATTACGCACATGAAACCATACCATAAGTTACTGTGGCATAATCTTACGGAAATGCCCAAAGACTTGAGCATGCCAGAGGTTCCCACACTGGGATGTCATAATATTACTGTTGCATTTGGTGTTCACAGGGTGATTTAAAAATGATTTGTCCATTATTTCTTTAAGAGTTTAGGCATCAATGCAACTATAGCATAAGAGAAAAGTACTCAACATATTAAAAGTCACTCCACACATTGTAAACAAATCATTGCCCATACAGTATTGAGGACACATGAATAATTGTAGTTCAGAAAACTGTGCTTTTCGATGGGTTCCAAGGCAGCTTTCTGAGGAATGCCAAAACAGGAGAATGGCTAATGCTTTAACATATACAACCTAGTTAGTTACTGTTGTTTTAAGGGGCAGAACAGCGAGGTCATCTGCCCCTAGTTCAGTGAGGAAGGAGATGAACTTTCAAGACCACACTGTCACAGGGGATGAGACATGGGCTTCTCACGTGACTCCAGAATCAAAGAGGCAGTCAATGGAATGGCAACACACAATATATTCAAAGTGAAAGGCAAACAATGTCAACATGCAAGATTATTGCAACTGTATTTTGGGATAGACATGGTGTTCTAGTCAATTTTATGCCACAAGAGACAACAACAAACTCAGCTGTGTACTGCACTATTTGAGGAAGCTTCAGGATGCTATACAGAATAAGCAATGTGCCTAGAGTCATCTGGAGTTTTGTCACTGCACAACGATGCATGTCCTTACTCTGCTGCTCAAATTCAAGAATTAATCAAATCTTTTGGATAGGAGCAAATGGACCACCCACTGAACAGCCCAGCCTTGTGCTGAGCGATTACCAGCAGTTTCTTAGAGTTTCTTAGCAGTCAGCGGTTAGGCACTGACAAAGAAGTGAAAACAACCGTTGAAGGTTCACAGGGGGTGGATTTCTATGTCGTAGGCACAAAAAAATTGGTAGAAAACTATGATAATTGTACAAAGTAACTATGTAGAAAAATAATGTACCGAGAGAAATAAAAAAAGTTTTTAAGTGTTTTGAGGAATGTATACCTTTTTGGATGTTAATGTTAAGAGGCTATAAGAGAGGCTGGTGAAGAGAGTTATGCTCTCGAAACATGTACCTATAATGTCTTAATGAATCAGATATTGACTCGACAGACTGTGCTTAGTTATATACCCTCAGATATCTTAATTTTGTCCCTTAAATGTTGTTAATATACATGCACTCCTTGTTCTGGTCAATATGGGTCCTTCGAGCATATTTCTTTAGACATCAAGTTTCCTTCACACCACCGAGGGCTAAAGAAACAGGAATTTTAGTAAATAGACAATGAAAATATACCTTCAGTAAATAAGATTATTATTTATGTTTTCCAAAGTACCGCTTTCGGTCGCATTATGACCTTCATCAGCAAATATAATTAAATATTTATAAATAGAAACAAAAATGAAGTTGCAAGTTTGTGAGATAATATGATAAAGGTAAAACAATAATTTTCTAAGAGTGTTTCTAATAATTTTCACCAAGTAATAATTAAATTTATAAAAGAGGTGAGGTTCAATACTATTTCTAAAATGTTAACTATCTAAATTATTTAAAAACAATAAAACCAGTTTTGTTACAAATTTTGATTAATATGAAAAAATATTTCTCCAAACAAGCTCGATGTAGGAAATGCCAAAGTTGTGAAAATGATGTATAAGTACAGTAAAATTTTGTGTTTAGAAGTTGGAGGCCGTGGCCTTAAGTTCGGAACCATCCCGGCATTTGCCCGGAGTAGAAGTTAAATAACAAATCGGAAATCAAGTACCGAGTTTAACCAGTAGGCCTGGCTTACAAATATTAGTTTCGTCAAACAAATTTAGATAACTATTTGAAGTTTTAGCCATTGGACAAAACTAAGTTTGAACTTATATATTACGTCATTCTAAATATTGGTTTTATATTCAAGGTGTGTCACTATTAGGTAATTGTGCCAATGGTAGGAACAATAATAATATTAATAAAAATGTATTGACAAATTTGAGCCACATTTCTCATATAACGTGTTTAGTTAATACTTGAGTGGAGGGGGTTATTGCCGTTTCATTTTATTGAGAGCAGAAAAGGAGATAGCAAATCATAGCACATGCTTCTTCAGCTCATTTATAAACACCCGTAGTTCATAGAGAAGGCCATTTCAAGCAAAAATAATAGAATGCACAGGTTTTTTTTCACGGTGTGTTAACGATATCCACAAAAAAAGAATAACACTCATGTTCCTGCCATGGCCCTTTCACGCTATGGCTCAGTTGTCCTAAGGACAATTGCGACGCAGAGAATACCTTGTATGCGACCACGGCCTCCTCGTTTATACCACGATGACACTAGTTACGCAGTGACAATTAAAATAGGAGGCCGTGGAAGTACGTACTAGAGCCGCCAGCCCATGGACTACCAAAGCGCTCTCATTAGTCCACCACGCTAAAAGCGACCAAGTATGGCCCGGCCCAACATGTGCGGTGACGTCACGGGCGGCTAGTGTTGAAGAAGTCCATGGGCTGGACTGGTGAGCAGGACCCTGGTTACTAGTTCCTAGTGTTGCTAAGATTTATGAAAATAAAGGATATCATCAATTAAATTTCAAAGATAGTGAGATCTGTCTTTTTTACAAGGTGTAATATTATGTCCTGTTGTATGGAGAAGTTGCTGTGTATCACGATGATATATTTCTAATTATTTTAATAACCAGTTGACAGAATCAAAGAAGTTGGGGATCATTGGATAATGCACAACGAGCTTGATATCCCAAGCCAATAAATGTCGTCATAGCACCATAACTTATCAATATATTTCAGTTTTAATAAGAAGTGAAATTTCTTCCCAATTATTTTAATATATAAGATAGCTCACAGGTTCAATTTCTCTATCTGGCCTGTCTATTAATCAGTCAGCCTGGAGGTTGGTTGGATCCCTAAAGAACAGCACATTTTATGGGGATCGAAATCCCCAAAATACAAGTCAGCACTATAATGAAGCATACTAGGCAAAGTGAGGAGTGAAATAGTTTGCCATCTTCTCATTTGCTTTAATATAAAAATACACATTTAGAAATCTTTAAGGTATGGGTCCTCCATGGATCAAAACATTCCTTGGAGATGTAGAAGTGGTGATACATACGATCATTTACTGCAAATGAATTGAATGCCGCATTCTCTCGAAGATATAAGGAAACCAATCTTAATTTTTCACATTATGGTATGGTTTTCTGAGTGTACTCACATTTGAATTCTGCTGCTGTATATAAAAATACAATACTAAGCCACTATACAATGAAAGAACTGATATACAAAACACAGGAGAGAAAATACAGGGCACCAGGAAATATTCTCCGCAGTGGCTGCCGGCTTCTGCCAGAGCTAGCATCAGCAGTTTAGTTGGCAGCACGGTGTCCTTGACAGGGTGAATCTCACACGTGTGGGCTGTAGGCTGTCGAAATCGTCAGTGTGTATTACAATAAGCGAGCATGTGTGTCATCAGCACTTCCATTATCAGTTATGCATGGCTGTGGTGAGAACAAAGTTTACCGTTTGTTTTGATACAAACAAAGTCGTGCTGCCAACGTAACTACTGATGCTAGCTGTCGCAGACGCATGTAGGCACTGCAGAGTGCAAAATGTGAGAATTATGTGCAAAAGAACACATTGTAATACCTGTCCATGGAACAGCTCTCAGTGCTTTACGAAGCATATTTTACATATTTTATAATATGTATTTCAAATACTATTTTTTATCACTAAAGCAAAATCAAAAGTAATATTTTAAAATATAAAATAACCAGGAAACCCATCTCGCATTTCATCAACACTGTCATTGTCCATTGGCCATGCACAATAGTAAGGCTCGACGAAACAGTTCTGGCAGGGACTATCAGTCTTGTTTATTTGTTTAAACATTTGTTTATAAACAAATTGTCGATATTTATGAAATCTATGTGCAATTCGTCACTGCTCTGGATAATTCTCTTTTTTTTTTTTTTAGGAATGCTCATTTGTTTTACGATCAGTTACTAGTGAGCACACCAAACGTGATCTATAGTACTGAAATAATATACGTATATGATGATGAATATAGTTTGAAGCAAAGCTATAAGAGCTGTTTAAAAAGTTGGCATATATCCCTAAACCATTATAGGCCTATACTCATTGAAAGATAATAAGATAAGAAGAAGAGTGATTTACTTAGCCAAAGATGCAATAGAAACATGCATCATGGAGTAAGTAAGTTTGATGATGTTTTAAGGGGCAGACAAGCAAGGTAATGTGCCTCTGGAGTACGTAAGTGAATGAAAATCCACAGCCTGCTTCCAGTCTCCGACCGGGTCAGGAATGGAATGAATAAAGCCCCCATCTAGCGGCGAGGATATGAACTGTGCCGGCTGCCGAGGCCTGACGCACTCCTCTGGGGCAATGATTAAATGAGTGACAGATGAAATGAAATGATAGTGGAGAGTGTTGCTGGAATGAAATTTTTGACAGGGAAAACCAGAGTACCCGGAGAAAAACCCGTCTGCCTCCGTTTTGTTCAGCACAGATCTCACATGGAGTGACCGGGATTTGAACCACGGACCCAGCGGTGAGAGGCCGGCGTGCTGCCGCCTAAGCCACGGAGGCTTCACGTAAGTGAATAAAATAAATAAATAGCAAGAATTTTTCTTTGAAAAGCCTCGCCTAATATCTGAAGGCCTCCATTTGTCATCGAACAAAAACATTGTAATTTTGTGTGGCTCGTAACCTTGCAATCATTAATAATTGGGGGAAAAAACCTAGATCTCTTTGTCATGTCTTTTGCGGGGTTTTACCCAAGTGCACCAAGTCAGGCTCTTGGTCACCGTGCACCTAATCGAAACCCCACAAAGGACACGACAAAAACCTAAAAGAATTGCTGGATTTTAATTACTTGTTTGTGAAAGCCAATATGTCATCTTTTTGAAACATCTATAGGGAGGAGAAAAACCAATAGCTCTTAGCTCTCGCAGTAAAAAAAAAGCTCAAATGCCCTTCTTATAAGGAGAATTAGTAAAAGCCAAAGCAAAGCCAACTCTGTACAGGCCATGGAGGCCCTGGGAGTAGTGGAAGGTAGAGGCTTCCACTCTTCGAGACATCAGCACTAGATGGGATGGAGTTGTCAGCTCCATGCCCGGCCGTCTTTGCTCCCAGGAATTACCCTGGTACTACTTTCTGGCGTAGGCTGAGTAAACCCCCAGACTATTTGAGTTTCTGAAAGTGGTAGTGTTGTTTCTAAAATCCACTACCTGGGTGGGGATCGAACCCAATCCCTTTCAGTTAGAAGCCCAGCGCCTCTACCGACTGCGCTACGCAGTGGTGGTCTGGGGACTGTCACCACAATCCTAACTTGGTGCACCTAGGTAAAACCCCGGAAAAAAAAAACCTAGAAGAATTGTTGGATTTTAATTACTTGGTCGTAAAATCCATTATCAATAAATACATTAATAAAACAAACATACACGAATGAAAATTTTACATTTAACAGTGACCATTCCTCAGTAGGATGTCCTTCATTTTACTTTTTCCAGCCTGGCAACACTGCCTGTATTCTGCTTTGTTCAATCATTTTTCAAAATTGTAAAGACCTAAATTAAGGGTGGAAAAGAAATACAAGGAGACCATTACCAATAGGATTAATAAGTGGTTATACCTCACAGGCGAGAGGAGTACTTTACTGGGGGAAACGAAACAAGAAAATCATCAAGTTAAGATTAACCAATACAAGCATAAATTAGCCAAATGAAAATATTTTAGAAACATCATGGTTTATCGTGGTAATGAATGACTTGAACGTATGGAGATCCTGAAAATATTCTTCTAACACACAAATCTATTGAAATTTGTAAAGCATTAAAACTATGTAAAGTAATAATAAAAAATATATGAATAGAAGACGAAAAGAGGCTCTACGGTATTAGAAAACTCTGAGAACTGTGATACCTTTAGACCAATTATACCCTGAGTAACAGAATTTTTATTCAAGAGGATCTTAAATGCATAGGTAAACCAAAGATTAAATGCCATTGGACTGAGCTGGGGTTGGGTTTCCAAGGCCATTGCTATACCCACAGCATTATCACTTGGCTCTTCACTTTTATGATTAATGACAAGCTGCACCTGCTAGCTAAAACATTGAAAGCTGTCACAGGGGAGAGGTAAAGTAATCTTGACCTACTTTTATGAACAACATCTATGACATGAAAAGTCAATAGAAATTGTAGTCAAAAACATTATAACACTTGTCTAAAAATTATTTTAAAGTTGATGCTCAATGGAAAATGTGCGAAAACCTACTTGGGAACCTGTCATTTTCCAAAGAATCTTATCTAACAAATTACTATGATAATTGTTGCATATACCTTACAGTATTTAAATAAAATTATATTTGTGCCTTGCTAAAGAATGTTCTTGGCTTTGATGTTCAAAACATGATCAAAAAACCAAATTGAAATATTGCACGATATGGACACACATTGCTTCCATTCATACTTAAATGAGTAACAACAACAAAAAAAAGTCAACCCCTGGCACTATCCAGCCCATGACGGGCTAAGGCCGACCAAGCGACCGCTGCCCAGCCATTTGGCCTGCAGATATTGGGGTGACGCGTGATCAGCGTGTCGGGTCCCCTCGGCCTTTAATCTTGGTATTCGTGATCGGGGCGCCGTCTCACTGTCAGACAGCTACTCAATTGTCCTCACGAGGCTGAGTGCACCCCGTTACAATCCTCACGTCAGTTTTAAAATCCCTGACGAAGCCGGGGCCTCCGGGTGAGAGGCAGGCGCGCTACCCCAACACCACGGGGCCGGCCTTAAATGAGTAACAATAAAAATAATCCTGCAACTTCACAAATTACTATTACAAACACTGTAACATAATTATGAATATAAGAGGATTAAGATTTTCTGGTCATTAGATGATTCTAATGGTTTTCTATCAGGAATTCTGAGACTATATATGCTATCACGCAAATATCAATCACGGTTAACAGCTCATACAACATCAACCCAGGTGAGCTGTACAAAAACTCCTAATGATATGTTACTCTTACTGAATATTTAGAAACTTTCACAGTGCATTCAAAAAGTTTACAACCAGAAATATTCATCACAGGAAAAAGGTGAGCAAAAATACTTGAGCTCTATCAACATAAAATTACAATATGCTAACATGGTTCAGCATGGCACAAGGGAAATGGAACAAATAATGAAATTTGAGAGCTGAAGGAGACTAAGAAATTAATATTCTTCAAATGACCAATAAACAGTTGAAGCTGAACATGAAATAAGACATCTATTCACAGCATTGCCAATCTCCAGAAGACTTTTTCTTTGCAAAAATTGTGTTATAGGAATTTACATAAATGGATCTTCCACATGTCTAAGATATAATATTTGTATCTGATAGGTATTTAAGCTGCAAAAATAATTTTTAATAATGTACTTGGGCAAGAAAGTGGACTAATAGAGCAGCTGATCAAAATTGTCACAGCATGTGTGTACACAGAACACACTTCAGTATATGAACCCATGCATTTAAACCAATTTAGGTTTCCATCAGTATTCTTATATCTGATAATTTCATCAATACATATTTCTAATTATTTATCTCACCAAATATGTTTTAAATGTACTTTTGTCATAACATTTCAAATATATGGCTGATCTTCTATTGTCAAAAACAATGATAGATATTCAGAAACATATCAATAGATCATTTTCAGAAAAAAACATTCAGAAACGTATCTTTTTCTACAGTGTGTCAACTTACTTCTTTCCAAAGATAAACAGTACAATATTTAAAATTATGTAGGCTAGAGATTGTGGTTTTCCAGATTTTGATTTCAATCCAAAATTTCCAACCAAGATTAGTCAGACCCACTATTTACTATTTACAAACGCTCAAATGTTCGAGCACTAAACAGGATTTTCACAACTTGTCCATCACATGTTTCTCACAGTACAGTCACAGGAGATTAATATCCAACAACTGACTGAAGGCAATGGAGTATCTTAGAAAGCTCAAGTAGTGAACAATATTTCTATGGAAGTTGTTGACCATCAAACTAACCACATACACATAAGGTATTATATATTTAAAGAGTGAACAGCATTCATCAAAACAAGGAAAAATATTGATACAGGACTGACATGAGTGTTCATGCACAGCTGAGATAAACATTTTAATCTCTGGTTGATAAATAATAGCCTCGAAATTTATGGCTTTGATGACAATAGTTTCAAACATGGATTTTTAGTCGTAAGTTTCGTTCATAATTCAATGGCATGAGGGCACTTCCATTTTATCTTAATGCCCTCTCCCTATTGGTAAATTACTCTGCAGGATAGCAGGATCCGAGTGTAAAGGTACAATTTGGAACCTCGCTGCTGCTGCATAGGCGGCGGAAGCTCCCTACAGCTCCATGTGTAGCCTATTTAGACGGGATACATTTCGAACTCCGCCACCACTGCCTAAGTAGTGTCATGTGTAGCAGGGCCACCCAGCCGTGTCGCGAGCAGTCAGGCAGCACTGTGGCGCTGCAGACTCCTTGTCAGCAATGTCTTTTTGATTGTCAGATAACAAACACAAGAGTTTTTTTCAATAAAAATATTCAGATTGATATGATGCAAATGTGGCAGTTTATCAAGATGCAGTAAAGCAGACCATAAAAATGTGAACCGACATAATTACTATGATTATTACTAACCGCAGTGCTACGAAAAGTTTCTGATGGGTGCCGATTTATTTCCACGTTTGTTTTTACATTGTGACTGTGTGTTTATGTTTATGTGAATGGATATTTTGTATATAAGTTAACGTGGTGGCAGAGACACTGCTGTGTTAAGGGCATTTTATGCTCAACTCTGCTTCCAGTCACAGCGTATGTACATATTTAGGATGCTGTGAAAATATAAATAATAATAATAATAATAATAATGGGAATGAAATCCTCAGCAACTAATCTCAAATCTGGAATGAGTCAATCCAGTCTCTTGCCTTGTCTAAACATATCTTTGTATCTTTCCAGAAGACTATCAATAAACAATTTAAATAAACCTTCCTTCTTATTTTGTAGATATATTTTGTAGCTTTCCTATTTCTTTTTCCCACCACCAAAGCTAGGATCAAGTTATTATCACCTTCTTCCTAGTTTATTTTTCGCTTTGTTAGTGGCAACGTCAATGTTAACAGTGTACTGAACCTCAACTACGCTGCTCAGGCAGCAAGGAACCACAACTGTCCAGGCGCCGCTGCCTGTGATGCGCTGCCTTGGCGGCGAGGATCCAAATCGTACCTTAAGTCATTCATACAATAGTCATCTGCTTTGAAATATTGGGATTGAAAGAGTCAGTACAACGTTCCTGTAAGTAGAGAACAATGCATTTGTGTTATTCTGAGCAGTGATCAATCTAACTGAAGCAAGAATGTGTGATTTGACAGGGCACCATTATAGTGATGTTTAAGACTGGCCCATACCTTAACAGGTAATAAGGATCTCTATTCACAAGATCATTTTTCCTTGTTTTTTTGGTAAATACCCCTAACTCCAAAAATATGCAACCTTATCTTTTTATAAAACTCTGTTTGCAGTGTCATTAATTACTCAGGTACCTTAATGGGTAGCCAGAGTGGATAGGAAAAGATACACAGTCAAAAATGGCTAAAAAATTTCAATAAATTACATTTGAGTTTCTGACACTTGCTACATTAGTGAACTGTTTTAAGGTTGTTTAGTAGTTTCATAGCCCCTAGGAGAGAAGCACAGGAGCAGTAGTTAGGGGTCAAAGAAACAAATTTGCACACAAATCTGGACTTCATTTAAAATACACCTAACTTAATGACATGACACTAAAGAATAATTTAGATGAGAATATTTTGTCATTTGTTCAATGAAGAAATTGTTCTATCTTTATTGAAATACAAGAAAGATAAACATAGTGAAGTGTACCCAAATGTAGAGATAGTTTTAAGAAAAATCAATAAGGTAACGGTCAGTTACAGCACTTGTGACTGAAGCTAATTAGAACTTTCAGAGCAGCACCACACAGTAGGATCATCAATTCGCTTTTGCCCCTCAGTTAAATATAGCTTCTAATTGGGTGTACAATGACACTAGTAAAAAAAGTACAATATATAACGATGTTATTGTTATTACATCCTTTTAAACTGCTGCGGCTTTTAGAGACACCGGGATGCCAGAATTTTGACCCAAAGGAGATCTGTAATGTGTCAGTAAATCTACTGACATGGCTCCCTAAGATGCCTACGGACTGTGCCAAGATTCGATCCTGCAACCTTGAGCACAGCAGGCGAGAACGTTACCGCTACACCACGCAGACAGTCACATTGTGAAGAATTCTCACTGGTACTCATTCTTGTGATGGGTTGATAATGAATGAATGAATGAATGAATGAATGAATGAATGAATAAATAAATAAATAAGTAAATAAATAAATTTTAGAAACCAAATAAATTTATGTACAGTAAACAAAGGTTTCACAAAGTCTAACCCTGCCGGCATTTCGAGTCCTTGCTAAGAAAACCTTTTTCAAATCTTGTAAAAATATAGTGCATTAAGAGTTGAAACTATTCTTTTCAGTGTAGCAAAGCTTTAACGTAAGGTTTTTCAGATGAATGATAAACCAATTGGTAATGCACTGTACATCTCATTAAAATTTAAGACACAGCATATGACAATAAATACAGTAAATCTACTGTAATAAACCCAATTATTAAATTATGCATGAGATTTAGTGACTGCCCTAGATGTGGGACGCCTTTGGGCAAACAGTACCCGATTGTAAATGGTGCCTTTTTATTTTTTATTCTTACAATTTATTCTGATATCGTATTTCCTTGCATATTTGTTCATGTACTAAATAGGTCAAAATAGGCAAGCATATGTACTAAAATTGGCTTATGCTCTAGAAATGAAAAGTATAAGGATTATTAAATTGAACTAACATTCATAGTTCAACCACAAAACTTAATTCTGATTGTACTGGGTAGGGTATACATATTTTCTCATAAATTCTTTTCTTATTAATCAATTCCAGGGGCACCGATGGAGAAATGCAAATTCAGGGAAGAGGAAAGGTATATGTGTGAGATAATCATAATGATTATTTTCTCACCTCAGGGTGGTACATTCAGTAAGGCAAGGGTCACATTTAAAGAATCCTAGTCTAAGTTACAAAACACCCACATTTGTACAGAGATCATAATAACACAGGTTATCATAAAAATTCCGTATGAACTTGAGTGCATGGGTATGATCAACATGGTTACCTATATCCCTAATGAAACAACAACAGAGCTTTTCTCATTGACTTTTTGCAGATGACCTCGCTGTTCTGCCCTTTAAGACAACAACTCCTTGACTTTCATTCTGGCAATACATAGGCTACTATGAACACTTTCGTTATAAATCCACACAATCATATGGACTACGCATGGAATGGCTTCCGATGTATTTTAGGCTGGCAGTAAATAACTGAGCTGCAACTCAGAAGAAAATGTAGACTGGACGTGTAGCCTGAAACTTGTTTATGTGGGACGATTTAAGAAGTTTTCACCAATTACATGTAACAAACAGGAGTAAAGATGATAGTAAACATTTGTGCTTTTCAAGAAAGTTTTTTTAAAGCCACGGAAGCATATAAAAATGCATTTAAACAGTATATGCAAAATAAAGTTTATTTTATTTTTTCCAAACATGGTTCGCAAAGAAGTAATAAACATTTCTTAGATATGCCAATTAAATAACCAACATCTGCATGAACTTCCGAGGCCTAGTAATGGAGCTATTGTACTGATGGTTTCATTATTTACTGTGTCTAAGTGTTTGAATGTTACAACAGCTAAAAACATGTACAGTATAATGATCTATACAATTTGACTTGCTTGGGTTGTTCTAAATGAACAAAAACAAGACTCAAGTTTCAAGAATGGGAAAATGAAACAAAATGTTTAGCACCATATGAAGCTGGTGAATAGTTAACAGCACACACAATGAATGTTTCTAAAAATGTGAACACACTCAAAAAGGCTAACAGGATTTCAATATCTGTGGACCTTTTACTATCAACCTACATGAACCAACTTCTCCATCAATTCACTTGAATTCTTATAATGAACATTTGTGTGAAGATACATAAAATGATCTGTGTTTTGATATTTAATAAACAAGATAAGGTTTCAATTCATATTGCATTTCCCTCCCCAGCAACAGTGTGTCTTCTCTGCAGCACCGTCTGATTGTAAGCAAAGAGCAAGTTAATAAGAAAACCAGCAGTATACTCTTCGGGACAAGCACTGTTACATTTCTCTGCTCCAGCTATCACTTCTCTGAGGATAGCATGCAACTTGCTGGATTCATAATATTTTAATCTTCTTTCCAAGGCTTTAATTTGGCCTTGCTTATTCTTTACTGTGTACGTCAAATTACTAACATTGGTCTGCAAAGAATCCACTGCCTTTTCTAATTCTTGAACCTTTTTATTTAGTTTCATCATACTTACAGTGTTCCAAGTGGCTTCATCACAATAATCATTTCTTACATTACCTGGGTCAGTATCAACATCATCATCCATAGGAGGTGGACCCACGACGACATGCCGCAAAACAGTCAAGTTTCTTTTTCTTACAAAGGAATTTCCACTTTTAACTTCGTGAGAAGCTTGGCTGGTATTTTTAGGAATATTTATGACTGAGCATTCAATCACAGGTTCATCATGTTCAGTGGAAAGAGAGTCGTGCATTTTTCCTTTCTTGGTGGCAGCGTGGGCATTGTGTTTATATTTTCTCTTCATACCATGTTCGATGTAAGGTTGATTTCGCACCAGCTCTTCACACTCACTAGTATTGACTGGAATGGAATTGTCTTTGGCAGGGATAGGTTCAACATGTGTGTTTCGAGGAGAGGTGACAGTCTCATTTGAGTCAGATGGTGAAGTAGAGCTATCGTTGTCTATTTCAATTATCTCAATATTTTCATCTGAAGGAAGTTTGCTCTTCTGAACTGAAGTTGCAAATTTGGGTGAAAGAGAACCAGTCATCGGTGAAGTTTTCGTAGGCGTAGGGGAAAAATAATATTTTACAGATTCACTGATATCCGATGCTGCATCACAAATATTCATGTTTATGATGGCATCATTAGCCATTTTCAGTGCTGCAGAGAGGTTACTCATTTCTACTGAAATAGGTCTCCCTCTATACCTGATTTTTGAAGGAGATTCTTGTTGTTTTTCAACTTCTTTATTTACTCTCACGAGGCCCACAGTTTGAAATATATCGTAACCATTTGAGCTCTCTTGACGTCTTTCCATTTCAAGAAATTTACTATCTACATGCTTCTCAAGTTTCTTCAAAACCACTACAGGTTGCCATTCAGGTCCAAGACCCTTACCGTCGCAACCATCTACAGCCCCAACAGTATTGAGGGGTTTCCTTATCTTAGACCTTATTCTTTTTAAACCAACTGAATGTTTTGGACTCTTAAAAGGAAGTCTCTTTTTTGATGACATTTGTAATGCAAGCTTGTTTCCCAATGACTTTTTAACCAATGTTTGACGCTTTTGGGCTGGCTTGGTGTCTTTGTCAGAAAGAACACGTTTTCTGGAAAGCGCAATCTGTCTCCTTTTGCCCGAAACTAGTTTTTTGGCTTTATCCTGCTCAAACTTCGAACCTTCATCAGACTTCAAAAGTGAATGAACACCTTGGTTTGGAGGAGACAAAGGAGGTAAGGGTGACAATTCTATAGCATCTGCAGACTTACTCCTCTTGCCTTGTTTCTGCTTGGAAGATACAGCCACTGCTTTCCCCTTCTTCAGCTTGTCAACTAAACGAGGTCGCTCAACCAACTTTGGCGGAGGCATGACGAAACTGGATGGTGAACCTGAAATCATACGATTTCTGGAATACATGAAGATCATTTTCACTTATTTTACATTAAGTAATATTCTTGGTTCATGTACTTCATGCATACCATTATGTAGGTGTCGTATTCTTCTACATTCAACATAGTACCCTAAAAGGCGATAGACTGATCCACATACATAACCGAAGTAGGTATAAAAGCTCTGGCCACCACCGTGACTGAAGTAGTAATAATAATGTATTACACAAATGTAATTCTTTTGGATTAGAGCCATGTCAATAGCTTTAAAAAGCAGGAAACTCGAAACTTAACAATGGAAAGAAGCTGAAAATATACATGATAAACAAAAATTAAATAAATATTCTAAAGAATAATTCCATTATCACATGCAGATGACACTGTTGCATTTGTTTAAGGTAATATGTGGGAAATAGTCAAGAAGCAACTGAAACTATAAGAAGGATATATTGTGGTTAGATAATAATGATTTATTTCTTAATATAAATAAATAAAAATTTATTAATTTCATATTTAAAAAATATCAAGACTACTCAACAACCTTAATCTACATTGAGAAAACTGTAATACAAGTTGCAGCTGCATAAAAATCAATTGTGTACAAAATATAAAACTCTTAGGAATTAATTTTGAAGTGAAAACTACAGTAACATAATTTCTACTGTCTGCACAATGTCACCGAGGTTCTTTACTGTCCTTTGTTTATGCATCTCCCTGCCATCGTTAGCGACTTAGATAAAATTTGAAGGACTCTGGTATTGCAAAACAATTAAGATATGGGTAGCGTTACACATAGTCATGAAGTGGAACAATGTAGTAATGCAGAGCTTTTGAACTTCGAAGGATGAAATGATAATATGTGAAATGAAGCAACCAAAGCACACCATCATAATGCATTAAAAGCAAGGAAAAAAAGTCCTCTCGGCACGCCGGAAGGCGGAGGTAGATTTCACCGGACAAACTTGGGGATAGGCGAAAATAGGCAGAATATGCAGGTTTTCGTAGAAGGATCAGACCTCATTTATTGCGAGAAGGTATTTTATAATTGGAGCTTAATTAACTTTGTTTTTCGTCATTTGATGCTTATTTTAAACATTTTATTGTCTTATGGGAACGGTAACCTTCTTGTCATTTGGGGTCCATTTTTATACTTGTGGTCACACTGTCCTTATGCAAGGTTTCGTCACTGATGTGTAACTATGTAACGGTCTGTTACTTCTTCACGCAAAATTATATTTCCCGCAGAGATTTTGGTCGGTTCCTCAGTTTAGGGGCTGCGACAACGCGGTCATGTAACCCCGTGTACTTAGGGATGGCTGTATTAGTCTGTAATTCAGGTAAGAACTGCAGACGGTCAATTTCAAGCAGTAGTTCCTAATGTTGCTACCAGGTACTACCGTCAACGACACCTACCTGTGAACTTGGCTACTAGATGCCACCGCAGCCAGCAACTCGCAATGAACGTTGGAACTTCCCCTCCAAAGGAAAGCATACTGAGGGATTTTTTGCGCTCTTAGAAAATCCGACGACTTCGGCCGGCTTTGAACTTGCGACCTTGGGCATAGACATTCAGCATGCTTGCTACCAGTTACGTCACCGAAGCCGCTTCACACTTAGTCAGATGGAATTCTGAATATGATCTCGTGCAAGTGCGTTATCTTGGCAACGTCTGATGGCTCATCCCTCATCAATTTAGTAGAGTTGCCATGGCAACCACTGATAGCTCTTGGCATTTTCTTATAATTCCGAAATCATTTTTCTCATCCCTTGGCATAATGGTGGGTCATATCAAAAATTCTTTCAGACAAAATTTTAGGTAATTATTAGGGGAATATTGTCCATTTTGTACGGTTTTGAGATTGTGCCTATTAAGAGAGATATGATTAATGTTTCCCGAAAAACCCACTTTTTCCCACCCCTTTGGTCAATGGTTGGTGCTATAAAAAAACTCTTCAAACATAAATTTTTGGGCCTTATCCGACACATAGTATGAACGTTGAACGGATTCGATATTTCACATATTAAGAGAGTTATAGCAATATTTCACTTTTTCGAAAAAAGCCCCCCATTTTCACCCCCTTCGACCGATTTAGCCCATTAACGAACTCGACCGAGATTTTATAGGTATACATATTCTGTAAAATATTCAAAGTGATTGGTGCAAAATTACGGAGTTATCGTGCCCACAAGAAACTGATATGCATATATATATATATATATATATATATATATATATATATATATATATATATATATATACATACATAAATTATATATAAACTTTTGAACTGACAGTGGTTTTGGGGTCTGGGGGATGTGAAACGCGAAGATATGTCGAAATTTTCCCGAAGTCGAAACATGGTACCCATTGCAATAGTTAGCTTTCTAATGAAATCTACCTCTGGTTGGTTCCTCAGTTTAGGGGCTGCGACAACGCGGTCATCTAACCCCGTGTACTTTGGGTGAGTGTAGAATCTGTCTGATAAACGGTGTGAATTGTAATGGATGTATTAGTCTGTAATTCAGGTAAGGACTGCAGACGGTCAATTTCAATCAGTAGTTCCTAATGTTGCTACCAGGTACTACCGCCAATGACACCTAGCTGTGAACTTGGCTACTAGATGCCACCCCAACCAGCAACTCGTAACGAACGTTGGAACTTCCCCTCCAAAGGAAAGCATACTTAGGGATTTTAGCGCTCTTAGAAAATCCGACGACTTCGGCCGGCTTTGAAACCGCGACCTTGGGCATAGACATTCTGCATGCTACCAGTTACGTCACCGAAGCCGCTTCCCACTTAGTCAGATGTCAAAGTCAACCCCTGGCACCATCCAGCCCATGACGGGCTAAGGCCGACCAAGCGACCGCTGCCCAGCCATTTGGCCTGCAGATAAGTTATTGGGGTGACGCGTGATCAGCGCGTCGGGTCCCCTCGGCCGTTAATATTGGTATTCGTGATCGGGGTGCTGTCTCACTGTCAGACAGCTACTCAATTGTCCTCACGAGGCTGAGTGCACCCCGTTCCAACCCTCACGTCAGTTTAAAAATCCCTGACGGAGCCGGGGATCGAACCCGGGGCCTCCGGGTGAGAGGCAGGCGCGCTACCCCAACACCACGGGGCCGGCTTAGTCAGATGGAAATACTGAATCTGATCTCATGCAAGTGCGTTGTCATGGCAACGGCTCATCCCTCATCAATTTAGTAGTGTTACCATGGCAACCTCTGATAGCTCTTGGCATTTTCTTATAATTCCGAAATCATTTTTCTCATGCCTTGGCGTAATGGTGGGTCATATCAAAAATTCTTTCAGACAAAAGTTTTAGGTAATTATTAGGGGAATATTGTCCATTTTGTACGGTTTTGATATTGTGCCTATTAAGAGAGATATGATTAATGTTTCCCAAAAACCCACTTTTTTCCACCCCTTTGGTCAATGGTTGGTGCTATCAAAAAACTTATTTGACATAAATTGTTGGCACTTATCCGACACATATTATGAACTTTGAATGGATTCGATATTTCACGTATTAAGAGAGTTATAGCGAAATTTCAATTTTTCGAAAAAAGTCCCCCATTTTCACCCCCTTCGACCGATTTTGCTCATTAACGAACTCGACCGATATTTTATAGGGATACATATTATGTAAAAAATTCAAAGTGATTGGTGCAAAATTACGGCAGTTATCGTGTCCACAAGAAACTGATATATATATATATATATACATACATAAATTATATATAAACTTTTGAACTGACGGTGGTTTTGGGGTCTGGGGGATGTGAAACGCGAAGATATGTCGAAATTTACCGGAAGTCGAAACATGGGACCCATTGCAATAGTTAGCTTTCTAATGAAATCTACCTAATATGCCCCTGCATTTGAACCACCATATAGATCCCTGAAGAGCAGGAGCTAAGCCTGCAATATTAATGCAACATTATGTTAATTCTTGTTCTAGGTTTTCATCCTGTGGAGTACTCATTAAATATGTACCATGGCTGTGTTGGCAGCGCAACAAGTTTGGAGATCGGAGGTTTGAATCCTGGTGCTGACAGCGGCTATCCTGAGTGTGGTTTTCCCCACACACTCCTTCCAGGCAAATGCTGAGATAGTACCTTATTTAAAGTCCCGGGGCACCTACCTTATCCCTGTCCCTAATACAGTTACTTACACTACTACAGTCATCACAGGAATACAGGTTATCAGACAATTTTAACACATTCCCAACTACATGGGGCTGATGACCAAGATGTCAAAAACAAAAATGTAGGTTCTCAACCCCTTGATTTGTGCAACATTTTGTTCATTAATATGCAATATGCATTTTATAAGTTTATCACAGGACATATCGGCACATCTGCGAGACCATCTATTTTATTTTACATGCTACTGAAATCGGTTCAGCTACATGGCTAACATTATTATATTATTCTAAGCAAGTAAATGGGGAAAGGAAATGAATTCCTGTTCACATTAGCTCTTCTTAATCTGTTGCAATTTAGGCAACACAATGCTTATTATTTGAGCAACTTTTGAGACTAGGCACTATATAAAATGTATTATCCCAGCATTTACTTGAAGTAAAGGAGGGGAAAACCCGAGAGCAAATTCCATTTAGAAATGCAGCTGTTAGTTCCCATGACTGGAATTAAAAACACAGGTTTCACATATACCAGCTTCCCACTCCAATGAACATTTTGTTAAATGAACCACACTTGTGGGTTGGTATAAGACTGGCCACACGACTGGCATATCGTTGGAGCACGAGTCATTCTACATTCATCATGTGATTTCGCAAGCCATATAGTAGTCTAGGCATTTTGTTGTACAAATAGGTTGCTATACAACTAGCTTTAAGTCTCCTCATTCTCATAATATTGAAGCAATAGATTTATTTTCTGATTAATGGGTTGTGTCCCAAACTTGGAAACTCTTTTTTTCATTCACTAATTAACACAATACAGGCTACACAATTAGGCAATATTGTGCATAATGGACATACAATTGAACTTCATTATAACGACATTGGTTTCAGTGACAACTAGGTTATAACATCATGTTTTCTGCGGTATGTACACTATTCTATATACAATTTTCAAAAGAAAATTATGTATTCCCCGTTGAGGCATTATATATTTAAACACAAATTGTGCTAAATGTTCCGGCATAACTCAACAAAATGACAGCGTTTCGGCCCGGTGTGCTATTGGGCTCTTCAGTTGGTTAAAGCACACCTCACCAAGACACTGTCAAGTACACACTGCGAAGGCCATTGCAAGGTGTGTGTTTAAATATATAATGGCTCAACGGGCAATACATAATTTTCTTTTGAAAATTGTATATTCAATGCCAAGGTAAGGTTATAATTGCTTTGGAGTGGAGTTTCGACTCCCATAGTGCACTGGCTTTGCTCGTGACGCGGATGCACATGTATCAAATACGTCTTGAAATGGCCTTCGCAGTGTGTACTTGACAGTGTCTTGGTGAGGAGTGCTTTAACCAACTGAAGAGCCCAATAGCACACCGGGGCGAAACGCTGTCATTTTGTTGAGTTATGCCGGAACATTTAGCACAATTTGTGTTTAAATATATAATGGCTCAACGGGCAATACATAATTTTCTTTTGAAAATTGTATATTCAATGCCAAGGTAAGGTTATAATTGCTTTGGAGTGGAGTTTCGACTCCCATAGTGCACTGGCTTTGCTCGTGACGCGGATGCACATGTATCAAATACGTCTTGCAATGGCCTTCGCAGTGTGTACTTGACAGTGTCTTGGTGAGGTGTGCTTTAACCAACTGAAGAGCCCAATAGCACACCGGGGCGAAACGCTGTCATTTTGTTGAGTTATGCCGGAACATTTAGCACAATTTGTGTTTAAATATATAATGGCTCAACGGGCAATACATAATTTTCTTTTGAAAATTGTATATTCAATGCCAAGGTAAGGTTATAATTGCTTTGGAGTGGAGTTTCGACTCCCATAGTGCACTGGCTTTGCTCGTGACGCGGATGCACATGTATCAAATACGTCTTGCAATGGCCTTCGCAGTGTGTACTTGACAGTGTCTTGGTGAGGTGTGCTTTAACCAACTGAAGAGCCCAATAGCACACTGGGGCGAAACGCTGTCATTTTGTTGAGTTATGCCGGAACATTTAGCACAATTTGTGTTTAAATATGTACACTATTCATCATATAACACAACCTAACAGGTGATAAACCTCATTTGGTAAATAATTGCTAGTTTATTATATTAATCTGTTGCCTGAAACAACATTACCCAGTTACCGTACTGAAAGTGTTTAGGACAATATTCAATTTTATCATGTTATACCTGTAACTTAACTTCCTTGCTCTATCTGAACACTAACAAAAATACTGTTTTTGATTGGCTAATTTTTAAGTCCAAATTTATCAATCAACTGAGCAACTACTAAATTTCCAATTTTGATTCTCCCCATACCAAGACATTATTAGCCAATACCTCTGAATTGTCTTTTCTTAAAGCTTGTTTAATTCCCTCATTATATTGGTGAAGAGCACTGATAAGCAGTCTTCTTGTTACACTCCACTTTTGTCCCAAACCAGCCTGACCTACTACTGACTTGCACTTTGAATGATACAGCTTTTAGTACATTGATACAGTTGTTCAACTCTGGCTCCTGCCACTTCAGGAACATTTTACTAAGAGTAAGGATTCCCAAATGTGATGCCAAGGGATGTAGGAATACACCTTTGCTATATCTAGGAAGACTGCCATCACAGGCACAAGAGTGGCCCCGAATATCGCCACAAAATCTGAGACAGCGATACTCCCTCTCTAAATGGCACTACATTAGCAATGAGCGTTCCTGCAAACTTGGGGCAGTGAGATTACAATTAAATGGCACAAGAGTGGCACTGAACATTCCTGCAAATCCAGAGCAGTGATACTTCGACAAAACGGCGTGAGAGTGGCACCAAACATTCCTGCAGAAAAGATTGAAAAGATATTTTCGCTGAATGGCACTGGTAATAGCTACCAACTCTGACAGTGGGTTTCTTTGTCATACAAAGCCGATTGCAAGCTGATCGATGTAAGAAACAAAAACAATATCTAAGGGATTCTGAAGGCCATAAATAATTTTTATTTTAGTTGAAAAGTATTTTATCAATGGATCCAATGTCTGAACATTGCATTTTGGTGGATTCCACACTAACCTCATTGCTCAGTAATATTGTCAAAAGTGGATCCAACTTTTGAGGGCACCATACAACCTTAATTAACTTCTATGCTAACCTTGCCTGCAGTTATTTTTTGAAGGAAAATGGTAGCAAAATGCTCTTTATGGCTTACTTCTTTCCAAGGCCAGACTCTCCTACTGGCCAATGCACATGGGGATTTTAGAAATGATAATCAGGCTCATTGGTTTGCAGTGTCTTAACCTGTGGAGCCACACACCCAACTCTTGGAACCATACCTCCATTTTTTGATTGGTCCAATTCAACTATTCAACTACGAGCAACAGTTACATCTTTATGTTGAATAAGAAGCCACACTCAAGTTGTAATAGCCAGCTCCAAGATCTAAGACAGGACTCTCAGCAAGTACTCTTAACAGACCATTTCATCAATGCAATTGCCATATTATTACACCACATACGGTACCTAAGTGTCAAGTGACATTTCAGCAAGCATGTTGTTTTATGATAACGAAGAAGAACAGTGAATTCACAAGGATGAAATCAAGTCAACTTTACAGCATTATTATTATACACTAGTGTCCAAAAGTTAAGCGTAAGTTATAGTTCGTCTACTGTAAGTCTGCACTTTTTGACAGCTAGGGTTGCCAACTTTCATAAGGAAAGGCTCAATTTATAACCTGTAGTCCATAACAAATATATACATGTTTCAATCACATGTAAGTTTTTCAGGTTAGTTTTTTGCTTGTCCCAGTAATTGTGAATATATTGGCAACATAATTCTGTAGGCCCGACTGAAAAGTTGTACTATCAAACTGAAATACCATGTGCTCTTGGCAAGGGTGTGCAGTCGGTAATGGATGCTTTACCGTGTTCATCCGCCTGTGCAAATAAAGTGATAATTATATAAAATAATAATAATTGATAATAATGCGCAAAGTTGTCTGAAAGTATTAATTCCATTTGAATGAGTGTCCACTTTTCAGATAAATTTATAGTGGTTATCTTAAATGTTGAGTAAATATGTAGCCTGAGAGGTCTCCAGGTCGGACATCTTTGTTTTGATTATCTTGTTCAAGATATTTATTTTATTTCTCTCTTTTTGAAGGTAGAAGAAAAGGCAGCAGAACTATTGATTTCCCCAAGGACATTGCCCTGCTGAATAATTTTCATATTTATTTGTGCAAAAAATTAGGTTGGTTGGTTGCTCAGTTTAGGGGCTGCGACAACGTTGTCATGTAGCCCCATGTACTTTGGGTGTGTGTAGAATCTGTCTGATAACCGGTGTTAATTGTGATGGCTGTATTAGTGTGTGTATCTGTTTTTTTTTTAAATTTAAGTACAGACTGCAACTTAGAATTTTTCAAATAGTTCCTACTTTTGCCGCCAAGCACCACCGTCAACGACTACTAGGCCAAGTTCAGTACTTAGCTACTAGACGCCACCGCAGTCTGCTCTTGGCAACGAACTTAGAAACCTAAGAGCGTTGTTTACATTCTTAACCTATCCAATTTAGCTTCACACAGGTGTAATTAGTGGAAGGTTCTTTAACATGCCTTAAATCTATGACATGGGACCGCCGGCTTTACTTCCCCTCCGAAGGAAGGCATACTGAGGGACTTTTAACGCTCTTAAAAAATCCGACGGCTTCAGCCGGGTTTGAACCCGCTATCTTGGGCATAGAAGCTCAGCATGCTACCAACTATGCCAAAGAAGCCGCTTTGCAAAAAATTAAACCTAAAATATGAGCTGTAGTGCAGGCCTAAAAGTTGACTTACATGGTGAAATGTTTCGTATGTTTTATTTTAATATCAATCCAACAGGTCAAGTAATGATCTTATCATCTTAAGGACATCTTACACCATACCTTAGTAAGCATTTTCCTTGACCTATGAAATGATGAGCCTAAAAATAATTCCACTCTAACATTTAAGTTATCAGCTGCTGTGTCACAGCGTGCTCAATGATGCAACATTCTGTCATTGAGTTGTCAGTGGGTTTTAGGTGTGCTGTTGTAACGATTATTTGATAAATGCCACAAAGAATGACAAGTTTCCTTTAAAAAGGGCAATGAATTGATACTGCGACATGAATGTAGGTTTAGGCAACTCAAAACAGCTCTTCACCCCTTGACGGAATACAGCGGCCATTGCTGGCTGCCATGTGGGCGATTGCTCATTGGCTGGAATGCACGTGGCACGGTGGATTGATCTATTCAGTAGGACTAATTGTTCCAGGGAGAACTGTCAAAAAAGTGCAAACTTACAGTAGACAAACTATACAAATAAGCAGGGCAATAGGAAATAGACCGCAAATCGGACGACATATGCACCTACTAACCTTACGTGTTCGCTCTCTATAGGAAAGGAGTATTCCCAGCTTTGACTAGCGGCGTTACCGCAAGGTAAACACAGCCAGTGCCTGCGCCACGTATTCCCTCAGTCGTGTTTGCCCTGTTATAGTGTGCGGAGTGTAGCCTTGTGGTGAACGTGACAACATAATGGCACAATGGTGCCATTTGGACCTCGTTTAGCAGTGTAGAATACTTGGCCGCCTGGAAGCAGGCCAGACACTGACCGAAGTCGCCGTATCCTTGAATGTGCCACAAAGTGTCATTTCCAGGCTTTGGAGACGATTTCGAGACACCGGAGATGTTAGTTGTAGGCCAGTACCAGATCGACCAAGAGTAAACACCCCACAGCAGGACCGATATCTGGCCTTAACCGCCGGAGGAAATAGGAGTGCACCTGCAAGACAATTGTCAGCAGAGCTTGCAGCAGGCACAGGAGTTGCCGTTTCCTGGCAAACTGAGTACCGGAGGCTCAGAACAGCAGGGTTGTTTGCCAGACGTCCAGCGATGTGCGTCCCGCTCACTCCAGCACAGAGACGAGCCCGTGGAGCTGTCAACGTCGAAACTGGACCATGAATGAATGGAGGCATGTGCTCTTCACAGATGAATCCCGGTTCAGTTTGCAGAATGATGCTCGTCACACATTAATCTGAAGAGAACCGGGTGGCCGATACAACCACAGGAACATTGTGGAACGGGACCAGTATGGTGGTGGTGGCATCATGGTGTGAGGCGGCATCATGTTGAATGGCCGTATAGACCTGCACGTCTTCATGGGGGGGTCCAAGGAACACTGAACGCTCGGAGATACAGGGATGAGGTACTGAGACCACATGTTCGACTCTTCAGAGGTGCTGTTGGTCCAGACCCCACAGCAGGACCGATATCTGGCCTTAACCGCCTGAGGAAATCGGAGTGCACCTGCAAGACAATTGACAGCAGAGCTTGCAGCCGTCTCAGGAGTTGCCGTTTCCTGGCAATCTGAGTACCGGAGGCTCAGAACAGTAGGATCGTTTGCCAGACGTCCAGCGGTGCGCGTCCCGCTCACTCCAGCACAGAGACGGGCCCGTTTACTGTGGAGCCGTCAACGTCGAAACTGGACCATGAATGAAAGGAGGCATGTGCTCTTCACAGATGAATCCCGGTTCAGTTTGCAGAACGATACTCTTCCTCTTAATGGACGATAATGCCCGGCTGCACTGCTCTAGTGGATGAATTTCTAGCTGGGGAAGACATTCATCGCATGGACTGGCCAGCGAGGACTGCGGATCTGAATCCTATAGAACATGCCTGGGATGCATTGGGGAGGCGAATTGCATCCCGTCAGCCTCCACCAAGGACCTTCCAAAACCTTCACATTGCCCTTTCGGAGCTCTTGGATCATCTGATAGAGAGCATGCCACGACACTGCAAAGCATGTGTGGCCGTTAGGGGTAACCATACACCCTATTAACAACATATTTTGGTGTGAAAGACTTTGCCAAGTTTTGTTAGTTGTCAAAAGGTGTACCTTAGCTATCAGAACCTTTCTGACACTGTTTTTTTGGACAAGTTGTGTGACAAATGGTGTGTGATTCAGCTTCTGTCTGACACCCCTATCAGGTGGTATAGCCTCGTTTAGTGATTATGCCTAACTTTTGGGCACTAGTGAATTATATGCTGGTATTGTTACATCAAAGGGTTCAAAAAAAGTAACATTTTAACTGGTTACTTTTAACCACCATACTGACAAATACAACAAAAATTTAATTCATAAAATTTTATCTTGTATTCACTTTTTGCTGTAAATATTACTTCAGAAATTTAATGTTTAATATGTAAAACACTTACCTATTAACACCAGATTACGAAGATTCTGTCGAAGACTTTCATTTTAGGACAGACGATTCTTCATAATCATTCACCTCAAAATGCTTAGAACAAATGGTACTGTATTTTGTACGCTTAAAACCTTTTGTATTAAAACTTGTGTTTTCATAACTTGAATCTAGCTGGTGATGTTCCACTATCTGGAAACTGGTGAAAAGACATATAGGTACCTTTCTGATGCATTGAATTACATTTTACACCATCCACACCATACGAAACACGGGCGAATGCAAATATTATATTGCATTGCACCGTTGTTGAAACGGTTTGAGCACCTTTCTTTCATTGTTTCTGCGACTAGTCACCAGCATTTGAAGTATGTCTGTGCTTTAGTAGCCTAAAATAACCAGCGTGCTGCAATGTCAGTGCAGAAACAAAAGTGAAACCAAAAGCGATTCTTGTTTTAGTTATTACAGAAATACTTGGGGCTATATGACCACGATGTTGCAGCCCTTAAAATGAACAACATAAAACAATCTACAAAAATGCATCGATATTCATCTATGATCTTAAACCATACATGACAGCCTGGTGGAGTTGTAGGCTATAAAAGGTTTATGCTATTTGTACTGTAAGTGTTATGACAACACCACTGTGCAGCATGTTTGGTTGTATCCGCAGGTTGCTATATTACGAGGGCTGTTAAATAAAGAATGATCATGAATGTTTTTGTGACAATATATCTTTACTCCCCAAATTGTGATGGTCTATCTCAAAGTAGTCCCCAGTGGATGCAATGCACTTGTTCCAATCTTTAAAGACAGGCCATTTTTTGATAGATCCTTCAAAATCACCCCCACCGACTTCACTGAATCTGACGATGGAAAATGTTTTCACGAAGGTGCTTGTTCAGAGTAGGAGTAGGAAAAAAATGTCACACGAGGCTAGGTCAGGACTGTAAGAAGGATGAAGAACGAACGTTTAATTGATTTGCCTAAGATATTGAGCAACTACATTTGTGATTTGTAGTTTTGCATTATTGTGGTGCAACATCCAGCCTTTTACTTTCAAATATGGTCTTGGAGAATTTCTGTACACCCTAAGAATATACTCCAGTTTCAGTCATATGTGATGGTATGACATGCTGATAAATAACTAAGAAATGAACGGTATGACCATACCTTCGTTTTTTCTCTCTCTCTTCTTTGTTGGTGATGAGATTTCTACACAAAACTTCACTGTTTGCTTTCAGTTTGCCAACTTTCATCAGCGATTATCACCTTTGAAAAAAACTTATCTTCCTGTAACATCTACTTGAAGTGCCAACAAACCTGCACGCGAACCTCCTGTTGTTTGGGTATGAGCAGTTTCAAAACCTGCAGTGCACACACTTATCTCATGTTCAATTTTTCTGTTACCTATATGTGGGTGGCACCCAATGGAATGGGCATTATATCCTATAGTACTATAGTATTTATAATGTTATTCTCTGACAATAGGAGTGCAGTGTTAATGTTGACTTATTTATGAACATTGACTGGATCTCTAAGTCCACCTTCCTTTGAAACTGATCTCCCCTCTTTAAGGGCGTCTTCGGTGGCGTAGTTGGTAGCAAGCTGAGCTTCTATGCCTAAGATTTCGGGTTCAAACCCAGCCAAAGTCGTCGGATTTTTTAAGAGCCTTATGCCTTCCTTCGAAAGGGAAGAAAAGTCGGCGGGCCCAGGTCATAGATTTATGGCACGTAAAAGAACTTTCCACTAACAACAATTGTGTGAAGCTAAATTTGTAGGTTGGATTTGATAACCCTTTATTAGTTCCAACGTTCGCCATCAGGAGTCGGTCGCGGTGGCATCTAGTAGCCAAGTTCATGGCTAGGTGTCATTGATGGTAGCAAAAGTAGGAACTACTTGAAATTGATTTTATGCCGCCCTTACCTGAATTAAAGATGACACACACTAATAGAACCATCACAATTAACACCGGTTATCAGACAGATTCTACACACACCTAAAGTACATGGGGTTACATGACCGTGTTGTTGCAGCCCTTAAACTGAGGAACCAACCAACCTCTCTTTAAACATTATAAACTACTCTTTAAACATTATAAACTATCTGGCCACGCTATAAGGAAGCACAGACCCAGGATGTAAGTATAATGGTGAGGCGGTGTGCAGATACCGGTCCCTCTCGTGTATACGAGGGTCACTACAAAAGTTTTGAGATACATCAAAAGTAATTTTTTCTAAATTATTCTGATTGTTGCACTTGCTCCAAGTACTCACCACCACACTGTATACACTTTTGCATTCGCTGAAACAACTTCTGGAAGCACTCCTGCCACATATTTTCTTCGATGGCTGCAAGCACATCTTCTTAGGTCGTAACAGCTTCTTCGGGGGTTGAAAATCTCTTTCCACGCATGCGATTTTTTACTATCAGGAAGAGAAAAAAATCACACGGAGCCAGGTCTGGACTGTAAGGTGGATGAATCATCAGTACGACCTCCATAGACTCCAGGAACTGAATTGTCATGTTGGCCGTGTGTGCAGACGCGTTGTCGTGATGGAGAACAACCCCTCGCAGTTCCATGCGTGGCCGCCGTTCTTGAAGTTTGGTAAAAACTTTTGGCAGGCAAACCGTGGTGTACCAATTAGCGGTAACTGTCCTTTGTTCCTCCAGAGGAATGGTGGTTGCCACATGACCACCCTGTAAGAAGAATGAAGCCACCATTTTCTTGCCAACACTTCGGGGGCGCTTCACTTTTGTCGGTGTCTTGTCACCAAGAAAGATCCACACTGCTGTTTACCGCTTGGTCTCCAGATCAAATCGATAAATCCATGTTTCGTCGCCTGTGACGATGTCAGAAACCCGTCTAGAGTCCCCTTCTTTGAATCTAGTCAGCATTTCCTCACACAATTCAACACGGGCGTGTTTTTGTTCTTCTGTCAAATTGTGAGGCACACATCGGGATGAGACCTTCCTCACACAAACGAATTCATGCAGGATTTTCAAAACTGCTGGCGAACCAATCTGCAATGCTGCCTCAATTTCTTTAAATGTTAGACGATTATTTTCGCGAAGCATTTTCTCCACGGTTTTGATGTTTTCCTCAGTCACTGCCGTTGCCAGACGCCCGCTTCTCTCCTCATCTTTAAAAAATTTTCGGCCCCTTTTAAATTACTGAAACCACCGGAAAACTGTGGCACGGAAAGGAGCTATCTCCCCAAAAGCCTGTTGCAAACCCCCAAAATATTGAGACTGGATCAAACCACTTTTAAAATAGTAGAAAATCATTGCACGAAAATGCTCCCTTTCCAGCTCCATTGCAGCGACTGACTACCTGCGCACCGCGGCTTGTTCGACCTTGCACTGAGGGACTTCCCGGAGTGGGAGAGTCGCTTCCTGCTACCAGCTTACAAAGGATGGGGCTTCCGCTCCCTGTATTCCATTCAAGTGGATCAACCTCCACATTCTCACATCTCAACATTTCCGTAGTGACCTTCATATTACGTCATGCAGGGATGTTGCGTTCGGTGACACAGTGCAAAGCATTTGAGACGGCTCTGGTCATAATAGCATTTCTCGAAAGCATAATTAATGAAAACATATTTATTTTACTGTAATACTGTATTGTAGATACTTTGTATTATATACAATGAACCATTGACTCGATAACAGAATTTAAATCTCAATCCTCCAGACTTACGACCCTATCTTTGAAATCGGCAAATAAAACATATACAATTATTAATGCACATGCTCCTACTAATCAAAAAAACAACACCATTAAGGACAGAGAAGAAGTACAAAAATTCTGGGATCTTTTGGATCAAACTTTAATAAACATCCCTTCATCAAACATCAAAATTCTCCTTGGTGATTTCAATGCGCAACTTGGACAAGAAAGAAGATATAGAGATATAATTGGAAAATGGACAGCACATAAACGAACCAATAAAAATGGTCAAAGATTAGTCGAAATTTGTAGAAACCACAAACTAATCTCTAAATCAACATGTTTTAAAAGACAGCCCCATAAATTGAAAACTTGGAAACATCCTGACTTCAGAAGGGGTGAATGGCAGTTGGATCATGTCTGCATGGATAAATTTCACCATCGCGAAATTCACAATGTCAAGGTTCTAAGGGGAGTTGACTCAGGATCAGACCACTATGTGGTAAAGATAAAAATAAAATTAACTCCAATGGCCAAGAAAAAACCTAATAATAACAATAGGAGGAAATTTGATCCATCTACCTTAATAAAAAATATAGAGTACTGTGAAAGAACAGGAGAAGAATCTCTCAACACTAAAACATTGGACGAATTAATCACTAAATTAAAATCAATAGCAGAGGAGTTAGCACCAATAAATCCAAGGAAAAAACATGAATGGTGGAATGTAGATTGTGATCAAGCAATAGAGAAAAGACACCAAGCATGGATAAAACATCAAGCTCTAAAGTCAGAAGAATCAAATTTAGAACTAACTATACAAAGAAAATTAACCCATAAAATCATCAGACAAACGAAACGTAATCATCTTAAAAATACACTGGAAAAGATAGAAGATGATTTCAAGAAAAAGCAATCTCGAGATTATTACAAAACATTTGGTAAATATCTAAAAAAATTTGAAGCTCCAACATTAATGTTGAAAAATCAAACAGGAAAGTTAGCACATTCTAACCAAGAAAATACAGAGATCCTTGCAGAAGCATTCGAGAAACTGTTAAATTGTGATGATCCACTGGAAACCCTGCAAGTAAACACTGATACACCTATTTTAACTTCACCTGATTTAATAAATCCTCCAAACATTAATGAAGTAGAACTCGCAATTAAAGAACAAAAAAATTACAAAACTTGTGGCGAAGACTTAGTCTTTGCTGAAATCTGGTAAACCTGCGATTATAAATCTTCATCAACATCTAGTTAAAATGTGGATTACTGAAGAAATTCCTGCACACTGGACCACAGGAATAATCCATCCATTATTTAAGAAAGGAGACAAAACGAACCCAGATAACTACAGAGGAATTACCCTTCTGGACTGCACATATAAAATTTTCTCTCATATAATTTACAACAGGATCAAAAACATTCTGGAACCACAACTTGGAGAATATCAAGGAGGATTTCGCCCTTACAGAAGTTGTCCAGACCAAATCCTTAGCCTGAAATTAATAATGGAATATTACAAAAACAGAAATAAGCAACTCTTTATCTCTTTTATAGATTTCAAGAAAGCCTATGATAGTATTCATAGGCTGACACTGCTAAAAATCCTCAGATCATACGGTCTCCATCCTAAATTGATAAAAATCATTCAATTAACATTAACAAACACAAATTCGAAAGTTAAATTTAGGGGAGAAATATCAACAGCCTTCACAGTAAAAACTGGTCTCAGACAAGGTGATGGATTATCCCCTCTGCTTTTCAATGTGGCTCTTGATTATATCATGAAGGTTTGGCAAAAAGAAAACCCTCCTAAGATCAAAATTGGAACAAAACCATCAATAAAAATAAACTGCTTAGGATTTGCAGATGACTTGGCTCTTTTAGCACTAGACAAGGAAGAGGTTTGTACTCAGATCACTAGTCTCCAAGAAATTGCTCAAGGGATAGGATTACAGATATCCTTTGAAAAAACTGAGATCATGCCTATGAAACCCTTAGATATAAATGAAGTCTATATAAATGATCATAAAATTAACCTAGTTCCTCAATTTAAGTATCTTGGAGAAATTATAACACATAACTTAAACGAAAAAGTAACTTGGATAAATAGAACAAATAAAATGAAAAAGGCACAATCTCTAACCTGGTCAACATATAATAAAAAATGCCTATCAATAGCTACTAAGATCCAATATTATAAAACTGTAACTCTCCCTGAAGCCACTTATGCTTGTGAAACACTGTTCCAAATTAAAAATGAACAAAGAACTGAACAGCTCCTCAAAACGGAAAGAAGAATCATTAGAACGTGCAAAAATAAGAAGTATCAGGTTGAGGGAGTCTGGAGGATTCTCCCAAATGAAACTGTCTATCGTGAGATTGATCCAATCACCAGCACAATGAAGAAGAAAAGAATTTCATATTTTTTTCACATCTTACGGCTTCCAGAAAACAGAATTGTACGCCAACTGGTTATGAGAAATCTAGGAAAGAAAACTGGAGGAAAATGGATCCAAGAAATCCAACAAGATCTCAAAGCAGTTGGACTCAAGATAGATGCCGAGGAGAAAAATAAAATTAACACCATTCTTAAAACTCACAAATTTTCTGCAGAAATGACACACAGAAAGCCTATGGAGATTTCAGATGAGTTGAGAAAATCCCGATCTGAAAGAATGAAAAAGTACTGGAAAGAGCGCAAGAACCAAGCAGTACTACCTTCAAAGAAGAAGTGATTGTGGAACGACTCAAGTGGTCCAATGTGACCAATCAAGATTAATAATAATAATAATAATAATACACTCAGTGGTGTATTCTGGATTTCTTTCTGGGGATGTTTCATTCATACAGTAGGCCTAGTTGTGTAGGCCTACATAATTAAAATGATATTTCGATTATTCATAAAAAGCAATAATTAAATCAACATTCTCTTTGCATGAAAACTATTTTAATTGAAAAAAGAGACAGTGACACAGATATGCACATTCAAAGCAGCCCTACACCTCCTGTAGCATTGGATAGACTTTGGACTGATAATTTCTTCAGACAAAAGCAAAATTTCAAAGCAGCATATTGCTCATCGTGCATTACCTCCAATGCTCCCATCTAGGTAGAGTCCTGCGCGGATAAACAAAACGTTATCCGCATCACTGTTATCAGCATCTGCCCCACATCAGCACGTTTGTTATTCGAATCTTCTGGCATTACGATAATATTTTTAGTTAGATAGACTAAAGTATTGAAGCAACACATAGACATTTGAGGAGAAAGTCGTTCCCAGGCTATGTATGTCAGAGTCGGGAATATTTGCTTTCATTTTTGGTCCGTATTGACGTTGCAAATAACAAAATGTATTAAAATACTTTATTGTCTGTCAAATCAATATTTCAAAATAAATGTAACTTATTGGTAAGTTACATGTTTCGAATTCTATTACAATCCTTCTTCAGCCAAAATATACTAAGAAATTGGATATCATCATGCACACAATAACATTGAATATAAGATCTCAGGTATCATTCAATACGGCGAACAACAATGAAAATAAGCCCTTTCTCTCTTAAAATGCACGGCTGCATGCAGCTCATATACTGTACATTAATTAAAACAATGTTAAAAATCTTGTTAAAGACACAGTATAAATATCTCATTTAATGTTTGTGCATTCATTGTCTCTGGTGATAACTGTTACAAATGATTCCTGCTGCTTCTTTTCATATCAAAAGGTTCGATTAATGGACTCATTTAATGATTCATGCATTCATTGCATTGTCCAGTCTTCTCCTCTCTTCTTCACACTTTCTTCCACCCCCTTCAGCCACCTGTCTCTCGGTCTCTTTCCTTCCCACTTCGTCTCGTGTATTCTCCTGGGTAACCTCTTCTCCTCCATTCGTTTTACATGTCCGTTACCTTGTAAGTCTAGATTTCTCTATACCATCCTGTAATGGTTCCTCCTTCATTAATTCTCTGGTCCTCTCATTTCTTATTCTGTCCATCTTTGTAGCTCCAATACTGCTTCTCAAAAACCTCGTCTCACTGGCCTGTATTTTGCTCTTCTCCCTTCCTTTCATAACCCAGGTCTCTGAGGCATACGTCAGGATAGGGACATAGTACGCCCGATATATGATCTTTTTGCTGTTCTGAGGGATATCCTTGCCCCATAACATGCTTCTCACACTCCTCCGGAATGCTTCTGCCTGTCTCCCCCGCTCATTTATTTCTCTATAGTTTCTTCCATTATCTTGTATCAGGCTTCCCAGATACTTGAAACTCTCCACTTTCTTCAGCTGTTCCCCAACAATTGTTATTCCCGTTGAGGATCTTTCCTTCTTCCTGGTTGTGATCACCATCTCACTTTTATTTATTTATGCTAAATTTCATCCCATATCCTTGTATTATTCCTTCCCACACGTCCAACTGTTCCTGTACCTCCTCCTCCTTGTTTCCCCAAATCATCAGATCATCTGCAAACACCATTGCTTTCATCTTTCCTTCCCCAATTACTTGTGCCACTCGGGTCATTTGTCATCCATCACCACAATGAAAAGTAACGGTGACAGTGCACTTCCTTGTTTCAGGCCGTTTCTCTGTTCAAACCGGTATCATCCTGAAGTGTTTGGAGTTTAATGCAAAATTACCCGTTTAGTTTGCACAGACTTGGGAGTTCTTGGGTTGATATTGATTCGAAAATATTTCCTGTGTTTTGGGCTGTGTACATCAGCGAGTTGGGTTCATAGATAACATGTTCCGTTTAACCTAGTTTATGCCCTATTATTTCTTGCTATTTCGGCGTGTATTAAATGTGAATATAAGTTCTACAGATTACGTGATCTAGCAATAGGTTACCTCTACAAAACACAGAGAGGAGAAATATGAAGCACCGGCCGGATGCTAAATAGTGTGAATATTAAATGTGGAAAATCTCCCCCATTCTGTTCAAATACATCCCTGATCGTAAATAAATAAAGGTTAACCAACCCATGAGTTTGGGGCGAGTACCAAAGCCTATTGTTGTTTGATGTTGGATAGGAGTACAAATCAGTGAGTACCCAAACTTCTAAATATTATTTGCATGTATGAGAGTAATGCATGGAAGAAGAGTATACCAGATTGTTGTATTTGATGGGGTCTTGCATGTATATTTGTACCATAATTTGTGTGTTAAAAGGGTATACCTCTTCTAGTTGAAACTAAATTCTTATTAACTTTATGGTATTGTGCTTATTCATTTACCAGGCTATTTTAGGTTTATTATCGGCGTCTGGGCTTGAGGCCCGCTTTCACTCCACGGGCTTTGACCCGGTTTGTTCTCCTGTCTCTAACTTATTGTGTTGCGATAGTTTTGTAGCTGGGTGGGGAGTGCAACATAAGTGTACCAGAGGTTTAAGGTCTGAGGGTGGTACACGTGTGGCCTCCCGAGAGCCTGCTGGGCTCCGTGAAGCGGCTAGAGGTTATGTCTATTGACTCTTTTACATTGTCGTCAACAGTCACACGGTCTCACTTCTTTTTTTTTTAATATATTAATCCCGTCGTGGTACCAACAGTGCAGGTCCGCGAACATCGCTGTCTACCAACCTGAAGATCCAAACCTCCGTTCTTCTCGCCCACCAACAGATTAGCAAACTTCTAATAACTTCGAGAGTAGTTTCATGGTGTTGCCAATAAACATACTGCTCGGGTTTTCAAGCATGAAAGACCCGAACTAGCAGAATTATTCATAGATGGAATTAAGGTCTAAGAGACATGTCTATTCTGACATGTTCCAAATTGGGTTTCAGAAGATATTCAAGTCATAGGTTTTAATTACCAGGAATATCCATAGATGGAAATAAGGTTTAGGAGACATATCTATTCTGAAATGTTCCAAATGGGTTTTGGTTAATAACAAACATGTGACAGAGTGACAACAACTGTCACAATAACTATAGGTCAACCGAAATAACTTTTTTCTAAGTTTGATATTCATGATGTAATCCGTCAATGTATCATAGAAAATGTTATTCTCAAAGTTAATTTTGTTCAGGTTGTATAATGGATTAGTTTTTGGGACTTGCTCTATTTCTATCTGTTCTAATACGGTATGTTGAACATAGTGGCTTTGCTGCAGTAATGCAAGATTTCAAGATCTTCTTCGATTTTAGAAAAAATTGTGCTTGCAATCTATCATGTGATTATAAATAGCTGAATTTTTTTATGCTTTGCCGCGTTAACGTGCTCAAGGTATTGTGGTGTTACGGCTGTGAGTTTGTGTCATCACTCGCCGCATGAGTCACAACTGCCCCAGGGCTGAGCTGTGTCCTGCCTCCTGTATTGCGCGCGCCTTATGCAACAGGGCTACTAAGACAAAGGGATAGTCCAGAATATTCGTGACAGGACCAGCGATGGAAACCTCGAGAAGCCGTGAACCCTGGATGGATCTAGAAGCATTTATTGAGTCACCGGCCTGCTATATAAGTGCGACCTGTCTAGCAGTTGTTGTTGTTGCGTTTTACGAGCTAGTGCGAGCGATTATCTTGTGCGACAGAAGTGTGGTGACGAAGTGCTGTGCGAGTTACGAAATCCAGTGCCATTGTTTCTCCAGCTTGTGGACAGCGAAATAGCCTGCAGCAAGTGATCGTAAGTAATTGTGGTCGGTGAACATAAAGGAGAGGAGCAGGTAGTTTCTGTCAAGGCCACCGTACTCATTAGGACGGATTAACTTCTGTGATCTGTTGACAAGTGGAAGGGCCAAGAGCGCTCAAGGAAGAGACTTGAGGAAACTGGAATAAGGCTCCTAATTGCTTGTATTTGCTGACTAGTGTAATTTTCTGGCCACAATAAAGTTAATTATTTCTTTAAGCAGTAATTGGTGTTGTGCTTTGTACCCCCACCGTAATCCAGTTAACAAAAGTGCCACTAGGGGGTGGCACGTAACAACTGGTGTCAGAAGCCGGATTACGAACTCAAGCACAACACCTGACGGTTCTGGTTTCAAAACCCGAGCAGGTCAATTTTTTTAAAATTTTCCTGTGAGCGCATGCCCTTTACAAGACAAACAGCTAAAATGGAAGAGCAATTCGCAGCATTGCTAGAGAAGTTAAATGGCATGGAAACCAAGATGGAAGTCGGCCAGAAGAAATTAGCCAAGGACCTGAAGGATGACCTGAAGAAGATGGAAGACGGCCAGAAGAAGATGGAGGACGGCCAGAAGAAGATGGAGGACGGCCAGAAGAAGTTAGCCGAGTACCTAACTGCCAAACTAGAAGACGGCCAGAAGAAGTTATCCGAGGACCTAACTGCCAAACTAGAAGACGGCCAGAGGAGGATGGAAGACAGCCAGAATAAGTTAGCAGAGGACCTAACCGCCAAATTTCTGGATGGCCAGAAAAATCTGGAAGAGTGTCTGCTGACGAAATTAGAGGAGAGCCAAAGTAAATTAGAACAGGGCCTACGTGAGGAAGTCGCAGCAGTGGAAAAGAAGTTCGACGCCTTACAAATGGAAGTTGCCGAGCTGCGCCAACGCCCACTGATGGGGGTGGAGGAGAAATTCAACGCCTTACAAGAGGAAGTTGCCGAGCTGCGCCAACGCCCGCTGATGGGGGTGGAGGAGAAATTCAACGCCTTGCAAGTGGAAGTTGCCGAGCTGTGCCAACGACCGCTGATGGGGGTGGAGGAGAAATTCAACGCCTTACAAGTGGAAGTTGCCGAGGTGTGCCAACGCCCGCTGATGGGGGTGGAGGAGAAATTCAACGCCTTACAAAAGGAAGTTGCCGAGCTGCGCCAACGCCCACTGACGGGGGTGGAAGAGAAATTCAACGCTCTACGAGAGGAAGTTGCCGAGCTGCGCCAACGCCCGCCCACCGTTACACCGGGAATATCAGGAACGGGACATAGCAGAGTGACGCGCCCAACCTTCGACGGAAAGGTCCCGTGGAGCACCTACTTACGTCAGTTCGAGGCGGCATGTTCCATAAATAACTGGAACAACACAGAAAAGGCTACAGCTCTCATTGTAGCGCTGAGAGGCGACGCCCTTAACGTCCTTCAGGCCATCCCGACTGGATCCCAGGACTACGCTTCACTGATCGCCCATATGGAGTCCCGATATGGAGATAGCCATCTTCAGCAGGCCTACCAGATGCAGCTCCGGACCCGGGTACAGAAGAACGCGGAAACCCTGCAGGAGTTCGAGATGGACATCGCACGCCTCGTAAGGCTCGCCTATCCAACAGCGCCGGCCGACTTTCTGGAACAGATTGCGACGCAGACCTTCACCGACGGGCTACGGGACTCGGACACTCAACAGGCGCTGTGACTCGCGCGCAATAAGACCCTGGCAGATGCGCTGAGCCACGCACTTGAGTTCGAGACGGCAAAGCAGGTATCTAGAATGTGCGCGCGGGTGTGTCAGGTGGACGTCGACGAACCAGCCAAAGCCAACAAGACCAAGCCCCTGGCCGATGAACTGATGGAGGCGCTAGGCCAGTTCTTCAAGAGTCGCAGTACCACCAACAAAAACTTAGCCGAAGGACATCCGGAGAGGCGGCCCGGAAGAGGACTACCGACCTGCTGGACCTGCCGTAAGAGAGGCCACCTGAGCAAGGACTGCGGTGATCGCCGCCGCCAAGAGTTTCCGTCGGGACAGTCAGTCGTAGGGAAACCGCGCGGCCCCGGAAAGCAAGTATCAGCCAGCCATGAGGGGCGAAGGTTGGCTTGTGACAGTCGTCAAGCCCCAGCAGTCCAAGTTCGTGTGACGCAATTACGGAGGGATAATAGCAGCCTGATGGTCGACGGAGTCGTCAACGGAAAGAGCTGGCCCATGCTAATCGACACGGGAGCATCGAGGACCATCGTCAGTCCCACCGTGATCCCGAAGTAGAGAGTGCAACCCACACAAAGGAACCTCCAGCTAATAACCGCGACCGGAGAGACCGCACCGGTACATGGCGAAGCATCACTGGAGTTCGTCATTGGTCGACGGGCGATAAAGCATCCAGTGCTTGTGGCTGACGTATCATATGAAGTGATCATCGGACTAGATTTCCTGGACCAGAACAACATCATCTTGGATCTGAGTACCAACACTCTGCACTTCGGAGGTGAGGAACTTGCTTTGCAACCAGCACACGAGGCCGTCACCGCACTACGAGTAAGGCTGAGAGAGGACGTCATCGTTCCTGCCAGGACGGAGGTCAGCGCCGCCGTAATTGTCGAAGGAACTACTGAGGGGGTGGCGGCTGTCATCGAGCCAAAGTATGAGGACATCCAGACAAAAGGATTGCTGGTTGCCAAGACCCTCATCAACACGACGTCTCGGCCGTACGTCCGCCTGTCCAACCTGAACGACTACGACATTACGGTTCACCGGGACACCAACCTAGGAGTCTGCGAGCCCGTTACCTGGATTGCCCGCATCACCGACACGACGGACGGACACCTGCAGACGGACAACCGAAGAAGACGCACACTGCCAGAAGAACTACAGAAGCTGTACCAAGGATCCCAGGACCATTTAGACGAGGAACAATCACGCCAACTTCAGGACCTGCTACGCGAATTCCAGGACGTCTTCTCCGTGGGGAGCAAAGACTTCGGCAGGACAAGCTTGGTTCAGCACAGAATCGACGTTGGGGACAGCGCACCAATTAGGGTCCCATTCCGACGAGTCCCGGTCGCCAAGCAAGCCGAAGTCGACAGGATGGTAGAAGAGATGAAGGAGCAAGGGGTGATCGAGCCATCACATAGTCCTTGGAGTTCTCCGGTCGTGCTAGTGAAGAAGAAGGACGGGTCCACCAGGTTCTGCGTGGATTACAGGCGGGTGAATGACGTCACGAAGAAGGACAGCTACCCTCTACCCCGGATCGACGACACCTTGGACACCATATCAGGGTCGAGATGGTTCTCCACCTTGGATTTGAAGAGTGGCTACTGGCAGGTGGAGGTCCACCGTAAGGACCGCGAGAAAACGGCGTTCTCTGTGGGCAGCGGGCTCTGGCAGTTCACCGTCATGCCATTCGGTCTGTGCAACGCCCCTGCAACCTTCGAAAGGCTAATGGAGTCCATTCTGAGGGGACTACACTAGAAGACCTGCCTGGTATACCTAGACGACGTCATCGCTCTGGGGAGGAGCTTCGAGGAGCACTACAGCAACCTGAAGGAGATCTTGTTGAAGCTACGGGCTGCCCAGCTGAAGTTGAGCCCCAAGAAGTGTCAGCTCTTCCAGAAGCGGGTCCAGTACCTTGGGCATATCGTCTCCGAGGAAGGGGTGCGCACCGACCCAGAGAAGACCGCAGCTGTGAGGGAGTGGCCAGTTCCGAAGGACAAGTCCCAACTACGAAGCTTCCTGGGACTCTGCACTTATTATCGTCGCTTCGTGAGAGGATTCGCCGACATCGCCAAACCTTTACATCGACTGACTGAGAAGGACCAACTCTTCACTTGGACAGCAGAATGCCACAGTGCCTTCGAACAACTCAAGCAGGCTCTGTGCACCGCACCTATTCTGGCCTATCCCAGACCTGGAACAAGGTTCATCGTCGATAACGATGCCAGCGACTTTGGCATAGGGGGAATCCTGTCGCAAGTAGTGGACGGCGAGGAGAGAGTAGTGGCCTACTTCAGCAAGGCCCTGTCAAAGCCAGAAAGGAACTACTGCGTCACCAGGAAGGAGCTGCTCGCCATCGTGAAGACCATTGAACACTTCCACAAGTACCTGTACGGGCAAGAATTTCTCATCAGGACCGACCATGCATCCCTGCGGTGGCTCCTGGTCTTCAAGCAGCCCGAGGGTCAACTCGCGCGGTGGTTAGAGAGGCTTCAACAGTACAACTTTGAGATTTAGCACAGGAAAGGCCAACTGCATTCAAACGCCGACGCCCTGTCACGAAGACCGTGCCCCGAAGACTGCACCTTCTGTGCCCGAAGGGAGGAGAACACCGGGATACAGTGCCGACAGACTACTGTGGAACTTCAGGGGAACTGGAGCCGCGAATCTTTCACGCGGGCACAAGCAGAAGATGATGACCTGGGACTGATAGCCGAATGGAAGAGGGCCTGTGTCCCTAGACCCGGGTGGAACATTGTGAGTGACTGCAGCCCAAAGTTTAAGTCCTACTGGGCACAGTGGGACTCGCTGATTGTAAGGGATGGCCTCATCTGTCGCGCCTGGGAGAGCACCGACGGGAAGACATCTCGGGAACAAGTCGTCGTTCCAAAGGCTATGACGGAGGAAGTCCTGAAGGAAGTTCATGGAGGATCATCTGGTGGACACCTAGGGATAAAGAAGACCCTGGAGAAGCTGAGAGAGCGGTTCTACTGGATCGGATGCCGAACAGACGTGGAGAACCACTGCGCGAGGTGCCACGATTGCGCAGCCAGCAAGGGCCCAGGACGAAGACGACGGGGTCCACTGAAGACCTACAACGTGGGCGGCCCCATGGAGAGAGTGGCCATCGATGTTGCTGGGCCATTCCCGTTAAGCGAGGCAGGGAACCGCTACATATTAGTCGTCAGCGACTACTTTACCAAATGGCCGGAGGCGTATGCGCTCCCTAACCAAGAAGCCGCGACGATTGCAGAGACCCTGGTGAAGGAATTCGTCAGCCGGTACGGAGTACCCCTGGAGCTGCACTCCGACCAAGGGAGGACCTTCGAGTCGCAGGAGTTCCAGAACCTATGCCAGCTGCTCGGAATCCGGAAGACAAGGACAACGCTGCTACACCCTCAGTCCGACGGGATGGTAGAGCGATTCAATCGCACCATCGAGAATCATCTCCGAATAGTCGTCAGCGAGCACCAGAGGGATTGGGGCAAACATCTTCCACTATTTCTCCTGGCCTACCGCGCCGCCGTGCATGAAGCCACCGGGTGCACACCAGCCCGGGCCATGTTTGGGAGGGAGCTCCGTCTACCTGTCGATCTTGCCTTCGGCCGACCTGGGAATGATCCGATCCCGGTAAGCCAGTATTGTCAAGAACTGGTCGACCAACTAGAGGACGTACACGCGTTCACGAGGAGGAAACTACGGATCGAGACCGACCGAATGAAGACCCGATACGACCAGCAGACGGATGCCGGCGGATTCCACGAGGACGACCGGGTCTGGCTCTTCAAGCCATTACGGAAGATAGGCCCGTCACCCAAACTGGAGAAGTCCTGGGAGGGCCCGTACCGAGTCGTGAAACGGATCAACGATGTCGTCTACAGGATCCAGCGGAGCCCGAGGGAGAAGATGAAGATCGTGCATCGAGATCGCCTGGCAGCCTACGGAGGGACACAGACGGACCAATGATTGATCGGGACGATCAGCCTTTTTAGGAAGGGGGTGGTGTTACGGCTGTGAGTTTGTGTCATCACTCGCCGCATGAGTCACAACTGCCCAGGGCTGGGCTGTGTCCTGCCTCCTGTATTGCGCGCGCCTTATGCAACAGGGCTACTAAGACAAAGGGATAGTCCAGAATATTCGTGACTGGACCAGCGATGGAAACCTCGAGAAGCCGTGAACCCTGGATGGATCTAGAAGCATTTATTGAGTCACCGGCCTGCTATATAAGTGCGACCTGTCTAGCAGTTGTTGTTGTTGTGTTTTACGAGCTAGTGCGAGCGATTATCTTGTGCGACAGAAGTGTGGTGACGAAGTGCTTTGCGAGTTACGAAATCCAGTGACATTGTTTCTCCAGCTTGTGGACAGCGAAATAGCCTGCAGCAAGTGATCGTAAGTAATTGTGGTCGGTGAACATAAAGGAGAGGAGCAGGTAGTTTCTGTCAAGGCCACCGTACTCATTAGGACGGATTAACTTCTGTGATCTGTTGACAAGTGGAAGGGCCAAGAGCGCTCAAGGAAGAGACTTGAGGAAACTGGAATAAGGCTCCTAATTGCTTGTATTTGCTGACTAGTGTAATTTTCTGGCCACAATAAAGTTAATTATTTCTTTAAGCAGTAATTGGTATTGTGCTTTGTACCCCCACCGTAATCCAGTTAACAAAAGTGCCACTAGGGGGTGGCACGTAACAGTATGTTAAAATTCCGTCCTGTTTGACCGGCGTAGTCGACATTACATTCCTTGCATTTTATTTTGTAAATGCCCGATTTTAGAAATTTATCCTGCTTGTTGACTTATTTGGAGTTGAACAGATGTTTCATTGTTGTGTTGGAAGTCCTGTAGGCATTTTGACATTGTGCTTCTTTAAGACATTAGTGATATTATGCATCAACTGATTAGTGTACGTAAACACTGCAAAGGAAGATTCATCCTTGGGGATGGGTTGTAATTTTATGACAGGTTTATTTTAAATTTTGTTTATCAAATTATTGACAATGTTTTGTCAAATCCATTAGCTTTGGCAATATGGTGTATCGTGGAGATCTCTTTTTTCAATTTGTGTTCGGAAAGGGGTACGCTTAAAGCCCTGAAGGCACCTCTCTTGTGGCTTGCTTGGTGGTTAGAATCCTTTCTAATAGTGGAGTGTGTTTGAGAAGGTTTTCTGTATATGTTATAATGAAGACGCTTGCTGGTTCTTTTGACAGTTAAATCGAGAAAACATATGAACAAGTTAGTTTTAGACGTGGAGGTAAATTTAAAGTTGCTATCAATCTGATTGAGCTCTGTTGAAATATGGTTGATGTTATTGATTTCATTATCTACTATTAAAAATATATCGTCCACATAACTTTTCCAAAAACTTATGCCCTTTATCTGGTTGATGTTGTTTTCCAAGTGATCTATATAAATGGTGGCTAAAACTCCGGAAAGTGGGGATCCCATGGCCAATCCTTCTAATTGTTTGTATATTTTTTGATTAAAACTGAAACGATTATTTTGTAAAGCAAATTTTGGTAAATCCATGAAGTCTTTGATTTCATCATGGGAAAGCCTACTATGGTTCTTTAAATTATTTTCTATTATGTCGATGGTCGGGCCTACCAGAATATTCGTGTACATATCACTAATGTCAGCAGTATGTAGCGCCTCGGAAACATTAATGTCAAGATCCTTGGATATTTCGCAGAAATGAATCGAGTTTCTAAGGGTGCTATTTGCCGAAAGTTTGTAGTGCTTATTAAGAAATTTTGCAAAAATTGGGATAATTTATAACCGGGCTTCCTCTAAAATTGACAATGGGTCTTATGGGTACATTGTCCTTGTGCTTTTTTGGCAAGGACCTGAGGGTGGGTAGGCTCGGGTTCATATTGATGAGTTTACTAACCTGATGCTCATCTACAATCATGACGGTGTTTTTCAAAATCTGCTTAAGTTTTCTTTGTATATTGCCACCTCTGATTCTGCTATTAATCTTGTTTTAACATTGTTTTTAATTAATGTATATGAGCTGCATGCATCCGTGCATTTTGAGACAGAAAGGGCCAATTTTCGTTGTTCTTGTTCGCTCTATTGCATGATACCCGAGATCTTATATTCCTTATATTCAATGTTATTGTGTGCATGATGTTATCCATTTTCTTAGTATATTTTGGCTGATGAAGAATTCGAAACATGTACCAATAAGTTACACTTATTTTGAAGTATTGATTTGACTGACAATAAAGTATTTTAATACATTTTGTAATATGTATGTCATGTGCTATGTTTAAAATGAATGTTACACAGCCAGAAATGCAACTCTTTTCAGTTCGGAGTGTTAATTATGCTTAATGACATAATTTGAATGAGGTTAGCTTCAATCATCTTACAGGAACTGTCATGAAAAAAACATGATGCTTCATGAACATCCGGGTCCTAAAATTCAACAAGTTCGGATTGTACTGCATTCTAAAAACTATCCGCAAATTTACTCCAAACATTATGCGGAGCTTATCCTCTATCCGCACAGCCATGCAAACTATATCCACAAGGCGACAATTTTTGCGGATACCCACGGGTTTATCCGAGGATATATGCGCAGGGCTTTACCCATAGGTGATACTGAACATGCCTCAACTAGCATGGCTTCTAGTAATGCACCACTGGAGTCTAATCAATGAAACTTTTCCCACATATACATTAAACATTAAGCTAACAATACAGCACACATTTATTATTTTCACAAAATCTTCCAAATAAAAACCTCATTCTTTATTGAACAGCCCTCAAATGTTCAACCTTAACTCTATGAACAATACAAATGACTTACTACATTAGTTTTTTGTACCAACAAAAAGAAATAATCCTAATTCTATATCATGTTGTTGAGTCTTCAGTCTTTTGACCGGTTTGATGCAGCAATCCATGCCTCCCTGTCCTGAGCTAATTGTTTCATCTCTACAGAGCTAACATACTGGCATTCACATAGAGTTCAAAATATTATAAAGAGCTGTTACAAAGTAGGTTAACTTTTTATATCAACAATAAGCTTACCCACAGAACTAAAGATGCTGCAAGTACACAGATTCTAGTCTTGTCGTAGCGACCCTGCAAACATAACATAAAACACATGAATTATAAACAAGTACACCTAAAGATGAAATGAATCAATTATTAGCAAGCCACACAACGCAGATGCCCTCACTGTTCAGCCCCTCGAGGGAAGGCTTGACTGAAATCCTGAACTTCTACTACTATCAACCAATCAGCTCCAGCCCTTAGGATAAGGCATCACACAACATTTTGAGAATATCGGCTAATAGATGTTTGAGTTACCGGTATATGTCTTTTTATTACTTTTTACCACGCAACATGAAAAAAACTCCTTGAATCACAGTTTCTTGTTTTTGAAGCTAAAATTTGCAGAATAAACACTGAACTCACACACAATTAATTGAGGTAAATGCATCAATAGTCGTCATGCTAAGACTGATTTAGTCAAGACAATGTATATACCTTATACCTTTTGGTAATTTAAATCAACAAGACCACTGTACCTAACCTCAAACTCTATTCAAATACTAGGAAACTCTCAATGTCGAAAGTATTCGTTTTAGAAAAAATCGTGTATTTAAAAAAATATGTGTTTTGCGCTGGTAATCGTCACGATGTATTTAGATTTTTCCAATATTCGTCACCCTTTTGCACCAATTGTCGTCACATCGTTTGTTGTCCTTATCTGCTGTTTATAATGCATTTCTGTCAATATTGTTGCGTAAGGCACCGATTTATTGACATGGAGGCTAACATTTACGAATAATGCAGTACCATTAATTATTTAAGAAAGGAAAAAAGAAAAAATCGGCGTCGGCAATGGCGGGTAGACATACGGGCATGATAAGATCGTAATTCTGCTCTAAACACGTTTATTATAAGTTATTTTTGTATTTCTTAAAGTGCATTAGAAATACAATAATAATAATAATAATAATTGAAATTCGAACAATATAACCACAAGAACGTGTATTGATGTAGGCTTCCCCGAACGGGGTTCAAGAGCGAATGGTCATTTTCCGGGCTGTTATGCCGTCATTTTTTTCTTCATGCCGGGGGATGGGAGGCTAGTCACATAAAAAGTGAGACCAGACCATGGCATAACATAACGTCTGCGTTGAATAGTCGCCGAGGGTCTGACAAGGTAAGACTGTAAGTCGATTTCCACCAAATAACTGTAGGTTTTAATTTCATGTTCTGTAATATTGCAGCACGGCTTACTGTCAAATTTTGAGGGGTTCGTAAAGGCAGGCTTGGATTCCTTTTTAGGAAAGATTCACACTATTTCCTCCCTGGCTGCCCATCTTTGAAAGGAGAGCCCCTCTTCAATTCTTTTGTGAGGCACTGGACGCTATTTTGCAAATCGTCCTTTGTTACTGGGAACCCTGCTTTTCCTAGTGAGATTACCCATTGAACTAACACCCTTTGTTAAAAAGGAACTTGGTCCCATCTTCCTCTCTCTAGCTTTTCCTTGAATTTTGTCCGAGAGGGCGATTCTCGGAACACCATTCCTCTCCGCGGCCGTTGTAATACTCATGCCGTCCTCCTCAACGATCTTAATAGCAGCTTCCATTTGATGAATATCTTATGCTAATTGAGAAATGTGTGTTTCGACATATTGCTTGAAAGCAAAGATTTAGTCTTAGAATAAATTTTTCATCTCAATTTAAAACGAAACCTCTTTAGCACACCTGCTGATAATAATAATAATGTTATTTGTTTTACCTCTCTTTTAACTACTGCGGCTTTTAGAGACGCCAGGGTGCCAGAATTTTGCCCCGAAGGGGTTCTTTAACTGACACGGCTCCCTCGCATTCGCGCACCTTCAAATTCCAGATTACTGCGCCAGGATTCGATCCTGCAAAGCAAGCGAGAACGTTACCGCTGGGCCACGCAGCCAGCATACACCTACAGCCATCAAAAAGACAGATCTACATAATAACAGCACACTGTAAATGTGTATTGGTTCTGAAACGTTAACGCAAACTTACGTGCACTAATGTTCGTCACGCATGTGCTCTAGAGATCGTCAGCTATGACGACTATTCGACACGATAATCAAATGACAATTTAATTAATGCAGGGTGCTTCAGAACTACATTATAAGTATATTGCCGCTGTTAGTTAGGTCTTAAGATGAGAAATGACAGTGTGCCTGTTTTCGTCACAAATGACGAGCATTGGTAAAGTGACTTTTTTTTAATCCAGTGTTCGTCACCAGCATTTCTAACCAAACTAGGAACGTGAGCACGAAATAGCAAATCGCATATGTTACAGTAACAATTACCAACTACTGTATATCACACACCAGGGGCGTATATTTTTGTCACATATATTATTTGTTTATGAATTAAAACATTAGAAACCAATATAATCATGTAGTATTATTACTAAGTGACGTATGGAAACGTTGCAAAGCAAGGCGAACTGTGACAATCAGTTTGCTCTGATCTTATGTGTAACAACATAACCTCTTATTACTCTCCAGTGCCTTCGCTCTTATGAACGAACCAAGAACAGTAACAAGTGCCCTTGAAGCATGTGACAAAAGTTTTTTCCCTAACTTTTATACCCTTATCAAACTTTTGGCAAATTTGCCTCTCTCTGTAGCTACTGGTACTGCCGAACGGAGTTTGAATTGGTTGAAAACATACTTAAGAAATTCTACTTCTCAAAACAGACTCAACGGACTAGTATTGTCATCTATTGACAGAGACATACATCTCACTGACGAAGTTATGAACCGATTTGGCAATGCTGCAAGAAACCTAGACTTTATATTATTGTGTGAGATGTAAATCAAGACAGTAACATTAATTCTTTCCATGTAAACTATCAAGTGAGCAAGATGATTGTATTAATAAAAAGTAACATAAAATGGTCTTAGTTGTGTTTGACATTAACCAAACATAAAACATCACAACAAATTGGTTGAAAAAGTAATGCCAGATAGCCTTAAAACTCATCATTTTGCACCAAATTATACAGAAGTTTCCTGGGGAGAACCCCAGACCCCCTATTCTTTGGGCCTATACCATGCCCCCTAACCCCCAGTTGGGCACCCACCGAAATAAAACTCTATATACGCTCGTCACACACTTGTAACATTTTTAATACGTCGGAACATAACACGTATGTACATAATTAATTCGCGTGCCTGTTTAGCACATACGAGCAAAGAATATTGCATACGAGAAGCAATACGCCGCGTCAAGACAGCTCAACTCACATGAGATGTTTGACGCTGGGAATCACCTATTGCATCGCACGCATGGTTTTGCAAAGTTGCTCCTTATCGGCAACGAAGTTATGACGAATCTCGTAAGACTTCGTGCGTTGAGACCCATTGACAGGCTTATTATTTGTACTTATATACGAGAGTGACGAAAACCGGTACAGTTACCTTACCATGCCCTTTGTTGTTAGGATATGTAGTAAATACAAATTTTTAATTTCTCTAACATACAAAAGTTGAAAAAAGTCTGCTTATTGCTATTTTAATGGTCAACAAGTGGTAGTAATATTCAACTGACATAAAAATGCAAAGTAACTTTTGAATCGTACTTACACTGAAAGATTTACTGAAAGGTTTAGTGGATTAGATAAGAACTGTGAAACAAGGAGTATTTAACATGTGAAGAAATGCTGAAAAATATAATAATCAGAAAACAGCAATAGAAGTTCAAACACAATACAGTAAAACCCCTGAAATCCGAACTAATTGGGGCTGTAGCCAGTTCGGATTAGCCGAAAATATCCATAACATAATAACCAGCCCTCGTTACGGTATAGGACTACGTTGAGCTAGCGACAGTGAGGAAGAAGAAACTTGGACAGACAATGTGACTTATACTGAAGCTGCATCTGCTCTTGACATCGCATTGCGCTTCGTAGAACAACACGCAGTAGTCACGCCAAACTATGTCATGTTCATGAGACGCTGGCGCACGATTGCCACCATGGAAATGTTTTGGTCACTTCGACAATTTGAAGATAACTGATTTCAAGTGAAAGATTAAATTATATTTTGTGTATTTCTATTGTTATTTCATTGTTTTTGCAAATTGATTAACTTAAGAAATTACAATAACCAACTTTTCCCTATCAATCCTGGATGAGATAAGTTTGTAGCTTAGGCACCTTTACACTTTGTTAGGTATGCCAACTGTACTTCTTTGTTAATTTTTCAACTAATTATTTAAAATAACCTTATATTTTAGAATATATAATTGTTTTATCACTAAAACAAGTTTCTCTCTTTTTTTTTTTTTTCAAACTTGAAATTGTCGAAAATAACTCGTTCGGATTACCCGGGATTTCGGATTTCTGGGGTTTGGATTTGAGGGGTTTCACTGTACATCTATTTACATAAAAAGAAGCTGTCTGTGAATTTGATATTTCAGTTCTAGGTTAACTGTACACACTAGCACTAACAAACCCACAAACATTACACTTAACAGCTAAATGGGTGATTGCAGGTTCGAAACCTGGTGCAGTCAGCTGGCATTTGAGGGTGCGCAAATGCGAGGGAGCCGTGTCAGTACATTTACTGGCACGTTAAAGATTCCATTCGGGGCAAAATTCCGGCACACCGGCGTCTCTAAAAGCCAGTGTAGTTAAAAGGGATGTAAAACCAATAACATTATTATTATTATTAAATGGGTGATATTCCAAAACTTTCCTTAATTTCAATCATTAGAACCAGTGTATGCAGAAACAAAGTATGGAAGTCCCTGGAGGATAGAGGAGTAGAGAAATGGACTATAAAGAGGATAAAGGAGATGTACAAGGGAAGCGTGAGCTGTGTGAAAGTGGGAGGAGAGAGATCAGACTGGTTGGAACAGAGAAACGGCCTGAAACAAGGAAGTGCACTGTCACAGTTACTTTTCATTGTGGTGATGGATGACATAATGACCCGAGTGGCACAAGTAATTGGGGACGGAAGGATGAAAGCAATGGTGTTTGCAGATGATTTGGGGAAACAAGGAGGAGGAGGTACAGGAACAGTTGGACGTGTGGGAAGGAATAATACAAGGATATGGGATGAAATTTAGCATAAATAAGAGTGAGATGGTGATCACAAAAAGGAAGAAGGAAAGAACCACAACGGGAATAACAATTGGTGGGAAACAGCTGAAGAAAGTGGAGAGTTTCAAGTATCTGGGAAGCCTGATACAAGATAATGGAGGAAACGATAGAGAAATAAATGAGCGGGGGAGGCAGGCAGAAGCATTTCGGAGGAGTGTGAGAAGCATGTTATGGAGCAAGGATGTCCCACAGAACAGCAAAAAGATCATATATCGGACGTACTATGTCCCTATCCTGACGTATGCCTCGGAGACCTGAGTTATGAAAGGAAGGGAGAAGAGCAAAATACAGGCCAGTGAGATGAGGTTCTTGAGAAGCAGTATTGGAGCTACAAAGATGGACAGAATAAGAAATGAGAGGACCAGAGAATTAATGAAGGAGGAACCATTACAGGATGGTATAGAGAAATCTAGACTTAGATGGTATGGACATGTAAAACGAATGGAGGAGAAGAGGATACCCAGGAGAGTACATGAGACGAAGTGGGAAGGAAAGAGACCGAGGGGAAGACCGAGAGACAGGTGGCTGAAGGGGGTGGAAGAAAGCGTGAAGAAGAGAGGAGAAGACTGGACAAGGGTGGAGGCCGAGAGATGGTGGGAAGACAGAAGACGTTGGAGAGGCTTGTGTTCCAAACAGACCCGGCCAGTGGCTGGAAACTGTGCAAGATGATGATGATGAAATTAGGTTTTAGATTCTCCAAATAAAAGCCCTAGAGGGTAATTCACAGGTCTTGTACGGATTTGACAATATTGTTATCAGGCACAGCAGCTGCAAAAGGGGAATTGAATATCATTTATGTCATTATCAACTACGACTGAAGTTTGATATCTAATCTGTCATTTCAGACAACCGTTTTGAATTTTCCCTTCTTGTATATAATTTTTTGCCTGCAGCACTTCACTTAGATTGACGTTTCCTGAGAGAAGTCTGTAACTGCTAATAGGATATTTACTCTTTTCCATAGTGAAGGTAACACGTAAAGAAAAAATAAAATCACATACACAAATCACCAGAATCTTCAATATAGGGCGTAACCACACAATATTTGTAAACAAACAACAGACATCTTTACACAACCACTGAACGAAAAAGACCTATTTCATGGATACATCTATGAGTTAAAATGTAGAATAAAGATAAAATTGTTTTAAAAAATATAAATTTACAGTACCGTACCGGTACCTAGAATTAATTAAGGATTTAGTTGCATTGAGTTGATAGTTGACACTGAGCATTGCAAGCCGTAAACAGTGTTTATCAACAACAATCTACAGAATTTCAGCGCAATATTCAAACATACACAATTACACATAATATATAACTGCAAAATATTGCTAGCCTGTCAAGAGATGCGGGCGAGAACTCGCTCCTTCAGTGCCCACCACCTCCCTTTAAAACTGGTGCCCGGAGCTTTAAAAATTGTGGTGTGGTGAAAGTAATTACTGTATAATTTTTGGAGGATTTTAAAACTGGTGCCTGGAGCTTTAAAAATGGTGGTGTAGTGAAAGTAATGATAGATTTGGAGGAGGAAGGATTGATGAAATGTTTTCAAGAACAAAATTAAAAATTCCATTATTTTTTTAGGAAAATGGGTTAACTTAAATCTCAGAGAAACCTCCTCTGAAAACAACAATAACTAACTAACTAACTAACTAACAAGGATCCAAGGTTTGTAAAAATTAGCTATGAGCCCTTGAGTGTATCGACTGCTTTGTATTAACCACGATGCACCATATGTGGTGGGTTACACACACCCAGTTCCAGCTCCTTTATTGTCTCTTACAATCGGCAGGGGATATTATGGACAAATTTAATTGTATTAAAAGGTCTGAACCCCCCCAAAAATTAGGGTATCGTAAAAGACTATGTTTAAGAGGTGGAACAGCAAGGTCATCAGCACCTCTTAGAAAAATGCAGGGTCAATTAAGGAAGGTAAATGAAAGACACCCCAGGATTTGGATACCCAATTCTAGCAGGGTCAGAAGAGAACAAAAATTGACAAAAATTAGAGCCATGAAAGGCAGAAATGGAAGGGAAAGAGAAGAGGGTCTGCCCTGGCATCACTAGAAAATGGTAAGGAAATGGATCCGACTCAGGAACTCCTCAGGCTCGTCAACTCTTGAACTATCTAGCCGTGAGCTCCCGAGTGTGTAGACTGCTTTGTGTTACCCAGACTATACCATATATGGTACCCAGCTCTTGCTCCTTTATGGCCTCTTACTATAGCAGGGGAGGGATGCCATGGAAATAATAAAATAAAGATGACAGAGAGGAGCCCAGCGCAAGTAGGTGGAAACAATTCTGGATTAAGCTGGGGCCCTGTAGTTGCAAACCCATGTCTCATTAGCTCTGAGCCCTTGAGGGGGTGTGCAATAAACTTTACAGAGAAAACATAAAAAAAACTGATACCAATTGGAAACACTGGTCAAATATTGTGCTTGCGTTCATAACATAGAGAAAGATAAACTCGTTTGAAGGTCATCATAATGAACAAGGCTGCCTTCGTTGAATGAGCAAGAAACAAAAACACATATTTGCTCATTTTAGCAGATATTTCCAGTGCACTGGTATAATGGGCAGTAATTTCAATTGTTATTGTCCCTCAGGTTATGAAAAAAAAAAAAGTATGAAAATCATCTATTTTCCATATTAACGAAATTGTGAGCGTCAAAGGCAGGTTCTCATCTCATGCACGTGCCGCCTGGCGTTGCTTATGGTTGTAGCGTGGTCCCTGAAACCTCAAGTCCATAAATGTGGTAGTGCTATTATCCATATATGAAGAGCAGGCGTTCTTATGGAGCTAAAATATGAGTGATAATCCACAACCATGTGTTTTGAGGACAAAGTGGTTCGCATCTCCGAAGACAGGTTTGATTATTGTTACGTGCAATGCCCGTCCCAATGTTTTTAATATCCCTCTTCCCTGTATTCTGGTGTTCCATGACTTTTTGAATCGACCGCCTGGTGACTCGATTCCGTTTGTGTACACGAGATAGCAGCTGCTGTCGGACTTCGGGGTTCCTTGAAGTAGTCCCTTCGTCTCCGATAGAGAGTGTTTGCTGCGCCTTATAAAACTCTTCATATTCGTGGCATTATTGAAAGGCAATTATATTCTACGTCATGAAACAAATGCCTGTGTATTCATGATACCGCCAAATTATTTACTTAATAATGACATTGTTGATTGATGTGTCAAGCCTTGATTGGACGATAAATATTTACATGAATGCAGTTCGGTATCTGACGCGGGATTTCTCCGCCATCTTGTGGAGTCCATTGTCTGTCGTAAAAAAAAGAAGCAACAAGCCGACTGGTCGTGAAAGGTGTCACCGCTGATGGGGGCCTGGGCCCCCATCCTCTACGAAATATAGATTTATTCAAGAAAAAAAGGAAATGCCTGTGCTCCTAGGCTATAATTTCATAACTTGCCTTGAAGATGATGTGTGATCTGTTTGTTTTACGGGCTACAAGAAGAAAAGCCTCGTGGGTGATCAAAGCGGGATGTGTGTGCTAACGCAGTCATATTGAGGCAGTTCATATCTTTTACATTATTTTAAATGTGTTAGTTTTTTTGTTTCCTTGTGTCTCCACTGTGAAGTTTTAAGGTACGTTATTAATTTTTTATTTATTATTGTTATGGAGCTCCGATATCGTCTTATTGTAATGTTTTAATTCTGTACCTTATTTTGTTTTTTAGGCCTAATTTTATTTCTGTTTCTCAACGTTACCTGATATAAAAAAAGGTTATTGTTTGCTTCGTACCTTCTGGAGACACATTTATAAGTTTATTTTGCGTTTTAAATTTTTATTTATTTTCTTTTGGCAATCTTGGGATTGGCATATTATTAATCTGATGTAAGATCCGTCGCAACATAAACCGACTAGTGTTTATACGCAATTGTTGTTTTTTTGTTCTTTCTTTCTGCTGAGTTTAAAATTTAGTTTTGCTAAATTGTTTGCCGTAATTCGATCAGACATGCGGTCTCCTGTTTTTGGTGGCCATGTTGTTTCTTGTTTTGCCGAGATGCATTATGGTCTCGAGGTCAGTCTCTTGGCGCCGACCACGAAACTCAAACGTGTTGTGGTGTTAGCTTAATGTTTTTTTCAAATTTAATCCTGGTTTGTTTAACCTTGTGTTTTTGGTGAATGTTCCTGTGTTTTTCTCCGTCATACAAATTAGGGATTTTTTTTCTAATCCAATTTTATTTTATTAATTTAATTTTAAATTTCTCGTTTCATCGTGGCTTTGGATCTCTGCATGTCGGATCGGTATTGCATTCCCTTGTAAACTATCATGCCCTTTCTCATTTAATTATGCCTGTAATTTTTATTTTTATCTTTGGGCTTTAACATTTTATTTTAATTTAATTCTTTTCCTTTTTTTGGGGGGGGCTTTGCAAGCAAGCATATTAAGCCGTCTCTTGCCAATTTGTAATTTAATGCTGGATGATGCATGTTCTGTTTTCTGGTGGAGGTGTTTCTTGTTAAATTTTAACATTAAATTTTTATTTTAAATTTTTAAGCAGCTGTTGTGGCATTATTTCGTCGACGACAATTCCATTAGTTATTGGGGGGTGTCTGTAGAATAGCCTGTGCGTTCCCCTTCTCCACTTTCCTTCCACCCCTGTTGGTGCTCTTCTGTTGGGACATGTCATCTGGAGGTGATTTTGCTGTGGAAGCGACACGGACCTCTGAAGACAGGTAAGTAGGGCCATCCACGCGGGCGTCCACGGTGTCAATTATCATCCTCGCAAAATGAAGACTAAGACTAGGCCTACATCAACACACAGAGTCAAATAGTAATGATGAAATGGAAGAAGACTAGCCTGAGAAGGAAGAACAACTTACACAAGGGTGGGAACTTAAAAGTAGTGGCAACTATTTATTATCAAGAGGTACAAAAGTGGTACATGTTAACAACCTTTACAGTCCTTCAAAGTAGTCACCAGCGTGGTGTAGAACACGTTGCCAGCGATGTGGAAGTCGTAGTATACCTTCCGCCGAACCTGTTCTGTCGACGGTGTGCATGGAACGGTCTACAGCCTATCGAATCTCTGCAACAGTCTGGAAGCGAGTGCCACGAAGTGGTTCTTTCATCTTAGGGATTAAATCGAAGTCACAAGGACTTAAGTCAGGGGAGTATGGTACAGTACTTCCCAGCCCCATCGACCGAACAAATCTGCCACAGCTAGCGCTGTATGCGCCAGAGCATTGTCATGCAACATGATGGGTGATTGCCGCAGAAAGTGTGGTCGCTTCTTTCGCAATGCTGGGTGCAGGTGGTGCTCCAAAATGAACAGTAATACTGTGCATCGACGGTCTGCCGTGGAGGAACGTAATGCGTTAGGATCACGCCATCACAGTCGTACACGAGGATCACCATCACCTTCAACGCACTGGGGGTCTGATGGACTTTCGGGGTGACCCATGATGCCGACATTCGTTCTATTGGCGTTTCAGTTTGGGCTCGTAGGATCTGGCCCATGTCTCATCCAGGGTGACGATACGACGTAGGAACGTCTCTTCTTCGTGCTAATAGCGCTCCAAGTGAGCCTTGGCAGCGTCGTAGCACAACCATTAGTTCATTTGTCAACTCATGCGGCACCCATTGTGATGCAATTTTCCTCACGCCCAGGCGTTCCTTCAGGATGTGGAGCGCAGTGAGTGTACTAGTCGAGTGACACAGTGTAGTGCAGCAGCACATAGTGTGAGGTTATATAGTGTTGTTATTGAGTGTACTAGTAGTGACACAGTGTAGTGCAGTAGCACATAGTGTGAGGTTATACAGTGTTGTTATTGAGTTTACTAGTGGAGTGACACAGTGTAGTGCAGTAGCACATAGTGTGTGGTTATACATTGTTGTTATTGAGTGTACTAGTGGAGGCACACAGTGTAGTGCAGCAGCACATAGTGTGAGGTTATACAGTGTTGTTATTGAGTGTACTAGTGGAGGCACACAGTGTAGTGCAGTAGCACATAGTGTGAGGTTATACAGTGTTGTTATTGAGTGTACTAGTAGAGGCTAGTATAGTGACACAGTGTAGTGCAGTAGCACAAAGTGTGAGGTTATACAGTGTTGTTATTGAGTGTACTAGTGGAGGCACACAGTGTAGTGCAGTAGCACATAGTGTGAGGTTATACAGTGTTGTTATTGAGTGTACTAGTCGAGTGACACAGTGTAGTGCAGCAGCACATAGTGTGAGGTTATACAGTGTTGTTATTGAGTGTACTAGTGCAGTGACACAGTGTAGTGCAGCAGCACATAGTGTGAGGTTATACAGTGTTGTTATTGAGTGTACTAGTATCGTGACACAGTGTGGTGCAGTAGCACATAGTGTGTGGTTATACATTGTTGTTATTGAGTGTACTAGTGGAGTGACACAGTGTAGTGCAGCAGCACATAGTGTGAGGTTATACAGTGTTGTTATTGAGTGTACTAGTGGAGGCACACAGTGTAGTGCAGCAGCACATAGTGTGAGGTTATACAGTGTTGTTATTGAGTGTACTAGTATCGTGACACAGTGTAGTGCAGCAGCACATAGCGTGAGGTTATACAGTGTTGTTATTGAGTGTACTAGTATCGTGACACAGTGTGGCGCAGTAGCACATAGTGTGAGGTTATACAGTGTTGTTATTGAGTGTACTAGTGGAGGCACACAGTGTGAGGTTATACAGTGTTGTTATTGAGTGTACTAGTATCGTGACACAGTGTAGTGCAGTAGCACAAAGTGTGAGGTTATACAGTGTGGTTATTGAGTGTACTAGTGGAGGCACACAGTGTAGTGCAGCAGCACATAGCGTGAGGTTATACAGTGTTGTTATTGAGTGTACTAGTGGAGGCACACAGTGTAGTGCAGCAGCACATAGTGTGAGGTTATACAGTGTTGTTATTGAGTGTACTAGTGGAGTGACACAGTGTGGTGCAGTAGCACATAGTGTGAGGTTATACAGTGTTGTTATTGAGTGTACTAGTGGAGGCACACAGTGTAGTGCAGTAGCACATAGTGTGAGGTTATACAGTGTTGTTATTGAGTGTACTAGTAGAGGCTAGTATAGTGACACAGTGTAGTGCAGTAGCACAAAGTGTGAGGTTATACAGTGTTGTTATTGAGTGTACTAGTGGAGGCACACAGTGTAGTGCAGTAGCACATAGTGTGAGGTTATACAGTGTTGTTATTGAGTGTACTAGTCGAGTGACACAGTGTAGTGCAGCAGCACATAGTGTGAGGTTATACAGTGTTGTTATTGAGTGTACTAGTGGAGTGACACAGTGTAGTGCAGCAGCACATAGTGTGAGGTTATACAGTGTTGTTATTGAGTGTACTAGTATCGTGACACAGTGTGGTGCAGTAGCACATAGTGTGTGGTTATACATTGTTGTTATTGAGTGTACTAGTGGAGTGACACAGTGTAGTGCAGCAGCACATAGTGTGAGGTTATACAGTGTTGTTATTGAGTGTACTAGTGGAGGCACACAGTGTAGTGCAGCAGCACATAGTGTGAGGTTATACAGTGTTGTTATTGAGTGTACTAGTATCGTGACACAGTGTAGTGCAGCAGCACATAGCGTGAGGTTATACAGTGTTGTTATTGAGTGTACTAGTATCGTGACACAGTGTGGCGCAGTAGCACATAGTGTGAGGTTATACAGTGTTGTTATTGAGTGTACTAGTGGAGGCACACAGTGTGAGGTTATACAGTGTTGTTATTGAGTGTACTAGTAACGTGACACAGTGTGGCGCAGCAGCACATAGTGTGAGGTTATACAGTGTTGTTATTGAGTGTACTAGTGGAGGCACACAGTGTAGTGCAGTAGCACATAGTGTGAGGTTATACAGTGTTGTTATTGAGTGTACTAGTGGAGGCACACAGTGTGGCGCAGTAGCACATAGTGTGAGGTTATACAATGTTGTTATTGAGTGTACTAGTCGAGTGACACAGTGTAGTGCAGCAGCACATAGTGTGAGGTTATACAGTGTTGTTATTGAGTGTACTAGTATCGTGACACAGTGTGGCGCAGTAGCACATAGTGTGAGGTTATACAGTGTTGTTATTGAGTGTACTAGTGGAGGCACACAGTGTAGTGCAGCAGTACATAGTGTGAGGTTATACAGTGTTGTTATTGAGTGTACTAGTGGAGGCACACAGTGTAGTGCAGTAGCACATAGCGTGAGGTTATACAGTGTTGTTATTGAGTGTACTAGTATCGTGACACAGTGTGGCGCAGTAGCACATAGTGTGAGGTTATACAGTGTTGTTATTGAGTGTACTAGTGGAGGCACACAGTGTAGTGCAGCAGCACAAAGTGTGAGGTTATACAGTGTTGTTATTGAGTGTACTAGTGGAGGCACACAGTGTAGTGCAGTAGCACATAGTGTGAGGTTATACAGTGTTGTTATTGAGTGTACTAGTATCGTGACACAGTGTAGTGCAGCAGCACATAGTGTGAGGTTATACAGTGTTGTTATTGAGTGTACTAGTGGAGGCACACAGTGTAGTGCAGCAGCACATAGTGTGAGGTTATACAGTGTTGTTATTGAGTGTACTAGTGGAGGCACACAGTGTAGTGCAGTAGCACAAAGTGTGAGGTTATACAGTGTTGTTATTGAGTGTACTAGTGGAGGCACACAGTGTAGTGCAGCAGCACATAGTGTGAGGTTATACAGTGTTGTTATTGAGTGTACTAGTGAAGTGACACAGTGTAGTGCAGCAGCACATAGTGTGAGGTTATACAGTGTTGTTATTGAGTGTACTAGTGGAGGCACACAGTGTAGTGCAGTAGCACAAAGTGTGAGGTTATACAGTGTTGTTATTGAGTGTACTAGTGGAGGCACACAGTGTAGTGCAGCAGCACATAGTGTGAGGTTATACAGTGTTGTTATTGAGTGTACTAGTGGAGGCACACAGTGTAGTGCAGCAGTACATAGTGTGAGGTTATACAGTGTTGTTATTGAGTGTACTAGTGGAGGCACACAGTGTAGTGCAGTAGCACATAGCGTGAGGTTATACAGTGTTGTTATTGAGTGTACTAGTATCGTGACACAGTGTGGCGCAGTAGCACATAGTGTGAGGTTATACAGTGTTGTTATTGAGTGTACTAGTGGAGGCACACAGTGTAGTGCAGCAGCACAAAGTGTGAGGTTATACAGTGTTGTTATTGAGTGTACTAGTGGAGGCACACAGTGTAGTGCAGTAGCACATAGTGTGAGGTTATACAGTGTTGTTATTGAGTGTACTAGTATCGTGACACAGTGTAGTGCAGCAGCACATAGTGTGAGGTTATACAGTGTTGTTATTGAGTGTACTAGTGGAGGCACACAGTGTAGTGCAGCAGCACATAGTGTGAGGTTATACAGTGTTGTTATTGAGTGTACTAGTGGAGGCACACAGTGTAGTGCAGTAGCACAAAGTGTGAGGTTATACAGTGTTGTTATTGAGTGTACTAGTGGAGGCACACAGTGTAGTGCAGCAGCACATAGTGTGAGGTTATACAGTGTTGTTATTGAGTGTACTAGTGGAGTGACACAGTGTAGTGCAGCAGCACATAGTGTGAGGTTATACAGTGTTGTTATTGAGTGTACTAGTGGAGGCACACAGTGTGGCGCAGTAGCACATAGTGTGAGGTTATACAGTGTTGTTATTGAGTGTACTAGTATCGTGACACAGTGTAGTGCAGCAGCACATAGTGTGAGGTTATACGGTGTTGTTATTGAGTGTACTAGTGGAGGCACACAGTGTAGTGCAGTAGCACAAAGTGTGAGGTTATACAGTGTTGTTATTGAGTGTACTAGTGGAGGCACACAGTGTAGTGCAGCAGCACATAGTGTGAGGTTATACAGTGTTGTTATTGAGTGTACTAGTGGAGGCACACAGTGTGGCGCAGCAGCACATAGTGTGAGGTTATACAGTGTTGTTATTGAGTGTACTAGTGGAGGCACACAGTGTGAGGTTATACAGTGTTGTTATTGAGTGTACTAGTATCGTGACACAGTGTAGTGCAGCAGCACATAGTGTGAGGTTATACAGTGTTGTTATTGAGTGTACTAGTGGAGGCACACAGTGTAGTGCAGTAGCACAAAGTGTGAGGTTATACAGTGTTGTTATTGAGTGTACTAGTGGAGGCACACAGTGTAGTGCAGCAGCACATAGTGTGAGGTTATACAGTGTTGTTATTGAGTGTACTAGTGGAGGCACACAGTGTAGTGCAGCAGCACATAGTGTGAGGTTATACAGTGTTGTTATTGAGTGTACTAGTGGAGTGACACAGTGTAGTGCAATAGCACATAGTGTGAGGTTATACAGTGTTGTTCTTGAGTGTACTAGTATCGTGACACAGTGTGGTGCAGTAGCACATAGTGTGAGGTTATACAGTGTTGTTATTGAGTGTACTAGTGGAGGCACACAGTGTGGCGCAGCAGCACATAGTGTGTGGTTATACAGTGTGGTTATTGAGTGTACTAGTGGAGGCACACAGTGTAGTGCAGCAGCACATAGTGTGAGGTTATACAGTGTTGTTATTGAGTGTACTAGTGGAGTGACACAGTGTAGTGCAGTAGCACATAGTGTGAGGTTATACAGTGTTGTTATTGAGTGTACTAGTGGAGGCACACAGTGTGGCGCAGCAGCACATAGTGTGAGGTTATACAGTGTGGTTATTGAGTGTACTAGTGGAGGCACACAGTGTGAGGTTATACAGTGTTGTTATTGAGTGTACTAGTATCGTGACACAGTGTGGCGCAGTAGCACATAGTGTGTGGTTATACATTGTGGTTATTGAGTGTACTAGTGGAGGCACACAGTGTGAGGTTATACAGTGTTGTTATTGAGTGTACTAGTGGAGGCACACAGTGTAGTGCAGCAGCACATAGTGTGAGGTTATACAGTGTGGTTATTGAGTGTACTAGTGGAGGCACACAGTGTGAGGTTATACAGTGTTGTTATTGAGTGTACTAGTGGAGGCACACAGTGTGGCGCAGCAGCACATAGTGTGAGGTTATACAGTGTGGTTATTGAGTGTACTAGTGGAGGCACACAGTGTGAGGTTATACAGTGTTGTTATTGAGTGTACTAGTATCGTGACACAGTGTAGTGCAGTAGCACATAGTGTGAGGTTATACAGTGTTGTTATTGAGTGTACTAGTGGAGGCACACAGTGTAGTGCGGCAGCACATAGTGTGAGGTTATACAGTGTGGTTATTGAGTGTACTAGTGGAGGCACACAGTGTGAGGTTATACAGTGTTGTTATTGAGTGTACTAGTATCGTGACACAGTGTGGCGCAGTAGCACATAGTGTGAGGTTATACAGTGTTGTTATTGAGTGTACTAGTGGAGGCACACAGTGTGAGGTTATACAGTGTTGTTATTGAGTGTACTAGTGGAGGCACACAGTGTAGTGCAGCAGCACATAGTGTGAGGTTATACAGTGTTGTTATTGAGTGTACTAGTATCGTGACACAGTGTGGCGCAGCAGCACATAGTGTGAGGTTATACAGTGTTGTTATTGAGTGTACTAGTATCGTGACACATTGTAGTGCAGCAGCACAAAGTGTGAGGTTATACAGTGTTGTTATTGAGTGTACTAGTGGAGGCACACAGTGTGGCGCAGCAGCACATAGTGTGAGGTTATACAGTGTTGTTATTGAGTGTACTAGTGGAGTGACACAGTGTGGCGCAGTAGCACATAGTGTGAGGTTATACAGTGTTGTTATTGAGTGTACTAGTGGAGGCACACAGTGTAGTGCAGCAGCACATAGTGTGAGGTTATACAGTGTTGTTATTGAGTGTACTAGTATCGTGACACAGTGTAGTGCAGTAGCACATAGTGTGAGGTTATACAATGTTGTTATTGAGTGTACTAGTATCGTGACACAGTGTGGCGCAGTAGCACATAGTGTGAGGTTATACAGTGTTGTTATTGAGTGTACTAGTCGAGTGACACAGTGTGGTGCAGTAGCACATAGTGTGAGGTTATACAGTGTTGTTATTGAGTGTACTAGTCGAGTGACACAGTGTGGTGCAGTAGCACATAGTGTGAGGTTATCCAGTGTTGTTATTGAGTGTACTAGTAGTGACACAGTGTGGCGCAGTAGCACATAGTGTGAGGTTATACAGTGTTGTTATTGAGTGTACTAGTGGATGCACACAGTGTAGTGCAGTAGCACAAAGTGTGAGGTTATACAGTGTTGTTATTGAGTGTACTAGTGGAGGCACACAGTGTAGTGCAGCAGCACATAGTGTGAGGTTATACAGTGTTGTTATTGAGTGTACTAGTGGAGTGACACAGTGTAGTGCAGCAGCACATAGTGTGAGGTTATACAGTGTTGTTATTGAGTGTACTAGTGGAGGCACACAGTGTAGTGCAGTAGCACAAAGTGTGAGGTTATACAGTGTTTTTATTGAGTGTACTAGTGGAGGCACACAGTGTGAGGTTATACAGTGTTGTTATTGAGTGTACTAGTGGAGGCACACAGTGTAGTGCAGCAGCACAAAGTGTGAGGTTATACAGTGTGGTTATTGAGTGTACTAGTATCGTGACACAGTGTGGCGCAGTAGCACATAGTGTGAGGTTATACAGTGTTGTTATTGAGTGTACTAGTGGAGGCACACAGTGTGGCGCAGTAGCACATAGTGTGAGGTTATACAGTGTTGTTATTGAGTGTACTAGTGGAGGCACACAGTGTAGTGCAGCAGCACAAAGTGTGAGGTTATACAGTGTGGTTATTGAGTGTACTAGTATCGTGACACAGTGTGGTTATACAGTGTTGTTATTGAGTGTACTAGTGGAGGCACACAGTGTAGTGCAGCAGCACATAGTGTGAGGTTATACAGTGTTGTTATTGAGTGTACTAGTGGAGGCACACAGTGTAGTGCAGTAGCACATAGTGTGAGGTTATACAGTGTTGTTATTGAGTGTACTAGTGGAGTGACACAGTGTAGTGCAGTAGCACATAGTGTGAGGTTATACAGTGTTGTTATTGAGTGTACTAGTGGAGGCACACAGTGTAGTGCAGTAGCACATAGTGTGAGGTTATACAGTGTTGTTATTGAGTGTACTAGTGGAGGCACACAGTGTAGTGCAGTAGCACATAGTGTGAGGTTATACAGTGTTGTTATTGAGTGTACTAGTGGAGGCACACAGTGTAGTGCAGCAGCACAAAGTGTGAGGTTATACAGTGTTGTTATTGAGTGTACTAGTATCGTGACACAGTGTGGTGCAGTAGCACATAGTGTGAGGTTATACATTGTGGTTATTGAGTGTACTAGTGGAGGCACACAGTGTGAGGTTATACAGTGTTGTTATTGAGTGTACTAGTGGAGTGACACAGTGTAGTGCAGTAGCACATAGTGTGAGGTTATACAGTGTTGTTATTGAGTGTACTAGTATCGTGACACAGTGTGGCGCAGCAGCACATAGTGTGAGGTTATACAGTGTTGTTATTGAGTGTACTAGTGGAGTGACACAGTGTAGTGCAGCAGCACATAGTGTGAGGTTATACAGTGTTGTTATTGAGTGTACTAGTGGAGGCACACAGTGTAGTGCAGCAGCACATAGTGTGAGGTTATACAGTGTTGTTATTGAGTGTACTAGTGGAGTGACACAGTGTAGTGCAGCAGCACATAGTGTGAGGTTATACAGTGTTGTTATTGAGTGTACTAGTGGAGTGACACAGTGTAGTGCAGCAGCACATAGTGTGAGGTTATACAGTGTTGTTATTGAGTGTACTAGTGGAGGCACACAGTGTGAGGTTATACAGTGTTGTTATTGAGTGTACTAGTGGAGGCACACAGTGTGGCGCAGTAGCACATAGTGTGAGGTTATACAGTGTTGTTATTGAGTGTACTAGTGGAGGCACACAGTGTAGTGCAGCAGCACATAGTGTGAGGTTATACAGTGTTGTTATTGAGTGTACTAGTGGAGGCACACAGTGTGGCGCAGCAGCACATAGTGTGAGGTTATACAGTGTTGTTATTGAGTGTACTAGTATCGTGACACAGTGTAGTGCAGTAGCACATAGTGTGAGGTTATACAGTGTTGTTATTGAGTGTACTAGTGGAGTGACACAGTGTGGTGCAGCAGCACACAGTGTGAGGTTATACAGTGTTGTTATTGAGTGTACTAGTGGAGTGACACAGTGTGGCGCAGCAGCACACAGTGTGAGGTTATACAGTGTTGTTATTGAGTGTACTAGTATCGTGACACAGTGTGGCGCAGCAGCACATAGTGTGAGGTTATACAGTGTTGTTATTGAGTGTACTAGTGGAGGCACACAGTGTGGTGCAGTAGCACAAAGTGTGAGGTTATACAGTGTGGTTATTGAGTGTACTAGTGGAGGCACACAGTGTGAGGTTATACAGTGTTGTTATTGAGTGTACTAGTGGAGGCACACAGTGTAGTGCAGCAGCACAAAGTGTGAGGTTATACAGTGTTGTTATTGAGTGTACTAGTGGAGGCACACATTGTAGTGCAGCAGCACATAGTGTGAGGTTATACAGTGTTGTTATTGAGTGTACTAGTGGAGTGACACAGTGTAGTGCAGCAGCACATAGTGTGAGGTTATACAGTGTTGTTATTGAGTGTACTAGTATCGTGACACAGTGTGGCGCAGCAGCACATAGTGTGAGGTTATACAGTGTTGTTATTGAGGGTACTAGTGGAGGCACACAGTGTGGTGCAGTAGCACAAAGTGTGAGGTTATACAGTGTGGTTATTGAGTGTACTAGTGGAGGCACACAGTGTGAGGTTATACAGTGTTGTTATTGAGTGTACTAGTGGAGGCACACAGTGTAGTGCAGCAGCACAAAGTGTGAGGTTATACAGTGTTGTTATTGAGTGTACTAGTGGAGGCACACAGTGTAGTGCAGCAGCACATAGTGTGAGGTTATACAGTGTTGTTATTGAGTGTACTAGTATCGTGACACAGTGTGGCGCAGTAGCACATAGTGTGAGGTTATACAGTGTTGTTATTGAGTGTACTAGTGGAGGCACACAGTGTAGTGCAGTAGCACAAAGTGTGAGGTTATACAGTGTTGTTATTGAGTGTACTAGTGGAGGCACACAGTGTAGTGCAGTAGCACATAGTGTGAGGTTATACAGTGTTATTATTGAGTGTACTAGTGGAGTGCAGCAGCACATAGTGTGAGGTTATACAGTGTTGTTATTGAGTGTACTAGTGGAGTGACACAGTGTAGTGCAGCAGCACATAGTGTGAGGTTATACAGTGTTGTTATTGAGTGTACTAGTGGAGGCACACAGTGTAGTGCAGTAGCACAAAGTGTGAGGTTATACAGTGTTGTTATTGAGTGTACTAGTGGAGGCACACAGTGTAGTGCAGCAGCACATAGTGTGAGGTTATACAGTGTTGTTATTGAGTGTACTAGTGGAGTGACACAGTGTAGTGCAGCAGCACATAGTGTGAGGTTATACAGTGTTGTTATTGAGTGTACTAGTGGAGGCACACAGTGTGGCGCAGTAGCACATAGTGTGAGGTTATACAGTGTTGTTATTGAGTGTACTAGTGGAGGCACACAGTGTAGTGCAGTAGCACATAGTGTGAGGTTATACAGTGTTGTTATTGAGTGTACTAGTGGAGGCACACAGTGTAGTGCAGTAGCACAAAGTGTGAGGTTATACAGTGTTGTTATTGAGTGTACTAGTGGAGGCACACAGTGTAGTGCAGTAGCACATAGTGTGAGGTTATACAGTGTTGTTATTGAGTGTACTAGTGGAGGCACACAGTGATCACTTTCGTGATGTTTATAGTGTGTTTTTCTTTCGTGCCGCATTTGTCGGTTGAATGCTTTGAGACCACCGAACGAGCAATATGTACTTATTCATTTCTGTTAACATTATATTGCTTATTACTAGTGTTTACTCTCTCTATATATATATCTAAGACTCTTACCTCAGCATGTTTAAGGTCATGCGCCACCAGCATACGCTCGCATACTGAGAAGGGTGTCGACTTGCTTGCTGCCTTCCTGTATAACTGACGTCACAGCTTGCCCTGGCCAATCATCGCCCGCCAGCCTAGGCTTCTAGACGTTTCTATGATGTTATTATTTAAGTGGCGGCGTTTTGCTCTCCAGCAGCATTCCTTCTTCAAACCTTCTACGGTCTTCTTCAACTTGCGAGAGGCATTCGTGCCTTCCGCCCTTCTCCGGGGCCTTCTAAACTTCAGGCCTAATCTGCATTTATGATTGAAACTACCAGGCAACGCAACAGCAGAGAGCTTCAGCACTGAGAAAGTGCATTCTACATTTTACTCCAAACCGCAAGAAGCTTCATCAAATCGCAGTTCTAAAATGCCATGTTATTTGGCATTCAAGAAATAACATCAAACCTAACGATGTTAAACAATGTACAGCGCTGGTGAAGAAGAAGAAGATCGCCCTGGCGAAGTTATTTTCCTGATGCTGGACATCTCAAATTCTACTGCCAAAAAATCAAGTGTTGGCCACGGCAGTCTCCGTCAGCATGCTTTCTCGTCATCGCCACTAAAGATAAATTTGTGCCTTTTTTATTATTATCTTAATAATCTTCGTTTTAAGTGTTTGCTAGCAGGTGCAAGAATATTAAATTTGTGTGTGCATCAAGCAGAATGAACTTTTGAATAATAGCACATGGCTGGGCCAACCTAATTAAAATTAATGAACATTTGAAATTGCCCCAGGTGGGCCAGCATAACTAATTTTTTAATTAAGGCTTATTTATTAATGTGTTTGCAAGTTTCACCATAAAAATAAAAATATTGTATTTACTCTCAATGTTCAGTCTAGTATTGAAAGAACCAGGCCGCATTTCCTTAGCCCAATCCATTCAGTCTAATCTTCTCTTAAGGAAGTTATTTTGTCCAGGTCTTAAGCCTGATGCTGTCCTCCAGTTTATGTTGATGAATTTGGGCTGTTCTTCACATAACCATTTTTGGTGCCTATAACCGGGATGCTTGTAAACATTCTGTTTAACCAAATCTTCAAATTACTAATTCAAAATTTAAATGCCATACTGAACATTGAGTGTGTTAATATTTTAAAAATTGTGTTTTCTAATCTACTTCGAAAGTTTCAGCTCGAGTGTATATGGTTGGCACTGAGAAGGGAGACAAACAGCAGGCCCGTATTTCACCGCAGGGGAAGCCGCACTCTCTTTTCTGGCAGACTGTCAACTTCTTCCGAAGCAAGGTGTACCGGCTCACAGTATAGTCGTGAGTACACAACAAACTTTCATAATGCCGATTGACGAGAAACTCGTTAATGCTAGAGCTTCTGTCAAAGGCAAGTTAACGCGTTTTCGCACTTTTCTAGATGAGCTCCCGGAAAAAGAACGTAATAGTGACATAATTTCTCAAAGACTGAAAGGTTATGAACAGGCCTTTGAGAAATATGATGAGATCCAAAGTAATATTGAGACCAAGGATCCCGACCAGCAAAGTGACCGCTGTGAGGTTGAAAATTTATATTATAAGGGGTTCGCAGACGCAAAGCAGCTTTTAAGAAGTTTAACATTGCAGGAAAAGCAGGAGAAAACTCCTTCAGAATCTTCTTCTTTTCCTTCCCGTGTTATATTACCGAAAATAGAATTACCTAAATTTACCGGAGATGAAGCTACATGGGAACCATTTTTTGAATTATTCAATCCATTGATTCACGAAAACGATTCTCTTCCTTCAATACAGAAGTTTCATTATTTGCGTTTGTCCTTGCAAGGCAACGCACTTAACCTCATCCAAGAGCTTACGTTGACAAATGAAAATTATGAAGTAGCTTTGGCACTTTTCAGAGATCGGTTTGGGAACACTCGTTTAAAAACTCAACGTCACATACAGGGTTTATTCAATTTACCTATTGTTCAAGCTGATAATCTTGCCTCGCTTCGTAATCTGATCGATGCTGCAGAACTTCATATTCGTGCGCTTGCAAATTTGGACCAACCATTGGGATCTATTTTTGATTCATCTTATTTCTGTTAAATTAGACACTAAAACTTTAAAAGATTGGGAAGCAGATCTGTTGCAACATTCATTGTGTACCTATGAAGCTATTATTAAATTCTTAAAGGCGAAATGCCAAATTCTCTCTGCTGTAGCCAGCCAAAAGAGTAGCTCCACCTTCAAACCTCCTTCTAATAGTAAGGTCATCAGCCCCACTCAGAGAGTACTAAGGTCACATGCCTTTTCTACCAATATTCGGTCTTCCAATCAAGTACAAGCTTGTGTTTTGTGTCAACAACCACATAACTTGTACCAATGCGCTCAATTCAAATCTTTATCTGTGGATGAAAGACGCAAATTAATTACCACCCACAAGCACTGCTTTAATTGTCTATCAGCGACACATATGATAAGCAATTGTCGTTCTGAACGGTTATGTTTTCACTGTAAAGCAAAACATCATACTCTCCTGCATAGGCATGAAAGATTGCGGTCATCAGCAACCAATAGTTCATCCGCTAAATCTAATTCTGAGACTTTGCCTAATAACGCTCAGTCTTTTACTCAAAGCTCTGTTTCGTTCAGTAAAACTCAAGTTTTATTGTCCACTGTCCAAATTCTAGTGAAGAATGTTCACAGAAAATGGGTTTCTGTAAGGGGATTGTTAGATAATGCTGCAACTAACAATTTTATAAGTGAATCGCTAGTTCGCAAGCTAGGTCTACAAATATGCCCTACTTCTATAGAAGTTACAGGAATTAATGGTTCCAGATCGCAATCTCTGAGTTATGCTAAAGTGGATGTAAAAGATTCCAATAATCTTGGCATTCATTTAAATTTAGATTTTTTAATTATAAATTCCATAGGTAAAGACACCCCCATTACTTCTTTTCAAGTCCAGGGTTGGAATATTCCGCATCATTTGCAACTTGCAGATCCGAATTTCAACAGAGCTTCATCTGTAGAAATTCTTTTAAGTGCCAGCATTTTTTGGCAATGTTTACATCCGGAAAAGGTTAAAGTTGCCCGTGATGTTTTCTTTCGTAGAACTGATTTTGGTTGGATTGCCACTGGGCAAATATACCGCAACCCCGTTCAACAAAAATCTCATTGTTATTTTGTTGGTGCTGATTTAAATCAAGAATTAATTAAGTTCTGGGACATTGAGGATATTCAAGTCACCTCACCTCATTCTCGCAATGATGAGATCTGTGAAACACACTACGTAGAAACCACTGTTCGCACTACTGAAGGCAGATTCGTGGTTACTCTTCCTCGCATTTTTAACCCCCCTGTTATTACAGAATCACATTCCAGAGCTCTCAAAGCTTTATTCGCAATTGAAAATCGCTTTAAAAAAGATGCTCTCTTAAAAACTCAGTATACTTCCTTCATGGAAGAATACGAATCAGCGAATCACATGGAAGTAGTTCCAAAATCTGAAGAAATTAGTAATTCTCCTAAAGAAATAGTATATCTTAATCATCATCCGGTTTGGAAAAATTCTTCCACCCGAGAACAGATAAGAGTGGTTTTTAATGGGTCATCTCCAGATGCTAATGGTGTTTCTCTCAATGACACTCTGCATTCTGGACCCGCTATTCAGACAGATCTTACTTCAGTTTTACTTAACTTTCGTCTATTCCCCATTGCTGTTCTTGCTGACATCAAGCAAATGTATAGGCAAATTCTAGTAAATTCAGAACAACGTGATTTGCAAAGAATTTGGTGGCGCATGACCTTAAACATGCTGAGGTAAGAGTCTTAGATATATATATAGAGAGAGTAAACACTAGTAATAAACAATATAATGTTAACAGAAATGAATAAGTACATATTGCTCGTTCGGTGGTCTCAAAGCATTCAACCGACAAATGCGGCACGAAAGAAAAACACACTATAAACATCACGAAAGTGATCATGCTCCGAGACCCCCGAAAGAAAACAATCAAAGAATCAGTTGGAAAAAACATGAACAACAATGAAAGAAGATGACACTAAGCCTCAACAGGCAAGATAGCAACCATAGAAATTGGTCTAGTATAGACACCTTTACTAGTGAGAACATCTACAACTCTCACATGCTTATCACGACCCAGATGGCAGTGAGTTACCCTACCAATATTCCATACGAGAGGGGGACTTGGATCTCGCAAAAGAACCATATCTCCCACTCGTACATCAGGCTGGGAAAGCCGCCACTTCTCTCTTCTGTTAAGTGAGCCGAGATACTCCAGCTTCCAACGGCGCCAAAAGGAGTTTCGCAAAGAGTCTAACTTTCTCCAGAAAATAGGCAACCTGAGATCACAGCGTCGACTCAGCAAAGGAGGCGTAGAAGCTAAAGAACAGCCTATTAAAAAATGGCCAGGTGTTAACGGAAGAAGATCTTTAGGATCGTTAGACAAAGGCGTGAGCGGCCTAGAATTTACGATACCCTCAACCTGAATAATTAAGGAATTAAATTCCTCATAGGAAAGGATGGCTGAACCAAGGGTTTTCTTCAGCTGTCCCTTCGTGAGCTTTATGCAAGATTCCCAACGACCACCATGATGGGGGGCGTAAGGGGGAGTGAAATGCCATTTGAATCCCTTAGCATGAGAAAAATTAGAGAACTGTTCCTTAGCAGAAGGAGAGGTAAGTGCAGTTTTCCAAAGATCAAAAGTACTGCAAAAATTTTCTTGCAAAAACTTTGGTTATTGAAAATTGGTTGGGATGAAAAGGTACCCTCCCCCCTTTTGGATGAGTGGTTGAAATACCGCCAGAGTTTGTTAGATCTTTCTCAAATTTCTATTCCTCGCACTTTAATTTCCGACATTTCATGTCAGTATTTCGATTTGCACGTATTTGCAGATAGTTCTGAAAAGGCATACGGTTGCTGCGCCTACTTAGTAGGCCGCCCTTCCAATACTTTACCCGGATTTTCCAATTTAATTTGTGCAAAATCAAAGGTAGCCCCACTCAAATCCATATCTTTGCCTAGATTGGAATTATGTTCTGCTATAATGGCTGTGGAATTAGCCAGTAAATTAAAAATCAGTTTAAATTTGAAATTTTCGACCACATGGTTCTGGAGTGATTCTTCCATCGTGTTAGCTTGGCTTTCAAAACCTTCTTCGCATTGGACCACTTTTGTGGCTAATCGCGTTTCTAAAATACAAGAGTTGTCTCATTTTGACCAATGGAATCATGTTCCGGGGAAAGAAAACCCCGCTGATATAATTTCACGTGGCTGTTTGCCCAAGAAATTAATTCCTCTTAAACTATACTGGAATGGTCCGGCGTGGCTCAGTCAGGATTTTTCTTGTTGGCCTCGTTCATCTAATCCGCTCGCAGAAGATGTTCCTGATGCTCGCATTGTTACCGCTTCCTTTTTTCTAACTTCTATTGCTACTAGTCTTTTTCAGCGTTACTCTTCATTTAATAAATTAATTCGTGTGGTAGCATATTTATTTCGATGGAAATTTCTTGTTCTTGATGAGCCTGTGAAGCCGCAACCCTTTCTCACTAAAATGGAATTGGAATTTGCTACTCGTAGAATCTTGTTTCTTATGCAACAAGAAGTATTCTTTCTTGAGTATCAGACGCTTTTAAGCAAAAAAGCTTTACCAAAGTCTAGTAGGCTGTTACCTCTCACCCCTTTTTTGGACCAAGATGGATTAATAAGAGTGGGGGGCAGGCTAGAAAATTCTAGTTACTCAGATAAGAAAAAACATCCCATTATTCTCCCTTCTAGACATCCTATTACTACTCTCATCGTAAAGAAATTTCATTATCAGAATTTGCACGCTGGCACCCGCACTTTGCTTTGTTTAATTCGCGAGCAATATTGGCTCATTAACGGTGTTCATGAAGTTTCTTCTGTTATTCGGAAATGTATACCTTGTTTCAAATCCAAGCCCCCGCCAATCACGCAAATTATGGGAAACTTGCCATATTTTCATTCCGAACCTAGTAAGCCTTTCGCCCTGACGGGTATCGATTATGCCGGTCCTTATGTCTATCAAGTTAATTCCCCTTTATCTAAGCGAAAGTTGTTAGGTAAACTTTATATTTCTTTATTTGTGTGCATGGTAACAGGAGCCATTCACCTTGAGTTGGTTACAAGTGCTTCTACTCATTATTTTATAGCAGCCTTTTCTAGATTTGCCTCTAGAAGGGGTGTTCCTTCTGAGGTTTTCTCAGATAACGCAAAAATTTTTGTTAGTACTTTTGATCTTTGGAAAACTGCACTTACCTCTCCTTCTGCTAAGGAACAGTTCTCTAATTTTTCTCATGCTAAGGGATTCAAATGGCATTTCACTCCCCCTTACGCCCCCCATCATGGTGGTCGTTGGGAATCTTGCATAAAGCTCACGAAGGGACAGCTGAAGAAAACCCTTGGTTCAGCCATTCTTTCCTATGAGGAATTTAATTCCTTAATTATTCAGGTTGAGGGTATCGTAAATTCTAGGCCGCTCACGCCTTTGTCTAACGATCCTAAAGATCTTCTTCCGTTAACACCTGGCCATTTTTTAATAGGCTGTTCTTTAGCTTCTACGCCTCCTTTGCTGAGTCGACGCTGTGATCTCAGGTTGCCTATTTTCTGGAGAAAGTTAGACTCTTTGCGAAACTCCTTTTGGCGCCGTTGGAAGCTGGAGTATCTCGGCTCACTTAACAGAAGAGAGAAGTGGCGGCTTTCCCAGCCTGATGTACGAGTGGGAGATATGGTTCTTTTGCGAGATCCAAGTCCCCCTCTCGTATGGAATATTGGTAGGGTAACTCACTGCCATCTGGGTCGTGATAAGCATGTGAGAGTTGTAGATGTTCTCACTAGTAAAGGTGTCTATACTAGACCAATTTCTATGGTTGCTATCTTGCCTGTTGAGGCTTAGTGTCATCTTCTTTCATTGTTGTTCATGTTTTTTCCAACTGATTCTTTGATTGTTTTCTTTCGGGGGTCTCGGAGCATGATCACTTTCGTGATGTTTATAGTGTGTTTTTCTTTCGTGCCGCATTTGTCGGTTGAATGCTTTGAGACCACCGAACGAGCAATATGTACTTATTCATTTCTGTTAACATTATATTGTTTATTACTAGTGTTTACTCTCTCTATATATATATCTAAGACTCTTACCTCAGCATGTTTAAGGTCATGCGCCACCAGCATACGCTCGCATACTGAAAAGGGTGTCGACTTGCTTGCTGCCTTCCTGCATGACTGACGTCACAGCTTGCCCTGGCCAATCATCGCCCGTCAGCCTAGGCTTCTAGACGTTTCTATGATGTTATTATTTAAGTGGCGGCGTTTTGCTCTCCAGCAGCATTCCTTCTTCAAACCTTCTACGGTCTTCTTCAACTTGCGAGAGGCATTCGTGCCTTCCGCCCTTCTCCGGGGCCTTCTAAACTTCAGGCCTAATCTGCATTTATGATTGAAACTACCAGGCAACGCAACAGCAGAGAGCTTCAGCACTGAGAAAGTGCATTCTACATTTTACTCCAAACCGCAAGAAGCTTCATCAAATCGCAGTTCTAAAATGCCATGTTATTTGGCATTCAAGAAATAACATCAAACCTAACGATGTTAAACAATGTACAGCGCTGGTGAAGAAGAAGAAGATCGCCCTGGCGAAGTTATTTTCCTGATGCTGGACATCTCAAATTCTACTGCCAAAAAATCAAGTGTTGGCCACGGCAGTCTCCGTCAGCATGCTTTCTCGTCATCGCCACTAAAGATAAGTTTGTGCCTTTTTTATTATTATCTTAATAATCTTCGTTTTAAGTGTTTGCTAGCAGGTGCAAGAATATTAAATTTGTGTGTGCATCAAGCAGAATGAACTTTTGAATAATAGCACATGGCTGGGCCAACCTAATTAATTTTTTAATTAAGGCTTATTTATTAATGTGTTTGCAAGTTTCACCATAAAAATAAAAATATGTATTTACTCTCAATGTTCAGTCTAGTATTGAAAGAACCAGGCCGCATTTCCTTAGCCCAATCCTTTCAGTCTAATCTTCTCTTAAGGAAGTTATTTTGTCCAGGCCTTAAGCCTGATGCTGTCCTCCCGTTTATGTTGATGAATTTGGGCTGTTCTTCACATAACCACACAGTGTAGTGCAGTAGCACAAAGTGTGAGGTTATACAGTGTTGTTATTGAGTGTACTAGTGGAGGCACACAGTGTAGTGCAGTAGCACATAGTGTGATGTTATACAGTGTTGTTATTGAGTGTACTAGTGGAGGCACACAGTGTAGTGCAGCAGCACAAAGTGTGAGGTTATACAGTGTTGTTATTGAGTGTACTATTGGAGGCACACAGTGTAGTGCAGTAGCACAAAGTGTGAGGTTATACAGTGTGGTTATTGAGTGTACTAGTAGCGGCTAGTATAGTGACACAGTGTGGTGCAATAGCACATAGTGTAATGTTATACAGTGTTGGTATTACTACCAGTGGAGTGACACAGTGTGGTGCAATAGCACATAGTGTAATGTTATACAGTGTAGGTATTGCTACTAGAGGAGTGACACAGTGTGGTGCAATAGCACATAGTGTAATGTTATACAGTGTGTATATTACAGTGCTACTCTACTACAGTACATGGAGCAGTGGTGATATATAGTATAGGCACTAGCAAGTATGCCTGTATAACCTACAGTGTTACAGTATATACTGTATATAGTATGATCAAGTAGGGAGTGATGGAGTGATAGAGGAGTAACACCTCTTTAAAAAAAACCTGGTCCAGCTGGCCCGGTTGGCAGTACCTTGTTAGGGTCCCTTGCCAGGGTTACGGTGAAGTCCTCATCGGTACCTGCAGTGAAAAAGATGAACTCTGGCACAGTGTGGTTGGCAGAAGGGGCAGCCTATTGCTCAGGTTTAATAGGGCAAAGTATTGTCCATAGTTATGATGGGCAGGTTTTGGCCCAACGGCAAAATGAGCGGAGGAGGAGCCAATCACTCTCATGGCTCCCAACGGTCATAGAGGCGGAAGAGGTCACGCCAGACGGACTGGCTGTAAAGGAGCACCTCAGTAGTACTTGAGTATGCAGCAGTTCATTGCAGTCTTTGTGTTGCATGTCTCATTCTTTGTGAGCCGCAGGATAAGGCTCAGAGATCATAGTGTGTGGGTCTCGTCCTGGCAAGCTGAGATCCACCCTAAACAAATTCACACCAGTGACACTTCTTCCGAACATCACTTACTTTCAAAGTCCAACGGCGATGGGATATGGACAGTGGGGGCAGGTTATGGGTGTAACTGGAAGCCCCTAGTTCGGACCTGCACGTTGGCAGCGGATGTGTGATGGTCGTCTTCCAGAGACTCTGTGACTACTCAGGAATTCGGTCCTGCATCTGTGTTTGGGCAGTCCTATTTAGGATCACCGCTGCCCACCCCACATGGGGAAGGCCCTAGAAAAGGTGGGCTAAACATCGGAAGTCACAATCTTGGTCCGGCTGGGCAACTGCACTCAGCAGGTCACCCCTCATTCGGTCGAAACTCAAAAACAGTAAAGAATCACAAATTGATTATTGGATCATGGAACATCAGAACTTTGCTTGATTGGACAATAACGTTAGACCTGAGAGAAGGTCAGCTCTCGTAACCCACGAGTTATCAACACTCAACGTTGACATTGCTGCTCTCAGTGAAACTAGGCCGTCTTCTGAAGGCAAGATTACTGAATCTGGAACAGGATATACCATCTTCTGGAAAGGAAAGGGTGAATGTCGTATTCATGGTGTGGGCTTCGCTGTGAAGACCAAACTGGTAAATTATCACCAACTTACGCCCATTGCAATCAGCGAAAGGCTCATGACTCTCCGCATACCACTCTCGAGAGGTTCCTTTATGACACTCATCTCTGCCTATGCTCCTACCTTAGATTCTGATGATGAAGTAAAGGCTCAGTTCTATAATCAGCTAAGTGAAATCATCTCCAAGGTGCAAGGTACCCTTGCTCCTCGGTGACTTCAATGCCAGAGTTGGGAAAGATCACATGTTATGGAATAATGTGATGGGCAAACAGGGACATGGAAAATGTAATCCCAATGGACTGTTGCTTCTTGGTCTTTGTGCAGAACACGAACTTTTCATTACCAACACGCAGTTCCGGCTACCTAACCGCTTCAAAACCACGTGGATGCATCCTCGTTCCAAACATTGGCACATTCTTGATCATATCATTACCCGGCAATGTGATAAGACGGACACTCTTATTACCAGAACAGCAAGGAATATAGACTATTGTTGGACGGATCATAAACTTCTTATATGTAAGCTCAGGATATCCATCAGACCTAAACCACCTAGGAACATCAAAAATTTGCCAAGAAAGAAGTTTAATACATCCAAACTTCAGGATGAATCCATGTATAAACATTTTGGAAACAGGATTGTCACCCAGTTATCAGAAAACTCAGTAACAAATGACATTCAGCAAGAATGGGCCACACGACAGAAGATTATCACACAGTCAGCTGAGGAAACCATTGGTTTTATAATGCGGAAAAGACAAGACTGGTTTGATGACAACAATGAGGAAATTCTGTCTCTCATCAATGCCAAAAGGAATGCCTATCTTTCCCATCTTCAAGACCCAACTTCCAACACAAAGAGAGAGAAACTACTGGAACGCAAGGGTAAATGCCAGACGCAGATAAGGCAGATTAAAAATACTTGGCGGCAACAGAAGGCTCAGGAACTGCAGAGACTATCGGATGCTCGAGACTTGAGGAACTTCTATGCAGTACTCAAGGAAATATATGGACCATCTCGCTCATCATCAGGTACACTGAAAAGCGCTGATAATTCTACTACCTTTACTGATAGTCAAGAAATCTTGGAACGCTGGAAGGAGCAATTCTCCAATCTCCTAAATCGTCCATCAGCAGCTGCTGAAGACTTCCTTTGTGATGTGCCGCAACAACCTGAACAACTGTGGTTGGCAGTACCTCCTACTTATCATGAATTCAGTGCAGCTCTCACCCAATTGAAACCCAGAAAAGCACCTGGCCCAGATAACATCCCTCTGGTACTAATTCAAGCCAGAGGTCATTCATTCCCTCAAAACAAGGATTTTCACCCTTATCCTCAGAATATGGGAATCAAGAAAGGTACCTGGACACCTAAAGAATGCCACTATAGTCACTATCTTTAAAAAGGGTGATAGCAGTGTTTGTGGCAAATACCGTGGTATATCACTGGGAAGATTCTTGCAAGAATTCTACTTAACTGCCTCAATGTTATCTCTGAGAAGATCCTCCCAGAGTCACAATGCAGATTTAGAGCTTCCAGAAGCACAATTGACTGATTTTCTGTGTGAGACAGCTACAAGAAAAATGTAGAGAACAACAGAATCCACTCTTCTTAGTCTTTTATGACTTGGAAAAGGCATTTGATTCGGTTCCAAGACCAGCTATGTGGGCGGTGCTGAAGCGGTTTGGTTGCCCTCAGCGTTTTGTAGATCTAATCAAGACTCTCCATGATGGCATGACAGGTCAGGTTTGCCATCAGAATAAGATGCCCGATGAATTTCCTATTACCCATGGACTGAAACAAGGATCTGTACTGGCTCCAATGCTTTTCACGCTGTACTTGGCTGCAATGCTTTATGATTCACCCACAAACATCCCAGGTGTGGAGGTCAAGTATCGTTTTGATGGAGGGCTTTTCAACCAAACTTGTCTCTGCTCCTTGAGGAAAACTCAGGTTACTAAGGTTACTAACATGTTGTATACAGATGATGCTGCGTCGCCAACTCTCACACCGGAAGAGCTGCAAGAGTCAGTTAATTGTTACAAAAGTGCATGTGATCGCTTTGGTCTTACCATAAATGTCAATAAGACTAAAGTCTTGGCACAACCTTCACCAGGCACTCCTCTTCCTCAGTTCAATATCTCCATCTCAAATTTGCCATTAGAACAGGTAGACCACTTCTCGTACCTGGGCAGTACCATTTCTGTGAGCTGTACCTGTGAGCAGGAAGTGGATAAGAGAAATGGCGCAGCCCATGCAGCATATGGACGATTAGCGCACCGGGTTTTCATGATATGAATAAAGATCTGTCCACGAGTACAAAGTTTATGGTGTACAAAGCAGTAGTCATTTCTACATTGTTGTATGGTTGTGAAACGTGGACCCTTTACCGACGTGATCTTAGGAAGCTTGAGCGTTTCCACCTACAAAAACTTCGATCAATCCTGAGGATTAAATGGGAAGACCGCATCACCAATATTGCTGTTCTGGAAAAGGCTCAAATCAACAGCATAGAATCATCCATAATAGGTCACCAATTTAGATGGATTGGTCATGTCCATCGGATGGATGATGTGAGATTACCTCGTGAAATGCTATATGGTGAGTTACGCCATGGCACCTGACCTCATGGTGGTCCTAAGAGGCGCAACAAGGACCAATTTAAGCAGACCCTGAAATTGACAGATCTTGATTCACAAACCTGGGACATGATGGCTGAAGACTGCTCTACTTGGCGACGTACCATCTAGGATAGGCTACCGTAAAGACGTTTGAAAGGGATCGACGCACACATGAAGAGGCCAAGCGTCAAGCTAGGAAACTTCGAGCAGCCCAACCACGCCCTCCTCCAGCAATACAATGTGACTTGTGTGGATGCTTGTTCCATGCCAAGATTGGACTCTTTAGTCACCGTAAACACATCCACAAACTGGACTGAAGGAAGAAGATTCATACTCGGATTCGAGTTAAAGCCGATGATGATGATGGAGCGCAGTCGTATGAGCCCATCCGGTTTCATGGACGAGCCCACGAATCGTCTGGTTTCGATCACAGTCCAGTAAGGCGGCAAGAGCATGCACGTCTTCTTCACTGACGCTCGCAGGACGACCTGCCCGATGCATGTCTGCCACAGTTTGCCAACCATCGTTGAAGGCCTTGACCCAACGTGCCACTGTTCTGTACGGTAATGTAGCCTTGTATTACAGAAGAGATCGTTTCAAGTGGTCTTCAGCCGAGCCAACATAATAAGTTAAAGATACCATCACTAGATTGTGATCTTAAGGCAAATGGATAAAATGGATCTACATTCTTTCTGGTGATTTTGGGTGAAAGTATCGTGAATGAAATAGTGAACTGGACAATCAAGAAATTAGGATCTCATCTAAAGGACATGTTGCTAAACACAAGACTGCCTCGAGAGTTGCGGCTTGCTATAGCATGTGTTATGGGAACTGAACTGGGTTAATACACCGTAGTCACCAATTATGATACGTTACCTACTTCCTCTGATATCTAGGAAAAAACTAAAACAACTGACGTGTGTCATGTGTGCAAACTTCCAGTCTGCTTTTCAACCAATTAAGTATGTCTCAATTACATCATAAAAGGATAGCTTGAAAGAAAAGAAAAAAAAAAAGCTGCAGGTTTTTGTTTGTTTATAAGGGTTGGCTCTTTAAGTACTGTACTTTTTAAAAGTTATCCGCTATTTGAACAATACTTCCATCGTTCAGTTTCACATGTATGTGTTACAGACTTCAAAGACGTAACAGTTTCGTAATCTCTTGTTTTGTTCAGTCAAAACTGCCAGATTAAGAGTAATATTATTTTTGTGCATAGATATTGAATTTATTCACTTATGTTTTGTGCGATTCGATTCAATTCAATGTGGTGTGATTTATTAGAATAAAATATTAGTAGAACAAACATTGCCAACGAATTACAGCTCCTATATATTTATTATAATAATAGATTTAATTGCAGCCAATGGCCATTAGTAAAAAAAGTACATCATTTACTACAAAATTCTGTTAGGCACTTAAGCCTCTGTTTGCAATAGTATGTGATAACGTTCACAGATATCCTGCCCTCATCCATTCTTGGTTGTACATTGCTTCCGTCCCATAAAAATCTTCCCATATTTCTCTTTTCTTGGATTGTAACTCCAACAACAAGGCCTGGTAGGATCCAGTCAATGGGAACAGCATCCACATCCTTAATTTTTCTATAAAGAAAGATTCTCTAGCCAATTCGCACGTGAGCCTAGACGGAGTGTATTTAGACATACACACAACAGCTTCTTTATGAAGGAGGATTTAACCTGCTCAATCACTTTGAAGTCACTTTTGTCAGATAAGGCCATATGATTTCCAGGCCGTAAGTAATCATTGGTACAACTTTTGCATTAAACAGCTTCATTGCAGTCTGCACACATAGTCTGCGCAGGAATTGTATTTCATTCATGGCTATGACTGCAGCACTCACTCTTCTCTTCACATGAAGGGTGAACGATGTACCGGTTGTCTGAAAAGTCACTCCGAGGTAGATGGAGGAATTAACTTTCAAAACTAGGCACCTTTCTCTCCTTGTAGAAAATCTATCCCCGATTGCTGACCTTCCCCTTTTCTTAAAAAAACATGCGGACTGTTTTATCCTCGTTCGGCTGGACTTCATTGTCTGACACCCATAGCATCAGACGGTCCATACACAGCTGAAGGTCTGCAAGATTTGGTGAGGCCAATGCCATAGGCCTATCATCTGCATATAAACACAGGGAGATATGACTACCTAGGCAACCAAAGATCTGAGCAATGTCTGTTGTAGCAAGATTGAAAAGTAGTGGGCTTGATGGGTCTCACTGTTCGTTTGGCTGATGGGTCGAGATGACTGTAAATTGTCTTTTATGATTACCTCATTGCTAGTTAGTAGCCTACTCGTGTCAGGTAGTGGTCTCTTCCGAGCATAAACTGCAATTTCACCGGGAGTATTCCTCGGTTCAGGAAGTCGAAAGCCTTTTTGAAGTCTATGAAAATAACGTGAAGCTTGCCTCCGCGCTGATAAGGGCCTCCTGAATGTCTTCCATAAGGTTTGACACAGTGTGTAAGGTAGACCGACCTTTCCTGAAACCGTATTGATGGTCCGGTATCCAATCTCAAGTCGCTTCAGTCAGACGATCACATATAATCTTACTGAAGACTTTGAATACCGCATTTTCGATTGCAATTCCTCTGTAGGAGTCTAGTGACTCGGGACTTCCTTTTCCTTTATAACGAATCTTCAGGGAAGCCATTCTCCAGGTGTGTGGGTCGTACTTGTCTCTATGCATTTATTAAATAATGCAGTCCATAAAGTGGCCAAGTTCAGTAAAGCTTCCTTTAGACACTAAGAGCCCGCCAATGAGCCAGCTTGGTGTCCTAGGCGAAACCCCACACAAGACACGGCACAAACCTAGAAGAATTGTTGAGATTTAATTCACTGGCCGTGAAAGCCAATATACCATCTTCATAGGGAGGTTGAGGCTGCTTGGGCTTTTAGTTCTCGCAGTCAAGAGGTGCAGTTGCACCTTACATAAAGGGAGGTGGCGCGCAGTTCGCTAATCCAGTGGGGGTCCGGGCGGGGACACCAAGAGCCCGCCGATGAGCCAGCTTGGTGTCCTAGGCGAAACCCCACACAAGACACGGCACAAACCTAGAAGAATTGCTGAGTTTTACTTCCTTTAGATGTTCATTAAAAATCTGATCTGGACCTACAGCCTTATGTTTCTGGATGGGAGAGGAACCTCTTCTTCCGTAATCTTCGGGAAGTACTGTATACTATGCTGAGGGATCAGTGGTGGTAAGTTGTGAATAGAACCCCTGGCCAGTATCTGAAGGAAATGATGTTCCCACAACTGCTCTGGAATAGATTGTGAAAACTTAGGGAGTTCTTGGCTTTAGAGCTTCAGAGTGATTTGCATCCGTTCGTTCTAGTAATTTATTTCCTTCCTCTTCCATCCAATTCGTGCTCTTCTCTTTGAGAAGGTTTTTGTAGCTGTACCTTTGCATTCTTTATTTCTGTAGATTGAGTGACGATGGCTCAGCCCATGTTATATGTACGAGATCTAAAACCTGCCTTCTCCTCTCGTAGCAGGTGGAGTCAAACCAGGGTTGGGACGTTCTACTACACAAAATTACTTTAATTTGTCCAGCCTGCAGACTGTCATCCATCAGCTTGGACGTCTTTTCTATCTCACCCTGTTCTATGTCAATTAGAATGTGATCGGAGGAAAACACCATTTCCTGGAGAGAGAGCGCTTCATTACTATTCTACTAGATTCAATACACCGAGGCTTGGTAATGATAGATATCTTGGCCAACTACTGGCGTATGTTTCCTTAAGGGGACTATACCTGCATCAGCAAGGACCTGGAAATCCCCTGCGTTGCTATATGAATTTATGAATATGAGGTCAATCACACTGGAACCATTATAACATATGTAGGAAGCGGTGCAGAAGTCATTTAAAAGTGATAGACATTCACCTTCCAAATATTCAAGAACTAGGGTGTATTTCGTATTAGCCTTGTCAATACGGCAGTTAAAATCGCCTGCCAAGATGGTGCATGTGTGGTTTCTGACTATACTAGGTGACAGCATTGATGGCCCTGGCCGCACAGAGAGAAAGCGATGATACGAAATACAGCGTTGCCTCGCATGGGCAGAAGTTGCCGCCGCAACATCAAATATCACGTGCGCTCGGGCAAAGTTTTCGTAGTTTGGGGATTTTCAAGCAGTTAGGATAAAGAAATTAAAAAATCGGAATATTTAGAAACAAAAATTACATTTCTACGCTGACCGGTTCGCGTTTTATGGCCAGTTAACAAACATGATGTTAGAAGATAGAATAATCTCCTTACCCCTTGTTCTGTCCCCTTGGCTGGGACGAGATGCTTATTTATATACCCTGCGGCGTACAATTGCACCACGGCTGCGATGGGGCACTGAAGCGAGTCCGGAAATCGGAGGTTCGATTCTCGTGGCTATCCCGATTGTGGTTTCCCCACACCCCTTCCAGGCAAAAGCTTTCCATTAAAACTGTATCTTAGTTCAAGGCCAAGGGCCCCCCATCCTTAATACAGCTACACTATTAAAATTCAAGTTATATCAGACAAGTACATGGGGCTGATGACCAAGATGTCTCAAACACATAGGCTAATATGAATAGTAACAACAGATATCATAACAGTTTATTTATTTCACTGTGGCATACTGTTTCAAGAATGCCCCCTCCCCCCTGTGTAAAGGTTATTGAGGTATGAAATGTCAAGCATGATAAAGGTGCAATTATGGGATAATATGCCATAGGTGAGCCGGAGTACTGTCCACCGTCCGCTTTGTCCAGCACACATCCCACATTGAGGTGTCGGGAATCAATTCCGAGGCTGAGGAGGAGTACGAAGCCGATGGTAATCCACCTCTTTAAAATGGCAAAACACTGGAAAACAACACTTGCTATTTCATTTTATACAATATACATTTACACTATCGGGTGTCTCACGATATACCGTACTCTCATCCCCCGACCCTACACACAACAAAGGTCAAAAAATGAAGTGTTATTGCACCATCTCTCAGTACAAGGAAGTAAAATGAGAGACGTCGCTGCAGGTTTCTTCGTGAGCAACCCCGTATACATACTAAAAAACAAATACAAATAAACTTACTATACGTGTATGGTTACTCAGAACTGTCAAATTTCTTTAAATGGAGTCTGTGAGAAAAGCTCTTACTACCTGTATGTAGGCTACAGTTAACTGCCGCAGCCCCCAAATAAGCACACAACAACTATTAAGATTCTAATAGTTATCACGACTATAAAAATTTCCTCCCGTCATTACACTTTACAAACTTGAAACCCGCGCGTTTTAACATTCTCTGCATAGACCAAGTGCTCCCGTTAAAACCAGTGGCTTCATGCATTACATGAACTAACTTCTTTGCTGTGGGGAACTCGTGTCTATCATAAAACTCGAATACCTTACGGCGTAAAACATCCTGATCAAAGTCATCAATTTCCAGTGACTCTTTTCTGTACCATATGATTTTTACCTGGCGATCTAAAGTGCACATTTCCACTTGCCTGTACTGACAACTTCGCTTGACGAACAATTCTTTTCACACTCCGTAGACCTATATCACCACTGGCAAGCGCTGTGCGCTTCTGCTCTTTGGCAACATCGCACAATGGAGTCCCTGCATCTGCTTCTCGCTTGAAGGTTCTCACAGCTATGAACGACAGCCTCTGATTGGCTGAGACGTGAGACCGCGCTTTTGCGCATCCGAGACGCACGGGCCATCAACGCTCTCGCCGAACACAGAAAAAGAAGTTCAGACAAGCTGTCGATAATATCTTGAGCCGTTCTGTCTGGCCTGAAGTAAGCACAGATGATAGTCAGATCTTTCATTTTTATAGCTAGAAGGTTCTCCGATCTGGATATTGTCTTATGTGGTGATAACCAAGGATTTAAAAGGCATGATAATCCTCCACTGGGCCTTCCGCGGTCTCCTTGTTCTGCTAACATGGGGCTACAATAATATCCTTGGATGTTACAAGTTTGTGTAAGAAACGTTTCTAAGAGTATTATTACGTCGTCTCTAAGAATTTCTGGGGGACTCAGGTCTAATATCACTTTTAAACCCTCCATGTTCCATAGCATGATCGGAATTTTCTGTTCTTTATTGGATATCCACTCCACATGGCCGCATTTCTTCTTGGGAGATGAAAAGGTCTCGCCAGGATTTCTTTTGGCCAGAATTCTGGATTTTGTAAATCTGATTGATGACTTATGGGAAGGCCAACTTTGAATGCTTTGTTAGTCCCCAATGTTCTGAATTCATTAAAAGTGCAAAGTAGTGCTATGTCTCTTTTCGTAACTCTTGACAAGGTAGATTATTGAAAATATATCATTTATGATTTACATACCTTTCTGGGAGTCCTTACGAGTTCATTTTCATTCAATTCCCACTGCCTGCACCGGATATAATTGCTCTTTACGTAAATAAATTATTTTTGGTCGTGTTCATTTTATGACTTCCGCCATTTTACATTGACTTAGGAGACTACGTCATACCCCATGTGACATGTTGCCAACATGCCGACACAAAATTCACCAGACGACACACATGAAGGTTCCAACACACGTAAAGTTTGAAATTGAGTTCCAACACAAGTAAATTTTCTTTGTAATTATGTGAATAAAGAATTGAAAAGGTTCTAACACACGTAAAGTTTGAAATTGAATCCAATACAAGTAAGTTTCTTTGTAATTATGTGAATAAAGAATTGAAAAGGTTCCAACACATGTAAAGTTTGAAATTGAAAAGATTCCAACACACGTGAAGTTTCTTTGTAATTATGTGAATAAAGTAATAACATTGAAATTGCCAACATGTCCGATACAGTGTACACCACACGACATAATTAGTGAATAAAGAAATTAGGTTTAGTTTGGGTTGGATTTTAACAGATGGGGGCGTATAGCACTGAAATTATCTTAAAATATTCGTGCACTCTGGTGGTGTCAGGTGCTCCGCCAAGTAACCAGTGCCTTCCTCTTCCCGAATATAGGTATACTGTACCGGATGTTGCGCCACTCTCTCTCGATGTGTTGGGTGTGGACTGTTGTAACGATGTTCGCAGCTTGCATCGTTACTCGATTTTGGTCATAGACTTTGCCGCTCCTTCGGGTGCAAACAAATTCGAGTTTATGATTAACCCTTAGGTGGACAAAACCTGCATTAGTCAGGAAGTTATATACTGCCCAACAGTCTGAAACCATTATGGAACCAGGCAAGATCCAATCGCGAATCACGCCAAGGAGGGTTTGCCTACGGTCCCTTTGGGCTGCTGGTTCGATAAAATATTTTTTCTTATTGTCCCTTTCCACGTCACCGAATACCCATTAGCCTTTGATGGGGCGGCCTCTGTGGTATTTTAGTTTCCCAAATTTCGCTTCATCTATTTCTACTATCACTCCCGGTCCTCCAATTTGTGCTCTGTTGTCAAACAACCAATGCTCGCACACCTCCAGGCAAAAGGACGACCAGTCTACTACAGTATGGGCAGTGATATTTATTACCCTCACGAGTGCTTTTTGTCGAGGGTTGGGAAACAGGCACCATAAGTTCACAATATCTAGTAGGCCTATAGATAAGTTTGATTTGGAAAAGAAGGTTCCTTTCAAGGCGGTTGGTCTATAGTTACATCCTCGTTTCAGAGGACCTAGAAGGGTCCTATTGCAGGTCACAACTAACGTACCTGTCGCTATCCCCACTTCACTGGTAGGTCACTATTACATTTTGGGCACGGAAGTGATTAAGCTATTAAATTGTGTTGCTGTAAGAGTTCCAATAACTTGTTACGATCATCATGGTATTGACGGTTGAATTTCGTATAAGTAATTTTACATCTGACACAATCCATGGTTGACGTATGAGTGAAGAGTTTAATTTGGCGCACTTTTGCATTGATTTCACGTCGCTCCTTTGTTTTTATATATAATAATAGTATAATTGCGCACGAAAATGCATAAATAAACACTGTAATTTAGTTCACATTTCACTGAGTATAGTGAAATGTGAACTAAATTACAGTGTTTTTATATATTGGGTGTGAAACAGTACCAAATGTGTGGGGTTGGAATTCCTGACTCAGTGAGAAAGATGGAGGTCACAGCTGCAATTTCAACTATATAAGTCGTGCTCCTGTTTGGGATGGCTGGGTGAGTATATGACAGTGGAGGAGTGAACATCTAATACTAAATCTTCTCCAGATATTCTCCCGACTGGTAATTCAGGTAATTTCAGTACTTAAAATTGTTTATAGGCACATTGCACTACTCAGCACCGCCACCCTGAATTCTTCACACCACACTTCCTGAATGCCTTCACGAAAAAGGAAATTCTTGATACTGTCTGTTGTTGCGTTGGCAGCCAATCTCTCAACATAAAGCTAAGTTCTTCTCTCCCCAGCCTGGAACATGTCAAGTTTCGTTGGGACCTGTTCCTACGATGACATGGTGTCGGTAATGGCTATTTCTCAGTCTGCGAGTTACTGTGAAGCCCTCCTGTGAATCTTCTTGGTTTCCCGGAATACTGCTTGAAAAAGACCCATGTTGTCTTGATGAAATTCCCATTTCCGGCGGTACCGTGATGATATTACTTCCCGTGCCTTCGGCAGTGGCATTTTTTAATGACTAACTGGAGGCCTGATTTGGAGCAGATGTTCCCATTATAGGCTCAAGCTCTATGGGCGGGTGGGGCGGAGAAGGTTGACAACTCTGTGTTGCTTCCTGAACATCATCCTCGAGTCTCTGCTGGGTTTTTATAACAGCTGTGCCTGTTTTGTGCCAAATAGTATGAACTTCTTACAGACGATTTAAAACCAATGACATACCGTCTAGTTTCGTATTCATATCTGTTTTCAAGGACTCTCATTTCTTTCTGCATATTTTTTCCCGCTTTGTACAGCAGGAATTCCTGTTCACAACCATAGCTTAACCACAAGAGTTTTGATTTATTTTTACTAGTAGCCTTTAGAGCACTGAATTGACCCTACAGCAACTCTGCGCAGGACAGATAATGCCATCTCTGACACGCACCATCGCAGGCAACCGCTGTCTCATCTTCCACTTTCCTTTCACAGATGGGGCAGATGTTCTCATCATCCGGAAAATGCTGCACACTTGCATTAGGCATGCTTATCAATTGGTTGGTGAAGGAACAAGATGGCAGCTCCAAGATAAACCTCGAGTGGAGACTTGAGATTATTCGATCTTTATAAAATCGTAATGATTTAGAAGTGCTAATAATCACTTGACATTCACTCTTCACTATCCAGCAGATAACTGTGAAAAACGCTCAGTATTTCCTTAAATCTGATTGAAAATTGACGAGTGACTTTGAACTAACATAGGCTATGACTATCACTGCTTCTTTGATTATTATTTATATATTTATTGCAAGTTTATTTGTATTTACATTGTTAATTTGTTACTTTACAACAGTGGTTCCCAATCTTTGTCAGCTGACGCCCCCCTTTTCAGATGCAGGAGTTCATCGCGCCCCCTCTCACCACCCTCCACTCATCGCTTCTATAACCTCTTCCATTGACGCGGAGGATATAGACCTAACCTAATAACACTACATAATGGAATAGGCCTATCTATTACATACTAACTTCATTTTAGCACAACACAAAGAACACACTTTTACTTCAAATCCTTAAATTAGTCAACAAATGTCATTGAGAGGGTTGACACTGTTTTCTCTTGGTAACATTCGGTATGTATGGTTTGATATATGACAGAGCACAGCGGAGATCACTTGCAACATCAAGCAAACAGCGCTGCTTTGTTTATATGACACTCAGCGTTGAAAATCCTGACTCGCATAAATATGTCTTTGAAAACGGGACAATGCAAATTTGGCTATTACAGGATATACTGCATGACAGTTTACCCAAAGTCACCAAGTCCTAATATTTTAGAATCATCTTTTAGCTTTGATTCACACTTCAAATCCATGGCTTCTTCTTGGAGCTGTGCTGGCAGTGCTTCAATGCCAATGGCAAACGAATTTCTTGTTAACATCCAGGACCATTCTTCCGACGAAATATCAGGAAAGTAGAAGTTGAATTCTTGTGCCAGGGAATCCAAATGTGACTGAATTTGCACCTAAGTTTATTACGATCACGTTCATTTTCCGGCAAAATGTCATTAAGGCGGTGAAAGGATGAGAAGTTGTTCAACTGAAACCGGCGTTTCCATAACTGTATTTTTTCCAGGAATGCATACTATTGGAGTTATTGTCTTGGGGCTTTAGTGCAAACTGTTCAAAGCTTCAAATAAATCACAAAGATATGCCAACGAGACGATAAAATTGGCATGATATTGCTCCTTACAACACAGCAAATTTCTTATTTCACCTCCAACCTCGCGGTTCTGTAGAGGTTTGTGCCGACAGTTGGTAATTACCAGTGCTTTTGAACGATTGACTTGGTGCGACAATCACTTGGAGAGATTCGAAAAATGTTTATTTTACAAATTTGTAATATTTAAGTAAAAAAAAAAAACATAATTCGGAAACCACTTCACGCCCCCCTTGATAAAGCCCCGCGCCCCCCAGGTTGGGAACCCCTGCTTTACAAGGTTTATTGCTTACTTTCAGAACGTGTTCCTTTGTGCAGAGTATTCGGTGTGTTATGAAATTAGGTTTCTACAGCAATGAAAATGGTTCGGTAATTCTGCACGCCGTGAGAACATGCCTTTTCGTAACTTTTAACGAGGTATATTATTGAAAATATAGGATTTATGATTTACATATCTTTCTTGGAGTTGTTGGGAGTCGTTTCACAATCTCAACTACAACTGCCGCACCTCAATAATGTTTTTTTTTTACGAAAATAAAGAATATTTATCGTGTTAGTTTCACTACGGACGCCATCTTGGACACTCGACAGACGGAAATGTGACTACGTTACCAACATGTCGCATACAAAATTCACCATTCACCATTTCACACGTAAAGACGTAAAGTACTGCCTAGCCGAAAATTACTGCCAGTACCACAAGCAAGGGGGTCTGGGGCGTAAGCCCCAGGTTAGGTTTGTTTTTGTATGTAAAACATTAATAAGATAGAATTTATGAAGTAATTTCACATGCCACACAATCCATGGTTAAAGTACGACTGACGAGTTGGATTTGGCGCAATAGTATATTACATTATCGACGCTCTTTTGTTTCTTTGTATACCTGGTGTGAGATAGTATCAAATGCGTGGGGTTGGCATTCCTGACTTCGTGAGAAAGATGTCTTCTAAGAGACTTCATTTCAACTATATAAGTAGTGTTGCTATTTGGGATGGCTGGGTGGGTCTATGATAGCAGACGAGTCAACTTCTATTAATTTATCATCTCACGATACCATTACTACAGGTACTTTGGCTAATTTCATTACTCAATTTTTTTTATACACATGTTCTCACGGTGTGCAGCGCTACCAATGGTTCCATATAATGGTGTGCTTTTTACATAATTATGTCCTAGTGCCAGAAGCTCAGGATCATGGTTCGAGTTGTGCTATACTTTGCGTTCACTTCAGAATTACTACTTTCTGCCTAACTGCTTGTGTCAGTTACAACTTAAAAAGTAAGAAAACATTGAATATAGACTTACATTCTTATTCTATATTATAGATCTGGTGTGGTTTAACATTTTAATTCAAATCTTTCCCAACTATCACACATTTGTAAAAAACACATGCAATGATTACACCATTCAATAGAATGCATAAAGGATGGGTTAGAGGTTTTACAATAACTGAACATGCTTAACGCAATAGACTATGTACAACGAGCACATTATATGTACAGAATAGAATGGCTCATAAATACCAAAAGAAATTAAAAATTAATTCATTTGGAAACCTACAATTACCTTATTCAAAACATCAACAACAAATTCGACTCTGCACTACCACCCAAAGAATATGTTACCACCAGCAGCTGATTGTCACGTCTAAGAAAATATACAAGCCGTAGCCAAGATGAAATTCCCGCCAATTCGGAAATAAAATAAATATGATGAGAAGTATACTTTTTCAGACACCATTCCATATAGCCAGAGCTCCCTCTAATAACTACATTTCGTACATAGGATATCACAATATCTGAGGAAATTAGCTTTCATTTAACAGATCGCGAACTCAATCGAATGTAGGTGGCAGGTCGGTCGCAATAAAATGGTGGACGCAAGGATGATACATGGCCCCTTTTTAACACCGACGATGCAAGACGCAAGATGCATGCATCTTAAACACCAGACTACATAATTGAACGAGAGGTTTCACACCGAAGATGCAAGTGCGTCTAACATCCTGGATGCAAGACGCACTTGCCTCTTGAGAACCAGCCGGCTGGAGATTTCAGCGTGCATCTTTGTTGTGCTGTCTTGCATACTCGCCCCTCCCTTGGAAATCTGACCTACCCGACTCTCGGCAACACTGTATGTGATTCACACCGTTGCACGTGTGCTTGACTCGCGCCATTTCTTTTGAGTTTCATTAATTTCAGACTTCAATTAGACGTTGTGTTCCAAGTACGAAACTTTCATCCACCCTTCAACTATGTTACCCGACACGGAGAACTTCAACGTGCCCATTGTTAAAGCAGTCGAAGACTATCCTGCAATGTACGATACTACCGGCCGCGGTGGCCGAGAGCGCTAAATTTAAATTAGGTACGATTTGGATCCTGGGCAGTTGTGGTGTTTTCGTTACTTCTGTCTCGGGACAGTCGGATGAGGAGCCGTAAACATGCGCGCGCACCCGGCAGCGAGGAGCATTCGAATGGCGCCGACTTGAAATGCTCCTCGCTGTCTCATTGTGTGATTGTTACCTACAACAACAAAAACAACAAATCAACGACAGTGAAAAAAGTTAAACACAAAAAAAACTCAACAAACTATTCAGCGATAAAAAATTGATACATTCGTCGTTATCATTTCCACTCCACTTATTGAAGTAGATAACTCGGTCAGGGTCCTTGCACGGATGAGCCAACTTGGTGTTCCTAGGCAAAACCCCAAACAAGACACCGCATAAACCTCGAAAAATTGCTGAGTTTTAAGATTCCCATTCCATGTGTGCAAAGGACGGGATCAACGGCGAATTCAGCCGAGTGTTAGACGCAGCCTGGAGCAAATGAAATTCATGAGAAAACAGTCCAAGGAGATGAAATTGGGTGAAGAAGACGCCATAAGAGAAAAAGAAGGGAATCATATGGTTCTGGGGACTTTTAGACAGTGGGTGAAGAAGAAAAACATTCTATTGTTTTAAAATTGTTTTGCTGCACAATTCATTTTTTTTGGACTTTACACCAACTATTCAGTAGCAAATATTAAACAGTCTCAATAATATTTTTGTAGCATGTGAAGATATCTATCTCCCATAATTCTGTGCATCCATATTAGTTAAAATAGTTATCGTTTATTTTTAAATAATTTTAACTTTAATTTTTGGAAATAAAAATTAATTTTATGAAACAATTTTTTTATTTCAGGAACTATTTCATATTTTTCCAAACCCATGCACAGAATTATTAGTCTGTGCAATGAGTACATAGTGTAAAAAGATTGTAAAGTTTCAGTAATTTTTAGTGGTAAATAGTTGGTATAATTTTTTTAAGGAAAATACTATCTTTTAGTAATTTCTGCCCATACTGATCAACTGACAGGAATAATTTTTCACTTTTTGCGTTATGAAAGATGTTGGTCGTATGGAAATAAAATTTGGTGCAGTTTGGATCATTGGAAGCAAAAAGAAAAAAGAAAAAAAATTTGGGTAGCCTATAATGTCCCCTTAAAGAACCTTCCACTAATTACACCTGTATGAAGCTAAATTGTAGAGGTTGGGAATGTAAACAACGCTCTTAGGTTTCTACGTTCGTTGTCAAGAGCCGACTGCGGTGGCGTCTAGTAGGTAAGTTCTGAACTAGGCCTAGTAGTCGTTGACGGTGGCATTTGGCGGCAAAAGTAGGAACTATTTGAAAAATTCAAAGTTGCAGTCCTTACTTGAGTTAAAAAACAGATACACACATTAATACTGCCATCACAATTAACACCGGTTATCAGACAGATTCTACACACCCAAAGTACACGGGGCTACATGACCGCGTTGTCGCAGCCCCTAAACTGAGGAACCAACCAACCAAATACAGAACGTGTCATAGGCTAATATTATTATTCTGGGATAAATTTTGAACTATTTAAATAGTATTCGTCCATGGTTTTAAACAGTATTTAGGGAAAATAGAATTCTAAATGAGAGAAAACATGTTTACTATCGTCCTCGTACAGTAGATCATGTAGACAAAACTAAGTTGCAATATTGTTGTACGACGTGAGGAGGATATAATAAAATAATTTAAAAGAAGTAAAAATTTTCGCCCTTGGATAGCCTTGAACCCGGGATCTTCAAAACAACAAGCGAGCGCGATACCTCTTGCATACTTTTCCAACTGACTTTAACGCATTTTGTTACGCTCCTTAATAGTGCGTATGGTTAAATATCCAATTATTACAGTTAGATCTTAAATATTGATTGGAATGCATTCATTCTGTACCAGGCATATTTTGAATTGTACTTAAAGCAAGTTTCACGACCGCTTTGCGTTAATAATGCAAATCGACTGTAAATGTTACCCCGAAACGACAACCGTCCTCCATGTTTTATTTCTTACAACTTGGCGCACGAAATGCTAGCGTGTGATACACTTCAGTCATAAAAGCTGGTGTTCGACGAGGATGAACAGAATCATACAGGAATGAAAGACAAGTACGCAGGTGGGATAATTCTTGTAGGTAACAATCACACAATGAGACAGCGAGGAGCATTTCAAGTCGGCGCTATTCGAATGCTCCTCGCTGCCGGGTGCGCGCGCATCTTTGCGGCTCCTCATCCGACTGTCCCGAGACAGAAGTGTTTTCGTTCCTCGCTGCCTGGGCGCGGCAGAGGTTCAGTAGGCTGTTTACATAGAGGCATAACGAATAGAATAAAAAGTGTGATCTCTTCTCCCTCAATAGCATGTAATGAATACGGATCGGGTTGGCACACGCCGCTACGCAGCGCTACAGTCGATTTGAGATTGTTGATTTCCACATAATGTTTATGTGTTTATGTGCGATATATTAAGTATTTAATCGGTCGGAGTGTTTTGGTGGTGTTCTGTGCAAACGTTTATTGATATACAAGTGCTTACACTATTACTTCATAGTATTAATACCTGAAATGCTATTGTAGGAAGCATTAACTGAAATGGAATTTAATTTCTTGTCTTGTGTTGACGTTATCTTCGTGTGTTAATTTTATTGCAATTTAATGTAAGTAAACAGCAGTTTAGCCCTTACATTTTCATGAGTGCTTAATGTGAGTAATGAAGATGCCTTGCTGTTTTGTACCAGGATGCAGATCTGGCTTTGGGGACTGTAAAGAGGTCAGACGGTTTTTCAAACCTCCTAAAGTTAAGGAACGTTTTATCAAGTGCAAAGGGGCCATACCAGGGAAGGATAGGGAACTTACTGAAAAGTCCTACATCTGTGATGCTCACTTTTCAGAAGATTTAGTTGTTAAATTTGACAAATTTGTGATAGGTAGTAGTACTTCTCCCAAGAACCAACTGGCGATTGAAATATTATTCTGTTCCACATATATTTCCTAATTTGCCTAACTATTTGTCCAGTATGGTGTATATAAGAATGCTCTTGATGCCATTAAAGATTACCGGTGCTTCTGTGAAGAAAGGGATGAGAATAAAACGACAATGAGTTTAAAAACATATATCTACCGTATTGCTGAAGGAGGCGTGATCAGTTTTAGGCAATAGCCTACTCTAAGAAGGGGTCATGAGTGTGCCTTCTATGTCTGTTAAATGTTAAGTGCTTCTGAAATGATGGTAGTTTACTGAGTTTGGTGTTTGTGGAGTGAAATTTATGGGTATAATTGTTTTTGTAATATTCTAAGGTAAAGTTGAAGGAGCCGTGATCGGGTTTAGGCAATAGCCTACTCTATGAAGGGGTCATGACTATGCCTTCTATGTCTGTTTAATGTTAAGTTCTTCTGAAATGATGGTAGTTTACTGATTTTGGTGTTTGTGGAGTGAAATTTATGGTTATTATTGAATTTTATAGTAATCTACGGTAAAGTTGAAAGTTGCGTTCGTACGTTTTTTTTTTTTGGCTGTGCTGCAAGTCTGTTAAGGGAATGTAAAATGTGTAACAATGTGAAGAAATTCTTTCTGATAGCAAGGTTAATTTTTTAAAAATTTACCTATAGCTGGCAAAACTAATTGCATTTTGAACTTGCTCTCTGTCTTCGCTTATTGTCGAAACTGGACTATTACAGGAGACGACTTATTAAATTATAATTGGGCACAGTAAAGTAAGTGGAGATGTCGAACTTATTAGCGCCTATGCGGATATCTTGCGGTGTTTTAACATGTAAAACAGGTCGCAAGGTTTTAAGTCTCGTAAGCGCCAATGCTAACTTACATCACAGATCGGAGCCAGCGCTGCGTTGCGGCGGACCAGGCGTACTAGGCCAGTGAAATCACTTCTTATTCTATTCGTTATGATAGAGGTAATTTAATAAAGGTACGATCATCATGTGTAGTGCCGCTACCAAAATGGGAATTAGAAGATTATTGCAAGAAGACGATGACAACTTGATTCTAGTCCTATTGGTGCGAAAAAGAAAAAGGAAAGTCACGAAAGAGATCTACAAAACCCGAGAGAGCGAGGGTTGCTAAACATATTGATCGAAAGATATCTGAAAAGGGACGAATATCTATTTAGACAATACTGCAGACCCAAATGTTTTCACGCCTTACACCGCCTTTATAACCTGCCACTTTTGCATCATACGAAAATGGATATTTGGACACAAACTGCACGAGTTTTTCATTATCTGCCACTAAAGACGACATTGTTGATACAAGGGCACGCGGCTGGGAAATGTACGCCACAAGACATCAATATTATAATACAAGTAAGTTAATAGACGCAAGATAAAGCATGACAACAATCTACTGCAGCGCACCTAGTGGTATGGCGATAAAGTATAAAATTATTGGCTCCCAAACATTTTAAAGTTTTTATTTTTATTTGGACCTAACCGGGTCACTCCAATCCATTCGTAATTTATCCTAAGGACATATTTTCGTTACATAAAATTGGTCTAAAATTAAATGAAATGCCATTTAAATGTTCTTTAAATGCCGTATTATTTGAATAATTTGCATTTTCGGCCTTAAAAATGGCAAAAGATACAATTATTTTCCACTAATTGGTACGGGAAAATTAGCGACAAGTCGAGACATCTAGCGGACTTCTATGAAACGCCATTTTGGTTAGCAGTTAGCTTTGTATAATTTCGTTGCCAACTGGCGGCGCCGCAGAGCCGCCAGACCGCTCCTGGCGCGGCTGGGCGGCCACGCTGCCCATGCGGCGCTGCACAGGCAGCGCTGCTTGGGCAGCGGCGGTGGAGTTCGAAATGTATCCCGTCTAAATACACGTGTAGTGGTAGTGAGCTTCCGTCGCCATGGCAGCGCGCCGCCTTGCCGGCGAGGATCCAAATCGTCGAAAATAGCTATTACAGTTCCATTGTAACAGTGCCATAGTGTGGACTTAAGTAGAGGATAGTCGTATACTTATGCTTAACCGTTTGCCAACCATCCCTATCCTTAGGAGTAGGTGATAGGGTAGGAGAGCACTCCTCAATCTCCACATCTCTATCGCAGGACGAAGAAAATGGAGCGGGTACTCTCTGAGTTGGCGCGCGGTTATCGCCGGACTTTCCGGGTCTCGCTATTGGTGGAGAGCGAGAGCGGTGACGGGGGACCTTCTCCCGGTCCGAAGACTGGGAGTCCGTGCCCGGCTCGTCCCGAGTATTCTTTTTCCTAGCACGGCATTGACGTCTATTTGGGGAAGTAGTTGGGCCCTACCCCCTGACGTCTCCGTCCTGCAAAACAATGCAGCACCTGCTGGCACTGCTCCAATGGTTTTAGTCGGAGCGGGGAAGGCCATCATAAGATTGTGCCTTCTTGTTTGCAGGGGGGCTGGAGAGACGGCGTTTAACCATGAGTCTCCTCTCCGGCGGCTTTTCCATCTTTTTAGACGGGCTGGTAGATGCACCAGTCCTAGTCTGCGCCTGTTTAGATGATTTAAAAGGCGCATTAGATTTGGAGGTCGAAGAAGGTCCCGGGTCCTTCTTCGAGCTATTCATTTTAATTGGTGGCCCACTAGGAGCCCCTGCCGATTTTAAAACTTGTGCTGCCGAGGGTTGTATCATATGAGGGACAAAACTTGCAGGTGTTATCGTAGGAGTCGATACTGTTGCGTACGATACAGCGAACGCAGGAGCGTTCATATCACGATACTTTTTACGAGCATCGTTATATGAAAGGCTCTCATGTCTTTATCTCCTGAATCTTCGATTCCTTAATGAATTCAGGACAATCGCGAGATTTAGGAGCGTGGAAGTTCAAGCAGTTAGTGCACACAGGTGGTGGTGTGCACTTTTCACCTTCGTGAACAGGCTTTCTGCCATCCCTGCATACAGCATTGGCTGTGCAGCGGGAAGACACGTGCCCGAACTTCTGACGCTGGTAGCATCACATCCGAGGTGGAATATATCGTCGCACATCACAACGATAAGATGTTACCTTAACCTATTTGGGCAGTATAGAACCCAGGGGCGGCTCCAGGCCAACACAAGGGGTAGTGCCAAGTAAAAAAATACGAAAATATAGGTATTTACATAACATGATAGCAGAGCTGTCCACTTGCTCATTTCTCACCAAGGGTTCGATTTCCGATGCATAAAATTGCATAGGTAAAACTTATAAATCCATTCAACATTGGGAATGGGCAGTATTAGGTGTGGTAAACCCTGTGCTGTTGACTGGTATAGATATGAAAATGAACTAGCTCTGTATCGCGATCGGCGTACGAAAACTCTCACAATAATGGTAGAACGATGTCTCTCGCAGTGAAAGTCTTAATCACACTTCAATATTTAAAACAAAATAAAATAACAGTTGGATAAAATCTTACTCACCCATTGCTGCAATGAATGATCTTAAGACGTCGTCACTGTCCACTTAAAATGAGCGGTAAACCAGGTCCATTCTGCGATCCTTTTTACTTGAAAATCGTTCCATGACTTTCTTGTTAAAATTGTCAATGTTATTGACAAAACGCTTCTCACAGGACAGCATGCCTAATGCTGTCAGTCTTTCTTCTTTCATGGTGTTCCTCAGGAACGTCTTGACTCTTTTCATCAGCGAAAAACAGCGTTCAGCTTCTGCAGTTGTCATCGGCATGGTAATTAACAGTTTCAACAGTTTAACAGTTTCTTGAAACGTGTCACTTAACTCGTCGTCCAGAATTAACATGAGAAATGGTACAGCACCAGAAACAGATCTCAGTTCTGGCCTGGAGAAGCAGACCTGTAGCTCACTTTTAAGTTTTTTCTCTTCTAGAAACGGGTATGCTTTGACCATTTCAGAGAGGTGTAGGTCAGGAAAATTTAGTTCAAATGAATCAAATTCGGCAACATCAAACAAGTTCGTTGCAACCATATGTCCCGTAAACTGAAATCGAGATCGTATTTCCAATAAAATTGTATCGCATACTTCGACAGCTTCCCTTTTTTTGCTGTCAGAAAGCACAGTGTCTCTTTAGTGGAACGGTTTCGCTATCATTTCGAATTTCAATCTCGACTTCTTCGATTAGTGTGTCAATTTGTTGGCGTATTGATTGCATACAGGCTTCAAAGTGTTGCTGACTTTGACGCACTTTCACTGGGTCAATCTTCTTCTTTTGTAGCTGGTTGAAAAGTATCTCAACGTGTGGCATTACCTTATGAAAAAACGTTAGCCAAAATACAAAGTTTACTTCATTCAGCAGTAGTTCGTAAGCACTGGCTTGAGCGAGGGTAGATTGCATTCTTATGTCATCACGGTTTCCTATCGACTGCATAACATCAATGAGATCTTTCCTGTGTTCAAACACCGTTCTCACTCCACGAGAATGAAAGTTCCATCGCGTTTGAGAAGCTCGAGGTAACCTTCTCTGGACAATTTCATCTAAAATTTGTGTGCGTTGCGAAGAGTTTGAAAAAAATGAGCATATACCTGATAGATTTGCCAAAAAAATGCGTACTTGACGATTGATTGACGCTGCCTTAGACATAATTAAATTCATTTGATGGGCGTAACAATGAATATAATTAGCGTATGGGTACTTGTCTCTTACTTGCTTCTGTACGCCATTTAAACCACCACTCATAACGGACGCGCCATCAAAGCTTTGAGCAATTAGCTTATTACAGTCATTTCCAATAATTAATTGTAGTTCGTGTAGTATGCAGTTTGAGATTGCATTTGAGTCATGTCCATCGGGGTTAATAAATTTCCAGAATCTCTCAACTGGCTTTCCCTTAACTATGTATCGTAGCACGATTACTAATTGAAACTGATTGGACACGTCAGTAGTTTCATCCGCAATGACCGCTATGTATTCAACAGTTTTGATTTCTTTAAGAACTTCTTCGTGATATACTTCTAACATGCATCCAAGTAACTCGTTCTGTATTGTTTTTGATGTGTATTTCGTAGCAGATGCGGTATATTGAGAACGACCGAGGTGTTCCTTGAGGTCATGATCTAGCTCGGCACTGAACTGAATTAACTCCTTAAAAATACCTTTGTTTTCAGACTCATCGCTTTCATTATGCCCCCTTAAGGCCAATTCCAAGGCGCCGCAAAATCGTATACAATTAATTATAAGATTTAAAACATAGCGGTTCTTATCAACTTGCTCATTGTGTTTTGCAATGGCTTCCCTATACTGCGAACTCAATTGGGTTTGAATGTTTACCTTGCCTAGCATGGACAAACTCATTACATTGTTCATGTGGTCTTTCGATTTCTCGTGAGCTTTCATCTTTTCCCATATGTGAACTATATCTGTAACACCACCCTTTGACCAGTTGAATTCGCCTTCGAAAAGTACGCATGGGAAGCAGAATGGCGCACCCTTTTCCTCGCAGCCACACAGCCATTTATTTTTGTTATATAAATCTTTGTTGAACTTCCTGGACCTATGAACTTTGGCACTTTTTTGTACGTAATTGATAGTCAAGTCTGGGGTTGGTCTACCTAATTGTTTAACTTGAATTTTGTCATCATACGGCAATGAAGAAAATGGTCTATTCAACAAAGCACTAATCTTATTCATGTTTGACTATTAACAGATATATACACTAATCTTGATAGTCAACATTTCACATCGGGACTTACCGATAATATATACAATAAGAAAATAAAAAGAAACATTTCCACTACTCAACCATGAACCATTCACTCACGATTTCACGAATAGCGCGCAATAGCCTACAACACAAACTCTCTAACACCTTGTAATAACTCACTAAAAATAACCACGAACCGTCAAGAACTGAAGACAGCCAACATACTGCATTTCGCGCGAAATCTTCCAGACCTGACAGGTGCAGGTGGTTCATCAACCATTCATTTTTAGCTACCGAGATTAATCCGTGAAGCCTGTACATGTAATCATGATCGTACTTTTTTCTCTTTTATTCCCTTAGTTATTCACTTTACCAGAGAAGGAATTATTAAATACATATTATATTCACTATTTATTAGGTCAAGTATAGATTTCGAATGTTGTATGCAGAGCCCTCTTTTAGAGAAGCCTAGAATTAATATTCTTTTGTGAGAGCGATTAGTTGTCAGTTTGTGTCAACGAACCCACCCCCCACGCCAATAACCAATGAGTGTTAAATTACTTCCAGGCCATTGGTCTACACCCTCTTATGCTCCTCCCCTCCTGACAGACAGGTTTAGCAAAGGTGCAGTACCCCTTAATGCCCGGTAGATGGCATTGCAATTTACTTTCTGTGCTGCCACGAGCCAGGCTGCATTCGGCACGGAGTCCTGTTTATTTCCCCATAGCCAGTGACGGGAGAGGTTATGAAAAGGATCGTAAATTGAACTGCGCATGCGTCAACCGTGCCGCTTAGACCGTACCACGACATATCACAGGCGGGAAGATGGAATCAATGATCATACTCTACGGACGGAATATTTAAACTACTAAGTAATTTGAAACTAATTAAATACCAGTATTAAATTGTAGACGTTTGAAATTATTCTTTCAGGACTATGAATAATTAGTTTTCTCGTTGAGGGCAGTGCCATGGCACGGTGGCACTACGCCTAGAGCCGCCCCTGATAGAACCTTCAAAATGTAAAATGAAGGCAGCTGTATCTACCCGTTTGTCACCTACCTTTCGCGTGATACGCCGAAGTCTGGTGACGCCGAGTTTACTCAAGCTACGCATCATCTCTAGATCGGAATTCAGAACGAGATCGCGGTGGAATATTACACCACGGACCTCGTTCAGCGTCGAATGCTTCTCAAGCTTCACAGGGATCGTACCGAAATTGCTGCACTTCAGCAATTTTTCAGTTTGATCCCTGCCAGTGGTCTTGAGAAGGAGCTGACCATTGCGTAGCTTCTATATACTTTCTAGGCCACCGTACTTTTCTTCAATCTCCTCGGCAAACACTATAGATTTGACAAACGCGAAGGATTCCCCGTCAGTTCTGGTAGCTACTAGATAACGGGGAGCGTTTTGTCAACCGGGAATCTTTCTAATAAAGCTTCATCCCAAGGTGTATACACCTTAGGATGTCAGTAGGGGGGTAGTGACAGTTCCAACGCATTCTAGAACCCTCTTTGCCCCACTACTAAGCCTCAGCCATGTAATTTTTCCGATAGTTGGCGAACCCATGGTCGGATGTTGACAAATGAGGTGTCGTTGGACTGGAGCTGACGTCCTCTTTCCTATGGACCACTCGTTATATTTTCAAAAAATTGTTGAAAATTGTTGTTTTTGAATATAGGCGATAGTTTGAAAACCAAACATGATAGAACGTTGTGCAATAGCTTAAACGAACGGTCTCTATGTCATTTATTTTTTATAATAAAACATTTTTTTTATGTTTTTTTTGAAAAAGTTCAATTTTGAAATTTCTATATTTTGGAAACTAGGAAGTCTACAAAAAAGGTTGTTTGACATAAATGAATGGCCCTGACCCCCTCTACCTCGGAAATAAATTTCATGTCTCTAGGATAAAAATGCAAAAAGAGTAGTGGGACGATAGAGCTGACTCGCCCCCTACTTTCATATAAACTTTGGCGATATCCCCCGAACGCATGGTGGATTTTAACGAACGAGGTATTGTTGGCGTTGGGGTGACACCCTCTTGGCTAAGAATGTGAGGCGGTATTGTTAAAAAAAATGAAAATTTTTGTTTTTTGGCTTGGCGCTATTTTGGAAACGGTGAATTTTGGGATAACGTTTGTTCGACATAAATGAAAGGTCGCTATGCCCTCTAGGAAGACAGCAAGTTTCAACTGTGTAGGACAAAAAAATGATAGCCTACTTTCTCGCGAACATTGGCGATAATATTGGCGAACGGATGGTCGGATTTTAACAAATGAGATGTCGTTGGACTCGAGTTGATGGGCGCTTTGCTGTGGATCACGTATTATATTTTTCAATTTTTCTTTCAAAAAATTTGTTTTTGAAAGTAGGCGATAGTTTGAAAACCGAACATGATAGAACGTTGTGTCATAGTTGAAACGAATGGTCTCTATGACCTTTATTTTTTATAATAAAACATTTCTGAGTTTTTTGAAAATACTGAAATTTTAAATTGTTTATATTTTGGAAACTAGGAATTTTACAAAAGAGTTTGTTTGACATAAATTTAAGGTCCCTACCTCGTCTACCATGAAAATAGATTTCAAGACACTAGGACAAAAACTGTGCATTTTGAATTTTTTACCTGTTTTTTATTTTATTTTTTAAATAAATAGTGAAGCAATTTAAATACTTAGGAGAAATTATAACTTACAACTTGGATGAGAAACCTGCATGGCAAGAAAGAACTAATAAAATGATAAAAGCCAAAAAATTAACATGGTCTACATATAAATGAAAATGTCTATCAATTGCAACAATATTAAAACATAATAAGACGGTGGTTCAACCAGAGGTGACATATGGAAGTGAAACTCTTTTTAAAGTTACTCAAGAAAAACAGAATCGACAAAATTTTAAAAGTAGAAAGAAGAATAGCTAGAACATGCATAAATAAAAAATATCAGAAAGATGTACAGTGGCGGATAGTACCAAATGAAGTGGTATACAGAGAACTGGAGCCCATCACTGATACTATTCGGAAGAAACGGATTTCTTTTTTTGGTCACATCATGAGGACACCAGAAAGCAGGTTATCTAGAAAAATTATAGTGAAACTTTGGAATATGAAACAACAAGTAGGATGGATTAAGGAAATTAATTAGAATTAACCTTGGATGACTTGCAAAACAAAACAACAAAATTAAAAAAACTGAGAGATATAAAATAAGATTTCAATCAAAAATAGACAAACGTCATACAGTAAAAAGGGTATTTACAGATGAGGAACGCCTGAGAAGATCAGAGCGAATGAAGAGCTACTGGGCGACTCGGAAAGGAAACTTACTGAAGAAGAGGACCAAGAAATGATTGACTGAAGTGGTCCAATGAGGCCGTAAAAGCAGAAGAAGGAGAAGAAGAAAGAGTGTTTGCACACGGAGAGACGGTACCGCTGGGGCGTGTGTTACAACGAGGTTATCATCGGCCATGGTGAATACAGGAAATAGCTATTTCGAGGGGCAGCAGGACGAGGGATCGCTTTTCGATATTTTCTATGACGTATGGACAGAGACCAATATTTTGAAAATCCCCTTATGGTGATCTTTAAATATGTTATTAATTGTTCATCAGTAACCCGACAAATTCATAATGGTATGCGAAGAATAAAAGCTAGGCTTTTATAGTTGCTAACAACAGAACTTTTTATTGTATGTCTGACTGGTAGCCAGAACGGAAAAACACAATATCTGCTCGAGGCCTGCTTGGAACCTGGCTAGCCGGCTAAGAGAATGGAATGTGGGTGAGAGCTGACAACATTGGTGTCAGGTGATAACAGGTTGGAATCATCTTCTGACAACTCTGTAATGGATGTAATATTTCACATCCCGTCAGCCAGGCCCCGAGCAGAAGCAGGTGAGAGGGGAGAGGGAAAACCGAGACATGCAACAGGAAATCACATGACCACTGCGGAGCCTGCCAAGAGCGGTGAGGGATGAGGCCAGAGGACCACGGGGAGGTGAGGGGTTGGGTAAGAAAGTATTGAGCATGACATTGCACATTACACGTCATTCCTATAGTAAACGTTTCTGTGTTAACATAGGCTGTGTCTTATCTGCATAAAATAATTGCATTCGTGTACTTAACCCCAGTTGGTTACTATATTGGATACATTATATATTTACAGGTAAGTGTAACTTTAACATTGTTTAGTTTATGTTAATGCTAATGAATGTTTAAATTATTATTGGTTTGCCATTTCATTGATGAATTGTTTCTATTTTGCTTGTTTTAGATAATCTGCATACCTGTTGTAGGAGACAGAAAAAGCCTGGAAAACTATTCTATTAAAGCCTACGAGAGAAGGCAAACGCAAGGCTTTTATAAAGAGCAAGGTAAGATTTTTTAAATGATATATATAACCTGTTTTATTTTTATTTTATTTATTTTTGTTTATGAAACATGCTATTTGAAATAGATATACTCATGGTGGTTTATTTTATTTCTTTTTAGTGTGGGCTGGAAAACGCTTGTCCGCTACAACCGCTGCTGAAAACCAGGAATGTGTGTGTTTGGGATCATTGTTGGAAAGTCTACGGCTGAAAACTTGGGAGAGTTTTTTTTTATAAAAATCATGTCTTTTGCCACTGCTACCGATACATTAACTTGGGAGCCTCTTGAGTCCTGTTTCGAGTCACGTGTCTGCTCTGGCCGCGTGGTGAATGTTAGTGAGAGTTTAATCCCAAAAGACTTAATTGAATCTTGTTTCGAAATTTTTAAAGAACAAATTCGTGCAGCGCAAAGATTGCATACAGCTTTAAAGGTCAATACACAACTCGTGTGCGATTTCATATATAAAAACAAGCACGGTGAGCATAAAAAAACATTTTATATTGGTAGTAAAATGCGAGAGCTTTTGATAGCCGATAATCTAAACGATTGGTACGAATCCAACGTGATAAATGCCTTGCTATCAAAATTTGATAATATTATTACAACTAACATTTTCACAGAGTAAAAGCATATTTACACTCCGACCAAGTTCCATAGAGGACATAAACTAGATACATAATAGTCTCCCCCACTTATATAAAAACAAATAAAAGGAACTATTCATATTCATTTGGGCACATAGCCTTGCAGATACTGAGGAGGTCGCCTGTCTCTGGCTGATCTTCTTAAATAATTATCAGCAGGTGGTGGAGGGCTGTTTCGATCAGGGCGTTCATCTGGTTGCAGGATGGTCTGCCTTGTATCATCTGAAGTGTGGGTGCAGGAGGAATATCCTCATTTTCTAGTCTTGACTGGGTTGGTGTTGGTATGTTTGGAACACCACGCACTGGAGGATTTGTTGGAGCAAAAGTGACATGCTTATCTTTCTTTGGCACGAGAGTCGATAATAACTGGTCAACATGCCGCTTTAAAATGCGTCCCGAATCCAATTTCACATCATAGTGACGCTGGCCGAGTTTAGTTTGTATAACACCAAACTGCCAAATATCACGGTTTTTCTGGTGAATCCGGACTTGCACTCTCTCTCCCACTTTGAAAGAGCGAACAGGGGGTGAGAAACTGGATGTAGTCAAGCTCTTTTGGTTTGGAAATAGAGCATCCAACCGGATACGTAGCCGACGTTTCAAATATAGTTCAGCTGGAGACTGTCCACATGCCAATGGCGTTGCTCTGTATTGAAACAAGATGTTCTGTAACTTATTCGATAGTGGTGCCGGGTCATTTACAGCAGCACGAAGTCGCCTCTTCAAAGTTTGGATGTTTCTCTCGGCTAGCCCATTGGTTGCTGGGTGCCCTGGTGCAATATATTTCTGAAAAATCCCTCTCTCCTTGCAATAGGATCTGAATACATCACTCGTGAAGATAGTGGCATTATCTGACACAAGGACATTCGGGTACCCATGTACGGTAAAGATATTGTCAAGCAGACTGATAGTAGTTGCAGTGGATGGAGCGTCTTTCACCATTCGTACTTCGACCCACTTGGATTTCGCGTCAACACACATCAAAAAATGGTGGTTATCAAATTGCCCCGCATAGTCAATGTGTATGCGTTCCCAATTTTCTTCTGGTTCATCCCAGGGGTGTATTGGAGCTTTTGGTGGATTTGAACGAGTCTGCGCGCACTCTTCACAAGATTTGATAAGCTTCTCAATGTCTTTGTCTAATTGCGGCCAGTAGACATATCGTCTTGCTAACTGTTTTGTTTACACAATGCCGAGGTGTGTTAAATGTAACTCTTCCAAAACTTTTCTTTGTAGTTTCTTTGGGATAACAATTCGGTCTTGACGGAATAGAATACCATTTTCAACTGTATATGGTTCATCCAAGGATTGAGTTTGAAGACGTTGCAGGGTGGCACGAAGTTCTGGGTCTAACATAGTCTCATCACGGATAGTTTCGTACGCAATGGCTTCACTTGACACTTGGAGAATCGTTTCAGCACAGAGTTGTGAAACTTCTGCATTTATTGATGTTTCAATGTTTGGCGAGGTAGATGCAACAGGGGCTCGGGATAGGCAATCAACATTTTCGTTATCTTTCCCTTTTTTCACTCTTACCGTGTAGTCAAACCCGGAGAGAAACGATGCATATCTTAGGAGCCTTGCGGATGTCATTTGTGGCAGGCCCTTGTTCTGATGAAAAATACGAGACAGAGGTTCATTGTCTGTCACAAGAATGAAATTTCTTGCAAAAATATAGTTGTAGAAGTGAGTTGTGGCAAAAATTATTGCCAGCGCTTCGCGGTCAAGCTGACTGTAATTACATTCTGCTGGTGTTAGGGCACGAGATGCATAGGCGATGGGTCTTTCTTGGCCATCCATCTCATGACTTAATACTGCTCCAACACCAGTAGGACTGGCATCGGTTGACAAGATGATAGGCAGTGATGGGTTGAATGGGGTAAGGACACGTTCACTACATAACTCGGACTTGAGATTCAAGAAAGCTGCTTCACAGGCTGCAGACCAGAAAAACCGTACACCTTTCCGCAATAACTGCCGTAATGGGTGGGACTTCGTTGAAAAATTAGGAATAAACTTTGCATAATAAGTCACCATACCAAGGAAGCGTCTCACTTCTTCATTGTTTTTAGGGCGTGGCATTTGTGACACAGCTTGAACTTTCTCTGGTGACTTGCGGATCTCATTATATGATACAATATGCCCTAGGTAGTCTATGTTTTCCTTGAAAAATGAGCATTTGCTTTTGTTCAAATGCAGATTATTTTTTGAAAGCCGTTCTAGACAGGCTATTAAGTTCTTGGTGCACTCCTCCTTCGTTGTACCATGTATTATGATGTCGTCAAAATAAGCTTCTGCTTTTGGAAGACCATGAAGGATCTGTGATAGTATCCTATTAAATTCTGAGGGGGCAGTTTTGATGCCAAAACTCAGTCGGTGCATCCTGAAGGTTCCTTTGTGAATGGATATAGTTTGAATCATACTACCTTCTTCATCAACCTTCAGATGTAGGTATGCCTTGTATAAGTCTAACTTGCAGAAAAATTTTGAGTTTCTAAGACTATGTAGAACATCATTAACTGGTCTTATGGGATGGTTTGCATAAATCATCCTTGAATTTACTCCACATTTGTAGTCAACACATATCCTAACTCCCCCATCCGGTTTTGGGATAACAACAAGAGGCGATCCCCAATCACTTAAAGCTGTGGGAGAAATAACTCCTTCTGATTCCAATGAAGCGAGTTCCTTTTCAACGCGTTCCCGAAGAGCAAAAGGGATATCACGTTCACGATTGAAGACAGGTTTCACCCCCTCTCTGAGTTTCAGTTTTACTTCAATATTGGGAACGCATCCAATTTTTTCTTCAAAGAATGTACTATACTGATGTAAAATATCCTGAATTGACTGCACTGAGTTGACAGATTCAGTGTGAAGTGATTGATTTGTGTCCTTGTCAATTTCCTTCAGATCAAGGCCGAGGCCCCTGATCCAAACACGACCAAGCAATGCGGCATGACCTTGCGGAACTACAAAAAGATCTGCAACAATTTCTGTTCCTTTGTATGATACTGTGACAACAATTTTTCCTCTGGGTTTGATAACATGATCAGAATATGATCGAAAACAGACATTTATTGGCTGCAATGGCAAACCAAGACCCAAGGTTGAACATTCGTTCTCTGGGATGAGTGAATATTTTGCTCCCGTGTCGACTTCAAATCTTTGTGATTTATTGTTGAGTTTAACAGTGATAAACTATTTATCTGATTCTTGTCCTACTTCAAAGAGATCTTCGATGCATTCCAGTTGTCCTATCCCGAAATTGGTTTCAGGGTGGTCATGCAAGTTGTCATCTATGTTCTCAGTTGCAGTGTTATGCGTATTTGACTGTTGAAGAAGTGTAGTGATACAAACTTTTGCAACATGTCCCACTTTCCTACATGACCTACATTTAAGAGAGTTTCTGTTTGTGCGACAATCTCTTGACCTGTGGTTTGAATTTCCACAATTCAGGCATAATCCATCAATACCTAGTGCTCTATAATTGACAGAACTACGGCGGCCCCTGGACTGTGAACGTGAGTGAGAGCCTGGGTTAGGCTGTTGAACAAAACGTGACTGAGTAACACTGCTATATTGATTCATACTTCGGTCATTATATGAACTTGTGGCTTTTGTTACTTTGTTTGTGTCCTCTATAGAGTCTGACGGTGCAGTGAGCTGTTTTGACAGCTGATTACTCTCATACCGCGATGCTTCCAAGGCTATAGCCTTCTTCAGGCGATCATCAAATTTCGTGTCATTAGACTGGAGAAGTTTCTCTCTGATCCAATTATCTCGCAAGCCACGTATAAATTGTGCACGAAGAAAAACATCCGCAATTGAAATTCTGGCGTCACATGTACACTGAATATAAAAGTCACAGTCTAGTAAGTGGCTTCTAAGAGTGGCAACAAATCCTGCAATATTTTGACTTTCTTTTTGATTGACGTTCAAGAAATAGTGTTGGGAAACTACGGTTGAGACTTGAGGTGACAGTATTTGCTTGAAATGCTTTACTAGGTCATTATAACCGAGATACTTGATTGGTTTATCAGGGCCTAAAAATGCAGAGAGATTGTTATAATGAATTGCCCCTATTGATGTACACAAGAGTTGAGCTTTCTTTGTTGGATCGGTGGCATTGTTGAAGTTTGCGTAATTTTCAAATCGTTCTAAATACGACACAAATTTTTCCTTTTCAGAATCAAAATTTTCAAAAGGTGTGATGTTAGTGGCTTGTGGGGTTGTGACGGGCTGGTGAGCTTGATACCTTTCAAGTAACTTCTCTTGAGAATTAGTAAAAATGTTCAGTAATTGTTGAAACTGATTTGCGTCCATCTTGACGGAAATAATTTTAAAAATCATAGTTCGAATATAATAAAATGTTTCAAGATAACAGATTTAAAACACACTGGGTAGTGATCGATGACCGAATATTGTCCTGGGCTTGACAAAAAAAAATTGCATAACCTCAAAGTTCGAACTGCGATACATATTATTTTGAATATGTGGCATGCAGGCACACGTAGCTGAATATACGATGAGTTGCTTAGGATCGTTTACAAGTACTCTGTGTACATTTCATGTCGATTTGCCTGATTCTTGATTTTATTCACGTGGCCGTTGAAACAGACGACGTAAATACCGTACTTCATTGATGTAGGCTATATCAGAACCGGAGGATCAAGTCCCAATTCCTCATCGCCAACTATTATGTTTTGAATAAAGCACATTATAGCTATTATGTTTTGAATAAAGGATATTATAGCACTTTAATATGCACACACATCTGAATCTACATCTTAACACAATGAACAAATTACAACTAACATTGTCACAGAGTAAAAGCATATTTACACTCCGACCAAGTTCCATAGAGGACATAAACTAGATACATAATAGATAAACTGCAACAAGGACCAGTGGTTTAGCGTTAAACAAAATCCATTACCTGCAAATCAACATTTGTCATTTCAACCCGTTGAATGCTGGGTCTAGCTTTATTAAAACACCACCAGCAATAGCTTCGAAAAAGGCTGTGGTCAATATAAAGAACCATGACAATGATTGCTTCCTGTGGTGTGTGGCTGGATATTTGCAGCCAGCAGAACGTGACAGTTGTCGACCAGTAATGTACAAGGCCAAGTTTGTCGAATTAAAACAAACATTAAATTTAACTAGAGTGTCGTTCCGTATTGACTTAACCGAGATCCATAGGTTTGAACAAGATAACCAGGACTTTTCGTTCATGGTGTATGGCCTTGATGGTGATGAGATTGTGAGTCCTCTTTATGCCACAAAAGAACCGAAACGACATCACATTCATCTTTTATATTTATCTGTGGGAGAGGTGAATCACTATTGACTTATTAAAAGCCTGAGTAGATTGCTAAGCAGTCAAGTGTCCAAACATGATGGTAAGAAGTACATTTGCGACCGTTGTCTGCAATATTTTACAACCTCTACGCCTTTAGAACGTCATAGGGTAAATTGCGTTTCTCAGGAAGCGGTGAGACTGATATTGCCACAAGGGGGCAAGGCTGTGTTAAAGTTTAAGGACATTCATAAGCGTGACACTGTTCCCTATGTGGTATATCCAGATTTCGAAGCTTTTACCACACCAATGGCGGGATGTGAACTACATCCCACCATTAGCTCAACCACACCTATTCAAAAACATGAACCATTTGCCATAGGATTTAATGTAGTGTGTGCCTATGACCCCACACAATCCGTTTATAAATACCGTGAGGGGCCAGATTGTGCCAGATGGTTTTTGGATTAACTTGTAAAGTTGGCCGACCATGTACAGGGATTACTGGACCACCCAGTACCCATGAGCCTATCTCCAAAACAGCAGCAGCGGTATGAGCATGCCACGACATGCCATATTTGCGGAAAGCCACTGATCAGTGCTGAAGACACCGTTCGTGATCACTCGCACTTTACGGGGGAGTTTCGTGGAGCTGCGCATAGTAAATGCAATTTGAACTTTTCAGCTCCTCGTTTCATCAGTGTCTTTTTCCACAATCTGGCAAATTATGACATTCAGTGTTTGATTCGTGAATTGGGTCATGTCAACAAGGGCTCGTCTACCATTATCCCCCAAAACCATGAGCGTTTTACAGCCCTGACATGGAGGTTGATCAACTCTAGCATTCGATTTTTGGATTCCTTTAAGTTTATGGCATCCTCGCTAGACAGTCTTGTGAGTGGCTTGAATGAGAAGGAACATGAGCCCACCATAGATTAATAGAAGGAAATTATAGTCAAACAACACAAGGTTTGTTTTTCAAAAATACCAGAATGCATTTTAATGATCCTAAGCAATTTCAATTATGCATTCGGAAAGGTACATTCCCGTATGATTTCTGCAACAACTGGGACGTGTTAAAGCAAACAAAACTCCCACCACAAGAGAAATTTTACTCGAAACTAACACACAGTACCGTTTCCGATGAAGACTATGCACATGCATGTCAAATTTGCCGAGTGTTTGGCATTAAGACGCTAGGTGAATATGCTATGCATTACCTAAAACTGGATGTATTGCTGCTCACCGATGTGTTTCAAAAATTCTGTGAGTTGTGTCAACACATTTACGGTCTTGACCCGGCTCACTATTATACGAGTCCTGGGCTCTCGTTCGATGCTGCTTTGAAATACACTCAAGTGGAATTGGATTTACTCACTGATGTAGACATGTTTCTATTTTGGAAAGGGCATTCGTGGCGGCTTTGTGTAGCTTAACCAGCGCCATGCCGAAGCGAACAATGTCTACATGCCTGATTATTCGCCAGACAAACCAGAATCATACTTAATGTACTATGAAGTGGATAATTTGTATGGCTACGCCATGAGTCAGCCTTTGCCCTATGGGAAGTTCGCTTGGCTGACAGAGAAACAAGTGTCAGAATTTGATGCGAACATGGATAGTCAAGAAACAGGCCGTGGATAAGTGCTAGAAGTGGATATTGAATATCCCTCACCCTTGTATGATGAACATGCCGATTTCCCATTCTGCCTTGAGCAAATGGTTCCCCCTGACAGTAAAGTGAAATTTGAAAAACTCATGGGCACACTTTACAACAAAAATCGGTATGTGTTACATATCCAAATCTTGGTACAATGCCTTGCCCAAGGCTTAGTGTTGAAGAAAATCCATAGGGGTATTTCTTTTGCTCAAAAAGCATGGCTCGAGCCATACATGCGACTCAACACAGAGCACCGACAAATGGCATCACAGCAGTTTCAAATGTTTTTTTTAAATTAATGAACAACTGCATCTATTTCAAGTCCATGGAGAATGTCCGCAAATACCGTGACATCAAATTGGTGAATGTCTGGGACGGGCGGTGGGGTGCCAGGTGGTACATTGCCAAGCCAAATTTTAAATCGATTAACATTATCGATGAGGATTTGGCTACTATTGAATTGAGTAACACCGGCGTGACCATGGACAAGCCCATTTACATGGGCCAAGTCATTTTAGACTTTTCTAAATCGGTCATGTATCGATTCCACTATGAGTTTGCCAAACGCCATTTTGAGGTCGTCTCTCTTTTGTATATGGATAAGGACTCATTCATTTACCACATTCGCCACTGCAACCCCTATGACGTCATGAGGCAACATAGTGACTGGTTCGACACCTCTTCCTATAGCGCTGACAACATGTTTCAGCTGCCCATAAAAACAAGAAGGGAATGGGTGTTTTAAAAGATGAATGCGGTGATTCCGTCATGACGGAATTCGTAGGTTTGGCCTAAAAATGTATGCTTATCGCACACTAGACTGTAAGGAAGCCAAAAGAGCAAAAGGTGTAGGTAGGGCAGTGGTAAAATCGTTACGTGTAGATGACTACCTGTCGGTTTTACGCACTGGCAAAGCTATGGCCCATACACAGTGCAGGATACAATCCAGCAACCATCATTTGTATCTTGTGGAACAGAGAAAACGCACCCTCGCCTCCATGGATAACAAACGTGTGTGGGCTGATGACCTGCTCACCAGCCTGCCCTGAGGTTATGAACGCAAAGAGGAGGAGGTGTGATTTCACTGTTTGTTCGTTTAGGGACATGGCCTTTTTATAACTCGTAGATTTAGTATTTTGTAAAGGTTTTTGACATTGTAAATAGTAGATTTTGTAAATGGTGGCAACCCACTTGGACATTTTGCTCTTTAAAAAAGTTCTATGCAACCTTATTTTTATTTTAAATTAACAGAGTTGGGAATTGGAAATTGGTAAATAGTTTGATTCTTTTAAAGCTGTACAAAATTGTAGTTTTTTGTTGTAAATATTTAATGAATAATAGTATTTTTCGTAACTTTAATTATTTTTGTAATGGAAATTATAAATGGTAAACTAAGAAAGTTCTTTTGGGATGACTGTTCATGTCAAGAATGTGCTTTTGGGAATAAATAAAGTGGTTGTGCTTGTTCCCAAAGACAGGTATGGTTGTGTGAATATATGAGTAGACCGAAAGCTGGTGTGTATGTATGACCAGAGCAAACACGGTGAGGTAGGGTGGGTGAGAAGGGGGAAATTGTCACCTATATAGTAATTTTTTTTGTCAATAGTTTTTTTTCTTCTTTAAATGAAGCGGTCAATAGACATTATTTTTTGTAAAAAACAGTCTTACCTGCAGTAGTTGTAGACCTCGACGTTTCTCAAAACACACATAAACACATTGCAGCATCATTATGGTCAAGCACTCGCATTAACATCATTGACAAATCTCGACTTTCGACATACACCAAATGGAAATTGTGAAAACAGCAAAATGGAAAATCCATGTTTCGATATCGACAAAATTCAAAAAACGTAAAACTGTTATTTTAAAAACTGGAAATGGTCATGTGTGAAATATGAAAATTCAGAGAAACTTCAAACGGACATGGTTTAAAAAGTGTAATCAATAAAATGGAAAATCCATATCATGAAAAACACAAAACTTGAAACAGAAATTTTTAAAATCTGTAAATTGCAAATTGGCAAATGGCAATGTGTGAATTTATCATGTGTGAAATGTGCAAAATGAAAAATCAGCCCTTCAACATTATGATTTTTTAAATAAAAAAATACATCGTGCTCTGGTAAACCTTTGTTTTTTATTTCATAACCATAGGGAATTGACAAAAGAAAATAGAATACAAACACATCCCAATTCCTCACTCCTGAATTCCTTAATGTTCATGTCCACGCGTCATCAACATTCCTTTCGTAACACTCATCACAATCAGGGCTGCCATCCTCTCTCCCACTGAGGCATCACAGAATGTGAATCGTTGTTTAGCTTTTTTCAGTAACAATTTATCTGCCACATGTCTTAAACCAGCATGACTATGGCGATAAGATAGGTCATGTTCTTTGCATGCTTGGTCCAAAAGATTAATGGGTACATCACCACGCTGCAACGATAATCTGGAAGATGGATTTCGAAAGTTAAGTATTGAATCACTTTGTCAATGACGCCATTGCCAGTACAGGTTTGGCATATCCTTTTCCATCGATGGTGAAAAGGTTTGGTCTTCCTCCTCCTATGTGGACGATGTTTGTGTTTGTTGTTGTTGCTTTTTCTCGCCACGACACCCGTGAATGATTCAACGAAGTCTTTACATGGACTTTTATGACCGTGATACAGTTTCACTAGCTGACAAGTCGCACACTGACGCATACAGGGTATTTTTTACCATGGCCACTTGCTTATGGTGATCGTAATCCGTACAGGGTTGCAATTCACCCAACACAGGGTTTTGAGTCCATGATTTTGGCGCATGTTGCCAGATTTCTTTCACCGCGTTGGCGGCCACATAACAAATTAACGACTTGGGCAGCGCTAAGAGTTCCTCTTTGGTAAAAATGTCTAGTTTCTTTTTGCACACAAAGAACTTTCCGATGGCTTTGCACGTAGCATTGCCTTTCTCCATGGTATCACGTGTTGTAGATGTTTACACGTCGCTTGTAGAAATCTCACTGGCGTCACTCACAGGTAAATCTTGATTTAAAATTTATTTAACAACTCCCAGCAGGCATGGGTGGTTAACCAATGAAACAATTGCCACGCATGTGCTAAGGCTGTATGGGTAATTGTGCCACAGGAACAAGTATTCATCAGCGTTTGCAGGGAAGGGCAGCCCAAGTCCATGAGGTCGATACATTGACAGTAAGACGCCAAAAATGGTTGCAACCATTCACGTTTTTCATTACCTTTCACAAATACCACATTGTCCGAGGACAAGTAGTGTGCTTTCGTGACCACGTCCAAATATTTATAGGAAATGGTTCCTTGGTTCCAGTCTAAATGCCTATGATTTTCAATCCACTGGGTTTGTTTACGGTCTTTTCACACAACAAATCAAAAGCATGAGGCGGTTTAAATAACAAATGCGTAGCTTGCGATATCCAAAAAGTGGTACAATCGATAATGGCCACTTGTTTAAATATAAATTTGTTGTCACCAATTTTAAACCCTTGGCAATCCACAATGAGTGTGCGCAACATGTTGCCGCTTGCCTGGACCAAGTTCAACTGACGACTGACTAGCCATTGGCCACTAAAGTGTACCCATGACATGGACTTACCTGCCATGCTAGTTTGAAAAAAAATGAGGTTAGGGTAGGACAAGGGGACATGAAAAAATAAGAATGTAAGAATTACATCATTTTATTATCATAACACGTCTTACAGGCTTTTGTCATTTTGGGATAAGGACGATACGAACTGATAAAACAATATAGTATCTTGTGTTTGTTACGTCCATAACACCGATGATGTCCCAATGTCTCTAAACTAGGCGTTTTTGATGGTGAACTGCGCGCCGAAGCACCGTTGACACCATACAGTCCACACGTATCGTAACTTGTTTTTTCATCACCCAGATACACGAGTGAGGGGTAGCTTGAATGACCTCCATTTTGCACAGGTAGGGGCAGGCAGGTGACCAGCGCTGATGTTCCTGCATGGGTCCATCGCTCTCTTGCCATTGGTCTATGATGATGGGACAAAAGGCACATTTCACTTCATCTCTTGTTTTTAAATAGTAGAATCAAGCGGCCGCCAAGGCTTGAGGGTTTATGAAAGGCACTGGTCATGTTGCAAAAGTCTTGAAACGTTGTTCCTCAGAGTTTAAATTCATGGATGTGACTTCTCTTGATGCTTTAAAGCAAGACATGACTGAGCGGCTTGACGTGAGTTGACCTGTTATTTATACACTCGTCACTTGGTTGGACAGTGGATAATAGTTGACTTGTTTGTGATGAATAATCAAACAGTAGGCCGTCGTATTGGCTGGTACATTGTCATGCGTTTCAAAATCTAGTCGAATGTCAATATTGGATGGCTTGACAGACTCTTCCAGGTAAGAACAGTCAAAGACAATCAGTGGCGCCCTTGCCTTAAACGCTCGAGGTAGCAGCATGGGGCCGTTCTCTTTTTGATAATACGACCATCGAAATTTAGAAAACAAGTCGTACAGGGGGCCAAACGTAGTTTTTGAAAAATCCAAATCCAGTCCTTCATAGGGAAACACAGCTCCGTTGAGGAAAAGACGTGGATTTCTCATTTGCAGATGATGAAATTGCGTGGCATCTTTGGTTTGTTGATACTTGCGATTTGTTTGAAAACCCACGATCATGTAGAGAGGTCTCCCTGTATAGCGAGCTGTTTTTACAGACCAACTGTGTGTGTTGGTGGTGGGCAATAGTGGGTTCTCATGGAGTGCCCAGCTTCTAAATTCCATGGGTAGAGGCATATCTCTCTTTACCATATTGAGTATGTCCAGTGTTTTGCTATCGTCAAGGGTCACATGGGGCACTTTCCATAGCAAGTGTTGTAGTTGAATTTTTGAATCTATGGGGGCATTGTCGGCTCCCTTGAGTGCATTATTATCACTCCTGTCTCTCACCAGATAAAGCACTTGCCTTGCGTTGATCACAATGCGCTGCTGATCTTCGGCAAAGCCTAAAATCACTTTAAGAGGTAAATATCCAGTAAAGGTCCCATCGGTGTGTACCATCCAGTCATTGGTCGAGTCAGGGCACCAACCCGCCATGCAAAGCGTTTTAGCTTCTTCCTCACTATAAGAGGGATATAGTTTCATGACACTGTAAATACCCACATTTCGAGTGCTATCCACCACGATATCGTTAATGACATACCGCACCTCAGAAAATAGAAAGGCAAAAGCATGGTTGGCCAACTTGGATGTGGTGGGTGTAGAGCCATCGGCTTTGGTGAGCCGACCTTCAATCTGAATGACACATTCATGCGGTAGGGTGTAAATATCTTGGTTGTTGATAACAAATTGAATTTCACCATTGCTACTGAGTCCAGGTGTTTGAGCTTGATAGGAATGGAGATCAATTCTTACCACTCCTGGTTGCTCTTCGATGCGGTTCGCTACCTCTAGGATAGAATTCATCATGAGTGTTGACGTGGTAACCCAAATGCTGTAAAATCTGCTTGTCTTGAGATGTTAACGTGTATTCACGTGGCAAACAACTAACACCATTCCTAGACGGTGTTGTTGCTTTATACACAAACTTTTTAGTGGCTTTAGCACCAACTTGTAAGTCACTGGTGGGGTAGAATCTAGATCAATGAGTTGTTGTTTTCTATTGATCAGTCTTAATGTTATATTACTAATACCATCGACAGCCACAGAATGAAAAAGCATCACTGGAGTGTTTTCACGAATAATATAGCCATTGGGCGATGTCACAATAAAGTCATAAAGCGAATGCGATGGTTCTTGATTGGTGTACACTTGGCTAATAATATTACACGTCACCGACACATGATGGTCCTCAATGAATTTCACTTCATGGTCTGATTCATGTTTTTGTTGGGCTCCAACACGCGTGGTTTAAATCCTAATAACGAACCAATGGAATCGGGGCCTGATTTAAAGTCAATGTTGAATGTGGAGAAAATACTGCAGCGATGAGTGTTGGTATTTCCTACAAGTTCAAACATGCGCGTTCTATCGAGAAATGACTTTAAACCATATTGATTGATCAACACCACATAAATGTGTTCATAAATATCATCGATCGTGTATCCACCAGAGTTCAGGGTGAGCACAGAATCATCATAGTAAAACTTGTTGTTCACATTTTCACGTATGTTGTATATTCGATTGTATGTTTCAAGAGAAACAAGTCCCAAACCATAAGGTCTTTCACTCAATTCGATAGGTGGGTAAAAGTCTAGGCTGACTTCGTGTCCACGTCCATGCAGTGTAAACGTCTTACTTTCTGCCGACATACTGTTGACGTTTTTGCTTATGCTGTGTCTTATATAAAAAATTAAACACAAACGTCCGCACTGTTGGCTGTTAAACGTTTGCTCACGTTTCACATTATAATATATCTTGATCCTGTTTCCAAAATAGGTCACTAGTTCCATGGGCGGGGGCAAATTCCCAAAACTGTCAAAGTACCATACGGTGGAACCTTCTTTGACATAAGCTACATAATGCGTTCCTGGTCCTCGGTGATCATCCAAATTGACAACAGCACATTCCTGTTTCCAGGGTCGTGGGGGTAATTGGTTTCGCATAAACACACCTCGAAAATGAGAGAGCTTTAGTTGTTTAGCATAGGTTTCCACTTGTTGATGCGTCAGGGCATGTCTAGCTATGGCTGAGGTTATTTTTTAAATTTAATATTTTGAAATGGTGAAATCCCAAATCCTTGTTGATAAAAGGCTGGCTTTAAATTGGCATTTCTAGCCCCCATAGCAATGGCTTCCATGGTTGCATTATGTCGCTGACTTTCTTTGAGTTGTTGCTTGCCTTGCTGTGTGGCTTTGGTGGTTTTCGCCACTGCACTGGCACCGCCCAAAAGTGAACCCTGGGCAGCCAGACCGGCAAATAAAGCAGGTAAAAATCCCGCTCGATTGGGGACGGGAATCACTCGCCCTTGTTTTGAACCCTGTCGCTGACGTTTTGGAATAACATGTCTCTGTGCTGCTCGAACAGCTTTCCTTATGGTCAATACTTAAAAAAAAAAAAAATTCGCAAGGGCTTGTCCACTATTGCCTTAAGCCCAGGCTTTGCCAAGGACAAAGTCCTTTTTTAGTCTTTTTTACCACATACCTTTGTTTCACCAAGATGATAATGACCAACAACCTTTCACGAGAATGTTTAAGTCACAACTAACGTCAGGTTGTTATTTCATGGCTGTATTTTCCAATTCCACATAAAGTGGGAAATCGTTTATGGTCTTTCCCGCTTGCTTTTCATCCCATGTCAACATGAGATGAAAGGATAAATCGTCACCTGCATTGACCATTTCATGGTTATGGACCAACATCCTTTGACCATTTATCTTTATTTGTAAATGGTTCTCATCGGGCATCGCGTATTTCATGTGAATGGATCCATCATAGTGTAATCGATAGTGGTTTAAACCCGAAGCAAGCACATTGGTCAGATGCTGGTCATGGACTATCGGTAAATTGTTTCTGTCATTCAAAGGTTTTTCATTTGTCAGATACATTAAAAATACAGATGGGATAAATTTATAAAGCCTTTTCATTTCATAGGTCACGTAACGCTTGGTACAGACATCGTCTTCGTTTTGCGGGTCTTCCACGTGTATAATGTGGTGATGATTAGCGCTATAGCCATTCACTGTAAGCTGGGGCACTTTGTCATAAAACTCATACACTTTGTTATCCACATTCTTTTTTGTAGTAACGTCAGTAGACACTTGAGGATGTTTTACATGGATTAACTGCTTTCCCTTTAAGTCATAATCTCCCTGTTTTGTGCGTGGCACTACAGACCTATCCACATAGTGTTTCTTGTTTAGGATCATGTATGGGGACAGACCTAACTTTGGCCATTAACGCACGTCCAAAGACATCCATCGTCAACCTGTAGTACGAGTCTACTGTTATGACAAGGCTCGGTGTCCTGTATAGACAGCCTGCAATCCTGTCTAAGCCTTAGTTGAAATGAAGATTATTAAGCAGCAAGAGCCATTCCCCGAGGGGGACATGGTTTCCCAACTCTGTCCTACATCACGTGAACAACGCCATTGTTTATTGTTTCCATCTTCCATTCGCTGCATCATTGTGGGACCTTCCGGCTGTGGAAAGACCAATCTTTTGCTAACACTCATCACAGCGCCCAATGGTCTGCGTTTTCAAAATAATTATATTTTTGCAAAATCTCTCTACCAAACCCTCTACGTGTTTCTGGATCAAGTCATGTCTGGATTACAAAAAGAGAATATGGTTATTTCACATTTTCCATGCAAGAAAATGTTATTTCACCGGATGAGGTAAAGCCTGATTCACTCATGATTTTAGATGATGTATCCACTGAACGTCAAGGCATTATTCAAAGCTATTTCAGCATGGGTCGAAACACACACATCGATTGCTTCTATCTTGGACAAACGTATTCTAAAATGTCCAAACAGTTGATTCGTGACAATGCCAATGTCATTGTTTTATTTCGCCAGGACGAGAGGAACAGTAGTCACATTTATAATGAACATGTGAATCCGGATATGACCTTTCAAATGTTTACAGAATTGTGTGCCAAGTGCTGGAGCACTCAACGTCATGCCTGTTTAGTGATTGACAAACAAAGTGAACTCAACCAAAGACGGTATCGCTTAGGGTTTGATCATTTTATTGCTATTTAAGTCACTGACTCATTCCCTGTCAAGTCATTTGTCAAGACACCATGGCGTTAGCAGAGAGTCAATTGAAAAAAGCATATTATTACAGCAAAAAATACAATTCGCCAAAAATTTCGTCAATTGAAACGATCACGTGCAGATCATGCTTTGTTTATTCAACAACACTTAGCACCTCCGCTAAAAGCCATGTTGAAACCCTCTTTCAAGCCATCTGAAACGCTACCCACCATTTCACGATCCACGCAGACGCTGTACGAGGACCCTGAGAAGCAGGAAGAGGAACAGGAACAGGAAGATTTCACTAGTGTTAGCGATGTTGAGTATGGCGAGGATCAAGTGTTTACGTCTCAAAAAAAAGGCCGCACCCCTTGCAGAGTTTTTAAGAAAAAGAAATCCTTGGTCATGGTCGAAACACCTTGCCCTTCCAGATCGTCTCCGTTTTCACAACTCTTGGCCACTCCTCAACATAAAGCTCAACTCAAAAACATTTTAATAAAATACTATGGATCAACACTGGAACCCTATTTCACTGATCTTTTTTATTGGAAACACAGTTACCACGTATGGTGTTCGCTATGAGGATGATAGTTTTAAAATTGGTGATTCATCGATTAAATTTGCTCGTAAGAACATCAATTATAAATTAACGCCAGGACTGTTAAAGCTGCTCTTCTCTCGAACACCCTCTTCACATGATTATACACCAGAGGATCTTGGCAAATATAAATCCATTTTATTGGATACCCATGCCCACAAAAGACAGTATGATCCCACTCAACAAGTGAATGCCAATATATCTCAAAAATATAAAACCATCATTGCAAAAATGTTTCCCACCAGTCAAAGTACTCGTCGTAAAGCATCCGCTTCGGGAGTGACATTTAAATCATTAAAACCCCTTGTGGATGTTACCTATTGGCACAATCCCAATGAGCTCGTCCATCGGCTACAGTTGTTGCATGCTTCACGTCAAGCCGGCCATACCGGTCACGATTGGGAAATTCAAGAAATTGAACAAGAACTTCGAAATGCCAAAATTATTGTTTAAGCCCTCACCCATTAAAATGGGTATTGTTCACGAGTTGCATCGCCCAGCTAGTCACTGTCCGTGACTCAAGGTGATTTCACGAGGTGTGGATGAACTTTGGCAGGCTGACTTGGTTGAAATGATACCCTATGCTAGCGTTAACAACGGTGTACGCTATATGTTGACTGTCATTGATGTGTATTCCAAAATGGCTTTCGTTGAACCTGTGCATCGCAAGTCTGGTCCACTAGTCACCAAGGCCTTTCAACATTTATTCAACAATCTAAACGCCAACCTCAGTTGCTATAAACTGATCAGGAAAAGGAATTTTTCAACAAGGATATCTCCAGTTTTCTCAAATCAAAGGATATTCACCATTACACCACGTACAGCAATCTCAAAGCCAGCGTGGTTGAGCGGTTTAACCGAACATTGAAAACCCATATGGGGAAAGCGTTTACCGCTCAGGGCACTTATCGCTGGTTGGACAAGTTACCAGAGCTAGTGTCACGTTACAATGACACCAAACATAGAACGATTGGCACCAAGCCACGGCTCGTGACCAAAAATATTCAGCGACTAGATAAACTGTTTAACCCCACAAAACAGCAGACCCTAAAGGTCACCGACTGAAAATTGGGGAATTTGTTCGTGTCAGCAAATTTAAGTCTGCCTTCAATAAGGGCTTCATGCCTCAGTGGGGGACTGAACTATTTCAAATTCGTCAAGTCAACCTGGACAGCCCAGTCACCTATTTACTCGAGGACCTCAACCATCAATCTATAAAAGGTAGATTTTATATCCATGAACTTCAGAAAACAGCGTTTCCTAAACATTATCTTGTGGAAAAAGTGTTGAAACAAAAAGGAAATAAACTATATGTCAAATGATCAGGGCCCTATTTCATAAAACTCGACAAGTCGACATATGTCGGATGACATAAAATGTCTGACAATTCGATAGTTCGACAAGTTTCCGTTTCTCAAAGCATGACAATTCGACAAATATGTCGCGACAATTTTGTAAATTGTCGTGACATATTGTCAGAAATCTGTTTCATAAAGTTGTAATGCGACAGGTAGAAATCTGACAAATATGTCACATATGTCACCAGTTTTTCTTTATGAACTAATGAATATGTCAGCCGCTGTTGTACAATTGTCAAATTGTCATCGAAAACTCGACAGGCGCCTCGTTACATGTCGATTATTACCATAACCTATCTTTTCGTATCTCGGTGCGTTTGGAAGTTTCCCGTTACATTAATAGCCTACAGTGTTGTTAGAATAGTTAGAATGGAGCGATTAAAAAGCGGGAGTAGTAGAGAGTGATTAAGATCAGTGACGTACGTAGGAATTCTTTCTGGGGGTTTTCATTCATACAGTAGGCCTAAGGTAGTAGTACATTATTAAAATTATATTTCGATTATCATTCATAAATTTTACAGTAAACCGTGCTGCAATATTACAGAACATCAAATTAAAACCTACTGTTATTTGGTGGAAAATGACTTACACTCTATCTTGTCAGACCCTCGGCGATTGTTCAACGCAGACGTTATGTTATGCCATGGTCTGTCTCACTTTTTATGTGACTACGCCTCCCATCCCCCGTAGAAAAAAAAATAAAAAAGATCACGGCATAACAGCCCGGAAAATGACCATTCGCTATTGGACACCGGTCGGGGAAGCCTACATCAATACATGTTCTTGTGGTTATATTGTTCGAATTTCAGTTATTATTATTGTATTTCTGATGCACTTTAAGTTAATACAAAATAACCTATAATAAATGTGCTTAGAGCAGAATTACGATATGTTCATGCCCGTATGTCTTCTACCCACCATTCCCGCTTCCGTCTTCTTTTCTTTTTTTATATATATTTTTTATAAAAAACATAATTACTGGTACTGTATTATTCGTAAATGTTAGCCTCTAAGTCGATGAATCGGTGTCTTACGCAACCTTTGACAGAAATGCATTATAAACAGCAGACAAAGAAAACTAACAATGTGACGGCAATTGGTGCAAACGGGTGACGACCAAAGACATCGTGCCGAGGTCTGGGGCTAAATCACATTTTTTAAAAATACGTAGCCTAATTTTTCCTAAAACGAATATTTGCGATATTGAGAGCTTCCTAGTGGTTGAGTAGAGTTTGAGGTTAGGTACAGTGCTTTTGTTGATTACATTTACCAAAATGTATAAGGTGTTTATATTTTCTTGACTAAATCTGTCTTAACATGACGACCATTGGTGCATGTACCTTATAGGCTATTCGTGATTGTCAGAAAGGTAAATGGTTGGCCTGTAATGTATTATTAGAAGCTGTAATGATAGTCACATTTATGCAGTCAAGTTTATAAAATAATATAGTAATTTTGCACAGTTTGTGCGTGTTTCTTCAAATAAATGAATGTTTTAATAAATAGTAAATCCTTTATTATGATTGTCTCGCGTTGAACAGTTCATGTGAATCGATGGTTATTGTACATTATCGATTCTCGGAACTATCGAAGTGTGCATAACCTCGACAGGTGGATTTGACAATTTGTCAAGGTTATGAAAAGAGCTCTGTGACAGGCGTAAATTTTACAGTATTTCTCCTGTCACACAATGACATATTGTCAGAGAGAAGTGTCGCGACATGTTGACAATTATGTCAAATTGTCACAATTGTCGGACCTGTCGAGTTTATGAAATAGGGCCCAGGCTTTAACTCTACCTTTAATTCTTGGATCAATAAATTACATGTGCAAAACTGTTCACTTTTTATTTATTTATTTATTTATTTATTTATTTATTTTATTCAATCATGCTGTACGAGAGCTCTGAGCATGGTGCTCCACGCTTTGTGCATGTCCATACATGTTTCTCTTTCTCTCTCTACACCTGCGTCTCACTCCTTTACTACATGTTGACATACAACTCGTTCAGCTATTGGCTGTCATGGGTTCTCTACTCCTCCCCTTACCTCTCCCCGAACTTCTGGCACCGCCCCCTCGTCCCTCACCGCTCTTGGCAGGCTCCACAGTTGTCATGTGATATCCTGTTGCATGTCTCGGTTTTCCCTCTCCCCTCTCACCCGCTTCTGCTCGGGGCCTGGCTGACGGGATGTGAAATATTACCTCCATTACAGAGTTTTCAGATGATGATTCCAACCTGTTATCACCTGACACCAATGTTGTCAGCTCACACCCACATTCCATTCTCTTAGCCGGCTAGCCAGGCTCCAAGCAGGTCTCTCGAGCAGATATTGTGTTTTTCCGTTCTGGCTGCCAGTCAGACATACAAAAACAAGTTCTGTTGTTAACAACTATAAAAGCCTAGCTTTTATTCGTCGCATACCATTATGAATTTGTCGGGTTACTGATCAACAATTAATTACATGTTTAAAGATCACCATAAGGGGATTTTCGAAATATTGGCCTCTGTCCATACGTCATAGAAAATATCGAAAAGCGATCCCTCGCCCTGCTGCCCCTCGAAATAGCTATTTCCTGTATTCACCATGGTCGGTGATAGCCTCGTTGTAACACACGCCACAGCGGTACCGTCTCTCAGTCTACAAACACTCTTTATTAAAAAAACAGGTAAAAAACTTTTTAGAATGCACAGTTTTTGTCCTAGAGACTTGAAATCTATTTTCTTGGTAGAGGGGATAGGGAGGCCGGCCCCGTGGTGTTGGGGTAGTGTGCCTGCCTCTCGCCCGGAGGCCCCGGGTTCGATCCCCGGCTCTGTCAGGGATTTTAAAACTGACGTGAGGGTTGGAACGGGGTGCACTCAGCCTCGTGAGGACAATTGAGTAGCTGTCTGACAGTGAGACAGCGCCCCGATCACGAATACCAAGATTAACGGCCGAGGGGACCCGACGCGCTGATCACGCGTCACCCCAATATCTGCAGGCCAAATGGCTGGGCAGCGGTCGCTTGGTCGGCCTTAGCCCGTCATGGGCTGGATAGTGCCAGGGGTTGACTTTTTTCTTTGAGGGGATAGGGACTTTTCATTTATGTCAAACAAACTCTTTTGTAAAATTCCTAGTTTCCAAAATATAAACAATTTAAAATATCAGTATTTTCAAAAAACTAAAAAAAGTTTTATTATAAAAAATAAAGGTCATAGAGACCATTCGTTTCAACTATGACACAACGTTCTATCATGTTCGGTTTTCAAACTATCGCCTACTTTCAAAAACAAAATTTTTGAAAAAAAAATTGAAAAATATAATACGTGGTCCACAGCAAAGCGCCCGTCAACTCGAGTCCAACGACATTTCATTTGTTAAAATCCGACCATCCGTTCGCCAATATTATCGCCTATGTTCGCGAGAAAGTAGGCTATCATTTTTTTGGCCTACACAATTGGATCTTGCTGTCTGCCTAGAGGGCATAGCGACCTTTCATTTACGTCAAACAAACGTTTTCCCAATATTCACCGTTTCCAAAATAGTGCCAATCCAAAAAACAAAAATTTTCAATAAAAAAAATACCGCCACACATTCTTAGCCAAGAGGGCGTCAACCCAACGCCAACAATGCCTAGTTCGTTAAAATCCGACTATGCGTTCGGGAGATATCGCCAAAGTTTATATGAAAGTAGGGGGCGAGTCAGCTCATCCCACTACTCTTTTTGCATAGAGACATGAAATTTATTTTCAAGGTAGAGGGGGTCAGGGCCGTTCATTTATGTCAAACAACCTTTTCTTGTAGACTTCCTAGTTTCCAAAATATAGGAATTTCAAAATTGAACTTTTTCAAAAAACCATAAAAAAATAAAAATGTTTTATTATAAAAAGATAAATGACATAGAGACCGTTCGTTTAAGCTATTGCACAACGTTCTATTATGTTTGGTTTTCAAAGTATCGCCTATTTTCATAAACAAAAAATTGTTTTTTTGAAAAACATAACGAGTGGTCCATAGGAAAGAAGACGTCAGCTCCAGTCCAACGACACCTCATTTGTCAAGATCCGACAATGGGTTCGCCAACTATCGCAAATATTACATGGCTGAGGCTTAGTAGTGGGGCAAAGAAGGTTCTAGTGTGCGTTAGAACTGTCACTACCCCCTTACTGATGTCTACTTCCATTAAGAGAGGGCTTTTTGAGGGGACCACCCTGTACAGTTATCCGTGAGCGCTTAGTAGGCATCCCGGATAAAATCCTCCCCGAATACTGCCCACTCCGAACGGGGGCCATCACTGGTATTGCCCGGGGTCCCAGTGCCTCGAATAGGCACTTCCCCCTCTGCATGCACAGTGATTTTTACAGCTCTCAGTATTCGGCCATGCAGGGACCTTCGTTGTAAGGCGGATACTACTGAAAGGGTACATGGGGCACCCACCTCACGGGATGGGGCATACCGTCTAGGCTTTCTGGCCAAACGGCCAAATTGGTGGCCCTTCCCCTAACAGCATGCATGTTTATTTCTATCGGTCAAACCAGAACTGGAACCAGAAATCCAAAGTCGACCTTTATATGGCCCCCTCCAAGTCGCCTTTTACGACAGGCAGGGGATACCGTGGATGAATTCTGCCCTTCCCATCCACAGGGGGTCTGAACAAATCAAAAACTGGCAAGTTATTCGGCCATGTCGGCCATATTAGTCGCCTACTACGACAGGCAGGGCATACCGTGGGTGTATTCTATCCCGCACCCTCACGGGGGAAGGTGCAAGTGGCACGTGCATCTTTGGTGTGAAAGCCTTTCATCAAGATGCAAGATGCATGCATCCTGCACCCTGTATCTTGCGTCTTGCATCTTCGGTGTGAAAGGGGCCGACTTCATATGTGTTGAATGTTGTTGGCAGGCGTTGGAAACTCTTAAGGACTGTTTTGAACCAAAACAAAGACCGCCACGTGCGTTTTGTTTACTGTTTGGGCCCGGTTTCTGACAACTGTTGCAAAATTATACACCATTTTTAATGACGTAATCTCTATTATGTTGGATTCATTACTAAATCGAATAATAACAAGTGACAAGCAGTGTTGTTAGAAATGGCGGCAGCTACGTTCGCTCTAAACGTGGGACAACATAATTTATAATATTGTTAGGATAGCCAGGGATAACAGAACAACTCAGGTTAATATGTTAATAAGAATATTTAATACGTTTATAATAGGCTACACCTTGTACTCGAGCCGGAACTGACCTCCTCTGCAAAAGCCGCTCTCAACACTAGTCACCACAGAATATCAATATCACTAACCGTGTTACCAACTCATTTATATATATTCCGAGAAATTCCTAACATTCGGCCAGTCCAGACGTAATCACAAATTTCAATTTTTGATGAACAGTACAAAATAGTTTTTTTTAATGTTTTAATCTTAATCATATAACAAAGTTTCTCTTACAACTAACTTAATTATAATCTCGCAATACTGATGTTAATAAAACTCTTTCAACTCGTAGTCGTTGAATCGGTTTGGTAGTTTTCTATCTCGTTGGCTATGCTTAACAGTTTCTTTAGTTTGATTCACAGCTTTAGTTTCAACCTCTGAATGAAATTTTTCGCTTGGTACATTTTCTGTCTGATCTCGCTCTTTTTCGACTACTTTCTCAACCTGCTCTTCGCTGTCATCACTCCCTTCCTCTACCTCACATTCGCTATCTGAAACCCATCATCGCCAGATTTTAAGTTGGCTCACATGCGCGGTAGTATCTAATTTCCGCTTATCGGAATCGTTTAATTTCGAGACTCGATAGGTGTCTCCTAGCTGCACTTCCGTGACAAACAGGGGGCCACGATATCGATTCTGTAATTTCTTTGATTCACCTGTCGAGGTTGGGTTTCTTTTAACATAAACAACGTCGCCCACGTCATACTTCACATCTCTCATTCGCTTCTCATCGTATCGCGCTTTGTACAAACTTTGCTCTTTTTCGATGTTATGTCTGATCTCGTCTTGAATTTTTGCAGGTAATCTATAAGATTCGCTACCAATAGTCAAGTGTCTCGTTCGCCCTGCTTCGAACTTAAGATTATAGACCTCGTGCGAATGAACGTTGCTGCGCTCTGGCGGCAAGCCGCTCAAATATTCTGTAGAACTTGCGCGTAAGTGGAGCAACGTGATTAGATCATGTTGTGGAAAGATTTCAAGATCAAGATGGTAAAAGTTCTATAGAGAGTAGGACAAATAGTTCTGTGGTTGAACGTAACTACACATACAGAAATATCCACCTTGAACGTAATTCTTCTTATTCAGAAACAAAAAACAACCAAAACAATACATTCGTAGAATGAACGCCTCCGTAATTATGGTATTTGTAGTCGTTTTTTTAAATAAATAGAACACCGACAAGAGGTGCTGACAGACCCAGGCATTGTCCTACTGTACCGTATATGAAGCCAAACTAATCAGACCAGCGTGGACAAGGGGGGGGGGGGGGGTAGCAGATTTACTGCGCGAAGAGAGGCTGAAATGAAAGATGACAGGCAATGCTCAGCTGGAGTCCCGTGGTCACCAATCCACGTCCTACTATTTGTGAGCAGCTAGGGAAGATTGACTGTTTCATGAAAATGAGGGATGTGAAGGAAGTGTGTTTAAATATGGATTATTATGTAACGAGAGTATATCGACAAATATCATGACCATAAATAGTGATAAGACTGAGGTGAGCTTGATGTCACCACCACAGCTAACATTGCACGTATTGCCATCAATCACATCAATAAGGGCACCCAATTTCCATAAGAGTGAGACAGTCCTGGCCTAGCAATATTTTAATCGCTGCTACTTTTATCGAACCCTGTTGCATTCCCTCTTTGCTAAATTCATACCCGAGATACGCTATCTTACGCAACCCGAACTCACACTGTGCTAAATTGAAAGTTAATCCAGCTTTTCGAAACAATTCAAAAACATCACGAAGCTTTCTCATTAACACTGCCCAGCATTTCGCAAAAAGTAAAAGATCATCAAAATAGCTAATTGTAACTTTATTTCTCATTTTTCCCATAACCTGATCCATCATTTTAGCGAAATAGAACGGTGCGTTTGTTAGTCCTAACATGACTCGCTCAAACTCACCCGTTATACCTGGAGTAATAAATGCAGTTTTGCACTTAACGCTTTCTTTCAATGGCATCTGCAGATAACCATGAGAAAAGTCAAGGGTCGCAAATAACTTAGACCCATGAATCAACTTCAAGACATTCGTCTACATTTGGTAAGGGAAACTGCGCTCGAACTGTCTGTGCATTAAGACCTCTGTAATCAGCAACTAACCTGGGAGTACAGTTACTTTCCTCACCAGCAAGAGAGGACTCGCGTAGGGTGATGTCGTTTGCCTTATCAATCCCCCAGATTTATACTCATCAACGATCTCGCGCATTATCTCCCGCTCGCGCGCGCTTGATCGGTATGGTTTCACGTTGACAGGGACACGACTGGAATCTCAACAATGTCCGTTTCAAAAATTTTCATACATCCAATTTTGGACACGTTCTTCGCAAAACAATCTCTATACTCATTTAAAATCTCGAATAATTGATTTTTCTGTTCAACTGAAGTGTTCCCGTTTACCTTTATTTCTTCCGCCACGATTGGCTCTACTAATTCCTCAAGTTTCGGACCGTCATCTACAACCTGAATCACGCTCTCGTCAAGAAATTGACTCGCCTGAACTTCACATTTGTCATCGTTATAGTTAGCTACCGGTAACGTAAACTCACGCCTGCCAACAATAACATCTATGAATTTAACCTTTCCCGGTCCATTTGTCACATTTTATTTTGCTTTTGGTTTCACAAAATTCCCTTCAAGAATATCAAACAAGCCGTCATCACTTGACTCATTAATGAAACGAAAATTACCTATGGAATGAACGAAAGCTACTCCCGGACTCAGAATATAATTCAACCCGACAATCACATCATGCCTTTGCACGTCATCAGGAACAATTCGAAATCTCATATTCTCTACCGCGACTCAATCTAACATTAATGTTTGTAACCCTATGTGGTTACATAGTTTTAGGTTAGGATCATGGCTTCTCTTTGCTGGTGGCTATCGTAAGGCCTTAGCGCTGAGCTTAGAGATTCCTTGCAATAGTTTTCCAGTAAAGGAGAAGGGGGCTATGATCATTTGAGTTCCTTATCTGAAAATATATTTCCTTTTTCTATTGTCTATTGTTTTTTTTGGGGGGGGGGGATTAATAAGAGAAATTCTTTGAGACAGAGGAAGTCTGAGTATCTGTTTCGATCTTCTATGGAGATTGTAGAAAGATTTGGTTAGGTTCAGTGTTAGAGGTCGGATTTATTGTGTGGTTGGAAGATGTGAAAAGATAGGGTTTTGGAAGTATGAGAGTTACTTGGTCTGAGGGATTGGTTATACATGAGAAGATATGAAAGAGCTGTATAGAGAATGAAGGGTTCGGAAGCGGATTGTGAAGAATGTAATTAGTATATTTTAGATTGTGCATTAAGTGCAAGGAAGAAAGTGTGAAAGTAGATGAAAGGCATGTTATAATATTGCGGTTGAAAGGAATATAAAGAGATATTGTTTTAATGATTGGAATGTGTAAGAAGAAGAACGAGGATTGATGTTGGTTGAAATAAAAGGCATCATATTTTTAAAAGTCTCCCTTATTGTGATAAAAACAACCATGACCCCGAATATGTACAGTTACAAATGTCGTACCAACGTGGAGCTCGGAAAAGGGAATAAATTAAATATGATCAGTAGGCTTGAGTGTAAGTACAGTGATATGAAGTTAAGAAAAGTGGTTAAATTTGTTGTGATAGTAGTAGATGATGTTAAGATTAAAGATGATTATGAATTGTTGGTAGAAGCACGAACAAGGGAATGAAGTTACAATATGACGCTACAACGTGAGGTACGGATGGAGAAAATGGAGTATAGTTTGATCGACATGCTACTGAGTGAATTAGGAGAGATTAGGAAGCAAGGAGAATCTGTGAGTAAGGAAATAGGAGAGATTAAGAAGCAGGTAGGATTTATAAGTAAGAAGTTGGAATCCTGGAAAGTGGCTGTAGAGGAGGAAGAAGTGGAGGATAAGATAAAAGAGGAGGAAGTGAATGAGATAAGCGAGATTAAGGAACAAGAAAATTATCAGGGAGCTGGGGGGGCGTGTAGAAGATGGTAATGGAGGGGAAGGAGGAATGAAAGATGGACAAGAAAATGAGGAGATGTGTGAAGTACGTGATGCTGGGGAGCGTGTAGAAGATGGTAATGGAGGGGAAGAAGGAATGAAAGAAGGATCAGAAAATGAGGAGATGTGTGAAGAACGTGATGTTGGGGGGCGTGTAGAAGATGGTAATGGAGGGGAAGAAGAAATGAAAGATGAACAAGAAAATGAGGAGGAGATGTGTGAAGTACGTGATGGTAGGGGGCGTAAGGAAGAAAATGGAAAAGAGATAGAACAAGGTGAAGGACGACGTCAAAAGGTGAAGAAGAAACAGTGGAGAACAAAGTGGAAGAAGAGAAAGGAACTGTTGAGTAAGACAAGACAGACGAGGAAGAGGAAGAAAATGTGGAAAGGAAGAAGAGAGAAGTGGTTGAGAATGAAGACAAAGAGGACCAGGAGGATAGATAAAAGGATGAGTTGGAAAGCAAAGAAGAGGAGTAGGAAGAAGATGAGATGTCAGGCAAAGGAAGATAAGAGTGTGAAGGATCAGAAGTAGGAGAAGAGGAAGAAAATGAGGAAGGGAAGGAGAGGTACGGTGAAGATGGAATATGAGGAGTACAAGGTACGGAGTGACATGGCGGATAAAGAGAAAGACGAGATGGAAGGCAGAGGAAGAATGGAGAAGAAGGAGAAACAGACGAACAGGAGGAACGAAAAGTGGAAGAAGGAGGAAGAAGATGGATATGAGAGGTCTAATGTAGAACTTAATATTTCTTTAGAGTCAACTGAAGATGATAGTGTTATGTTTGCTGGTGGTATTTGTTCCGGTATAAGTGTTGAAAAATACGACAATATTCGAGTGAAGGTTACTGGAGATGACGTGTTTCAACTTATTGAGAGATTTGAGAACAGTGGGTTACGGCATTTTGTGCTCGATAATGTCAAAAGAGTGGATATCTGCTACTAAGCCCAATTCAGAAGAATGTGATTCGTATCATAGTCCAGAGAAGATATATGATGGCATGTACTTAAACAGGCTTAGAGAAAACAGTGACATTCCATCTTTGGAGTATCAATGTGTTGTTGGATGATCTAAGAGACTTAATAGCAACATCCGATTACTGTGAACATAGCCTAATTTAAGGATAATTTTAGGTAGCGTGTTTGTTAATTTTGTGTATGTGTGATATGTATCATTTTCATTTGTATAGTTTTTTTAAATATATATGTGATTCTCACATGCTTCTCATGCGAGAATAACATATACAGTATATGGGGGGGGGGGCGAATTGTAACCCTGTGTGGTTACATAGCTTTAGGTTAGGATCATGGCTTCTCTTTGCTGGTGGCTATTGTAAGGCCTTAGCGCTGAGCTTAGAGATTCCAATAGTTCACCAGTAAAGGAGAAGGGAGCCATGATCATTTGAGTTCCTTATCTGAAAAGATATTTCCTTTTTCTATTGTCTATTGTTCTTTTTTTTTGGGTGGGGGGATTAGTAAGAGAAATTCTTTGAGACAGAGGAAGTCTGAGTATCTGTTTAGATCTTCTATGGAGATTGTAGAAAGATTTGGTTAGGTTCAGTGTTAGAGGGCGGATTTATTGTGTGGTTGGAAGATGTAAAAAGATGGGCTTTTGGAAGTATGAGAGTTACTTGGTCTGAGGGATTGGTTATACATGAGAAGATATGAAAGAGCTGGGTTCGGAAGCGGATTGCGAAGAATGTAATTGGTATATTTTAGATTGTGCATTAAGAGCAAGGAAGAAAGTATGAAAGTAGATGAAAGGCAAGTTATAATATTGCGGTTGAAAGGAATATAAAGAGGTATTTTTTTAATGATTGGTATGTGTAAGAAGAAGAACGAGGATTGCTGTTGGTTGAAATAAAATGCATCATAATTTTAATAGTCTCCCTTATTGTGATAAAAACAACCATGACCCCGAATAAGAACAGTTTCATGTTTCATTGATAACTCCGGGCGATGCAACTACGTATTCTGTCTTTCCAAATCCTTTCAAAATATTTTCTCTACGCATAACCTCAAACCCTCCCTGAATCACGACTGAAGCTTTAATTGTTCATTCGCTACACCCCGTGTCAATCAACCTGTCTAAATCCATGTACCCAACTTTAACTGTCTTAATAAACTTCACAAATTTGTCTTCTGCGCTTGTGCTGTCCACAGTTTTGACAAGTGTGTAATCTTTCTTACCGCGACAATCTTTAGCAAGATGTCCAAACCCCTGAAACGTGAAACACTTCTCTGAACAATCACGCACCAAATGGCCTTCTTTATTACAACGATAATACGTGAATTTACCGCCTGAATTATTTCCTGTGTTTGCATTGTTACTCGCAGTGTTGACGTTGGTTCTAACCTAAGCCAGTGTCTTTGTCTCTCGCTTGAAGCCACTGCTGCCAATGAATGTTGCCATTGCTACCACCTGTTTTCTGCCGGTAACTTGCCGACGATGAACCTCGGTTGCTGCCAATGCGCACCCTGCACGCCTCTTCTAGCTCCTCTAGTTCCTCGATGTCTCGTAAGATGGCGTTGTGATCAGGATACGTTTTGCCGGAAATCACGTGGCTGATCTCACTCGACCACAGCCCGATTGACACCTGCATCTTTGTCTCCTTTACGCCAAGCCCAACGTCTTTGCACAAACGAATCTTGTCGAAGCCCTGTTTTCCATGTCTTTCCAGCGCTGCGACAACGCCTTCTGCCCAACGAACGTCTCTCTGAAAGTTGTTCGGAATGTCGCCCAGTTGACAATTCCATCCAATTGGCTGATATACCAATTGCGCGCCACATCAACAAGTTGTGAGCGGGCCGTCTCAAATGCCACCTCTTGCGTCCAGCGATGTAAAACCTCGGTCGACTCAGGTTGACTTAACCACGCTTTAGCGGCTGCAGGGCCTTCCAAGCCGTTGAAATTGGCTATGCTGTGCGAAAGGTCTGGCAACACGCTGTACTGCCGCTGCTCATTGGCCACTTGCATTGTCTGCATCAGCCTCGCGTTGTCTGCCGTCGCTTGCGCTAGGGCCATAAGAATTTCGTTCATCCCAATGTTTGGCTGCATACCTGGTGGGCCACCTCCACCGACAGCACCGCCATCCCCGTTCTCCGTTTGCTTTGCGTCAACCAACTGATCGGTATCTTGATTGAGGACGTTGCTCTGGTCTGTTCTGGCCGCCATTCGCTGCATCCTCTGTACTCACAGCCGAACTTGCCAACAAATTCAAATTATTCATCGTCACAATTGACTAGCTTCCACGGTCACAACGATATCGACACACTGCCTTATCGCACCACTTCGTAATGTCCAATCTATCTCGCAGCCAAAACTGCACCACAATCCGCCACACAAGACCTAACCGATCGCGAAAGAAATACTGGACACTTCCTTTCTTCTCGCGAACGAATCATCTACATCCCACTTCTGAATTGTTAGGATAGCCAGGGATAACAGAACAACTCAGGTTAAATTTTAATAAGGATATTTAATACGTTTAATAGGCTACACCTTTTACTCGAGTCCGAACTGACCGACTCTGAAAAAGCCCTTCTCAACACTAGTCACCACAGAACATCAATATCACTAACCGTGTTACCAACTCATTTATATATATTCCGAGAAATACCTAACAATATCTAGGGCAGGTATTAATAGTTACAGTCTGTATTATTATAATGTAATCAGAAATTATGGATTTACTTTTATTTGTTTGTTTTTCGCGTAAAAATCCGAATATAGGTAATGTACTCGTATTTATGTAGTGAAATATTGTATCATTGAAAAGTTTTGAAAGTTAGCCTATGTTATTTAAAACTGTGTCTAGAAAGAAGCCAAGAACAGGTTTGTAATATCTCGCCCAGCTAACTATATCATCCGGAGTATCGAATCTTCAAGTAATGGACGAGCTACTTCGTAGACTCGATTATACGTCCAGTACCTCGAATTCAAGCTATCGCAGTCCAAGAACGGATCATCGCGAAGTAAACACCAGTGGCGGCTGGTGATTTTTCACTTGGCGGTGCCAGCATATTCAAAATTTGCAATAAAATCATTCAAAGTTGCAGGTACGGATAGTGCATATTTTATGCAATAAGTTATATGTTTAACATTATTTAACTGTGCTATTGTAGAAGACGTTTTAATTGAAGTGTCAGCTGAAGTGAATTGAGAAATTGCATAACTACTACAAATATTTTAGTCTCGGGATTTTTCGCCAAAACAAAAGTTCCTCCTTTCTCTACTAGAAAGCGCTAAAGTGTCAAGGAGCTTAGATATCTAACCTCCTTGACTTTCATGGCCCTCCAAGGAACAACAAAAATTCGACAAGCAAGCTTCCCTTTGGGTGTCAAACAACAACGCTTGCACCTGGCACCGAGGCCATACGATATTATATCATACACATATTTTGATCCATATGCATTTTAAATAAAAACCACTTTTAAGAATTATAATTGAACAGACCTCTCAGAAAAATAATTTGAAGAAAACAACATAAGCTAGGCCTACTCATCAAAAATATTTGTTCCAAAACCTCGATCGACACCTTCATTTGAATTAATATGAGCGGTCCTATCGCTAAATGGAGATTGTAACAACTCGCTTATTTTATTCATTGTTACACTTCCGAAAGGTGACACAGAGCTCATTGAGATTCCTACGGCTTCGTACGTTGCGCTCGAGCTATGCGATCTTCAAACATGAAACAAATCAAATTTTATTAAGGAACCTAGCTTGCATGTATCGATTCAAAAAGCACACTTATTAGATTAAAAAGTGTTTATATGGCCAATGCCGCATGATGCTCTGCAAGTTTATGTAACATGTCTATATAGGAAAAAATAAGCATGGCTATTGCTAACACACACGTGACCACAGCCTCTTTGTCGCAATTTCAGTTGCTGTCTCAAAATAAATAGGTGAGATGAAATGAACACGATGACCTACCTCTAAGACAACCTTACTTATCGTACATACGGATTGATTGGAAAGGATATCCCCTGCATCTAATATAAATGAACACAAAAGCTATTTAACGACGGACACTATTCATACACATTTGCAGTCAAACTTGAGAATTTGTGTTTACGCTTGGGACGTGAAACTGTGCCGCCAAATTAAATTAACGAAACACAGTAAAACTCGTTGAAAAATTCCGAATTTTTACATTACAAAGAGAGAACAAATAATCCCCGTAATCAATATGAGCCTAAAAAAGTTGCTAAATGTCAAACAATAAAGAACTAAAACTATTTTGTGGTTTGAATTTATTTAATAGTCAAGACACAGTGATATATCGTCAAGCTGGTACCACTGGAGGTGTGCTGCCATATGCTGTACTCTAGCGGTTGAAAGATAAAGCAGTTCAGCAGTTCTAACGTGTGTGTAATGTGTGCTTGTACCTGTGACGTGCTGCTATTTCGTGGACAGGCTTGAAGCTCCGCGTCACGAGGCCGTTGGCTCTACCTCAGGGCAATATGCGTCTCAACACAACACAAACAAACTCAAGCCAAACTAGTCCTTATTGCAGTACAGTGTCTGATGCGGTCTGATGTTCGTAGGTAGTGCCGGTTGGCTCTGGCTCAGTAATTCAATAAAGCGCAACCAGAACGCATGTCAGTTTGCGCGCTCGTTCAAATAAATGCAGAATATGTATAAAATTTCCTCAAAATGTAAATGTAATATAAACTGTTCTTGAGAGGGAAAAGTCACATATTCTCTCTTCATTACACTGCTGGTGCCATGGCACACGGGCACCACCTCAGGAGCCGCCCCTGGTAAACACCATAATGGTAGATGAGATAAGGCAGACAGAGGAAGGAATTGTCAGAGATAACCATAGGGGAGGACCTATAAGAAACGGTTATACTCAAAGACAGAGGAACGAATCTCAATATCGCAGACAACGAGTTATCTGTCCATACCAAAGATATTCACGTAACAACGAACAAAACATAAGGTATGGATATCAGTATAACAACGCTTATCGCCGAAGTAACTACTACCAGAAAAAATAAATATAATAATAAGGGATATTCGCGTTATAAGAATTGGAATGACGACAATTATAATCGCCAGAATTACCAGCAACAGAGGAATCAGGATAATAAGAATTACGTCCGAAATCTACGTGAAAGTAATCAAGGACAATGGGCAAACAGGCCCAGACAGGATGAACAGAAACCTAGTACCAGCAGACAAGAAAACAGAGGGAATAACAATGAGACCTCTGGAAAAGGAAGAACGCCAGTAATGAAGAGGCAGTAGAAAATAGAATATGTTCACGAGCTATGGAAACCACAAAGTGATTCCCCTGAATGCTAAATATCGAATAAGGAATTCCTAAAGATAGACTACCGACGAGGGAGAGAAGAGTAGCGGTAGCCCATGAGAGTCTAATCGCAGCAGCAGAAAGACGACAGAAGCGCACGCTAGGTAAACGCTACGATGCACCATTAAGAAGAGACGATTTAACTAGTGATCAGAAAACCTACTAAAGCCGACGTGACAAAGCACGTATACCCAAAGTTCTCTAGGGTGTATTACGGCCCGTTCAGAGTATCTGAAAGTTTTGGAAATAATTATTACCAAATTGTCAGCCTCCATGATGATCAAGTAATTGGAAACTTTAATGCAAAGAACCTCAAGAAATATTTTAGAAGGATAGAATAAGAAGTAGAATACGGTACAGTTAATGTCTGAAGAGTGCATTTCAAAAGCACTGTTCCACGCTTTTGCAATGAAAGTTGAGTGGGGATTGTACTTGTATTTATGTAGTGAAATATTCTATCATTTAAAAGTTTTGAAAGTTAGCCTATGTTATTTAAAACTGTGTCTGGAAAGAAGCCAAGAACAGGTTTGTAATATCTCGCCCAGATAACTAGTTAACCCAGCACGGCCAATCAGGTAATTTCTAACTCGCACGTGACAAGTAGAGCGGTTCGGGACAGAGCCAAGCTTCGTTTCCTTTCTGAAGCTAGCCGAGAACTTCCGAATGTGACACGCAACCAGAGTGGGGACGCGCTCGAAAGAATTTTGATCGCGAGCCGAGGGGAGGCTACGACACGAGCCAATAACGTGGCTGACACAACCAATGAAATGAGGCGTTGTCACCGAAAGCAATTAGTGCAATTATCATATCTAATACCGACAGTAGTGGCTGCGCGGGCTAAAGCGCTGCGTTAGGCCATGGGGCCAAGCTCTCTGCTGACTCGGTAGACGCGTGGGTTCGAGCCCCACCGTCGGCTGTCCTTGAAATGGTTTTCCGTGGTTTCCCATTTTCAACACCAGGCAAATGCTGGGACAGTACCCTCTGACAGGCCACGGCCGCTTCCTTCCACAGCCTTGCCCAGTTTCATTCATCTTCATCCATTCCATCTCTCATCCCGACGCGCAGGTCGCCCACGGGCGTCGAATAGAAAGACCTGCACTCGGCCTCTCAGGAGACCACACGAAAAAAAAAATCATATCTAATTACCAGCGATATATTATCACTTAAGAATACCAGAGAAGTTGTTAAATAATAAATAAGACTTACTTATTTATATTTGCAGCTAATTAATTGCTTAAATATGGAATCAAATTATATTCGCTATTAACGCGCCATTTAGTCAAGTTCTTTATGAGGTGACGCCAACGTTATCATCGTAGTGGGAGAAACGCGACCAAGATCGTGGTTCTTATTTCTCAAGGCTTCACTGAGAGTGGACGTGCCAATCGACTTCGCTACAATTATAGAGAGAATACAAAGCCTCTACATATTCAAGGCAACGTTGAAAGAAGATAAACTACAAGAGTCTATTAAACAACGAGAATTACGGCAATTACTTGCGTAATTAGTACACAAGATTTAATCTGCCTTAGAGAGATTAAATAAGCTACGTGAATATTAGTTGAAACGACGCTTCAAGGTGATAGAAAATTTGATATTTCTACGTATTTCATCACCATGTTGAACAGCAAAAGTTGAGAGGGGAATTAGACATAGCATAGCTATGATAGCAGTGAGAATGTACGAAATGACATAATATTTACATCGTGGGGGAGATGAACATCTAGTCTCTCCTGCATAAATCAAATCTACGTCTACAAGAGTCATTTCATCGACTACTATGATGGATACACATATCTATCTGAACTGCTTCAAAGTGAAACCTAAGGTCATCACCCAGATTATGGGCGATTTACCTTCGTTCCGCTCTTCTCCTAGCCAACCTTTCGCTTTAACTGGTGGTGATTATATGGGTCCTTTCCAATATCAGCGTAACTCCCCTGAAGCTAAACATAAATAGTTTGGAAAACTCTACGTTTATCTTTTTGTCTGCATGGTTACTGTCAGGGCTGGCATGCGAAATTAAATTCATGGCTGTGGGGGCGAAAATAATTTAATTTCGCCGTGAGCGCGATATTCGGGAGCGAAATTATAATGACTGTCGGCGCGTAATTAAATCAAAGCGAAACTTAATTTGAAGCGAAATTAATTTCGTTCCAGACTTTTAATTTCGCTCCGGCGCGAAATTAATTTAGTTCCAGACTTATAATTTCGCTCCCGGCGCGAAATTAATTTCGTTCCACACTTTTAATTTCACTCCCGGCACGAAAATAATTTAGTTCCAGACTTATAATTTCGCTCCCGGCGCGAAATAAAATTCGTTACAGCCTTTTAATTTCACTCCCGAGGCGAAATAAAATTCCCAAACGTTATTAAGTTTCGTTCTCTGAAGTGTATTTAAAATGCATGAAACATTTAATTTCGTTGTTTTAATTAAAAAACAGTATATTTGTTTCGAGAGTTAAATAATGTTCTGTACGATGTTCTAAGTCCTGACGTCTGTCTGTCAGGTAGTCAGCCCGAAGGCTGGTTGGATCCTCAAAAAGTACCGTGGTAGGTTATGTGGGTAGATACCCACAAAAACCCAAGGCAGCGATATAGTGAGGCGTACTAGGCAAGATGAGGACTGAGGTGGTTTGCTATTGCTCTCCTCACTGAGTCAGAACAGCAGTACTAACCCTATGAGTAGAACCCTTCACCGCATTCACAGGCACTGACTGTGCCCTGAATGTTATTACTAAGCACACCCATACCTCAGTAGCTTCCATATAATCACAGCCATGTGTAAGACTGAGACAGCGGTGAAAAGCCATATTTTACTATAGCCTGTGCCAACAGTCAAATGCAAATGAGTCGTCAAGTTACAAAACTCGTTTAATCCACTTGTGAATAAGGATCATTTTCATGAGAAACGTTTCTCTGGACTTTGCCTCACGTATCATTTGTGTTTGTTGTTTTCTACTTTTGGTTTGTGTTTTTGGTTTTGTGTTTTTGCTTCTGAATTTGACATTTTGCTTTTCTTTCTTGGTTTTGTGTATGTTTTCTGCTTTTGCTTTTTTGAATTTTGCTTTATGTTATTTGTTTTTGTTTTCTGCTTTTGCTTTTGTTTTTGAATTTTGCTTCGTCTTTTTTGTTTTTGTTTTATGTTCGTTTTCTGCTTTTGCTTTTTTTTAATGTTGCATTTTGCATTATGTTTCTTGTTTTCTGCTTTTGCTTTTTGCTTCGTCTTTTTCGTTTTGGTTTTGAGTTTGTTTTCTGCTTTTGTTGTTTTTGAATGTTGCTTTTTGCTTTGTGTTTCTTTTTTATTCTGCTTTTGCTTTTGTGTTTGAATTTTGCATTTTGCTTCGTGTTTTGTGTTTTTGGTTTTGTATTTGTTTTCTGGGAAATCAAAATAAAACAAAATACACAAAACAAAATAAAAACAAAGTAAAACAAAACCAAAAAACAAGACAATTTGAAACAAAATAAAAAGAAATAAAGTAAAACAAAAAGAAATTAACAAAAAAAAAGCAAAATAAAATAAAACAAAATAAAATAAGGTAAAATGGGAGGCTTGATCACCTCCTTTGAGGGGCAAAACAGACACATCAAACAGATGGAGGAGGGAGTTATGAGCAATGACTGCGTCGGGGTGGTATTGGAGGAAGGACGGGTAGATTCTGGGAAAAGGACGAGGGTGGCGTCGATGTGACGTAGGTAGATGTCTAGGTTATGAAGTTCTAGGGCCGAACGGGAATGAAGGTTGAGATCGGCCATTAGAATGAAATGGGGGAAGACTTCAGACACGTGGGTAATGAAGTCTTTGGGGATGGGGTGGTAGGGACGATCGTAGATGGTGGCTAGGTGTAGGACGTGGGAGAAAATAAGGCTTTCGGGGAAGAAAAAAAAAACAGATTTCATTTCAGACACAAAATGAAATGTTCCATGCATTTTAATTTCAGGCCGGGTAGGGGGAGGGGGAGGGGGGAGGGGATAAAATACCGGGAACGAAATTGATGGTCGTTAACAAATTTTATTTCGCACCAGGACCGAAATTAAAAGTCTGGAACGAATTTTATTTCACGTCAGGAGCGAAATTAAAAGTCTGTAATGAATTTAATTTCGCGCCAGGAGCAAAATTAAAAGTTTGTAACGAATTTCATTTAGAGCCGGGAGCTAAATTAAAAGTCCGTAATGAATTTAATTTCGCGCCAGGAGCGAAATTAAAAGTTTGTAACGAATTTCATTTCGCGCCGAGAGCTAAATTAAAAGTCCGTAATGAATATAATTTCGTGCCAGGAGCGAAATTAAAAGTCTGTAACGAATATCATTTCGCGCCAGAAGCGAAATGTTATTCCATTGAACAATTTCATTTCGCGACTCTAAATTGAATTTTAATACATTTCGTTTCGCATGCCAGCCCTGGTTACTGGCAGGGCCGTGGAGAGCCGCCACGGGCCCTGGGGCTGGAGTCAGCCCGGGCCCCCACCCGCTCCCCTTCCTCTCTCTCTGTCCCTCATTGATAAGTCATATTGTATTATCCTGGGTTATACTGTAATAACAATAGTACCGTAATAATAATGCTGATAATAATGATTATTGTCAATATTATTATTGGTATTGTTATAAAATTGCATAAAGTAATTTAATATTACCAGACGCCTATTTTGCATAAAATAACAAAATCCTTATAATAACACTTTAAAAATCACGAGCTCGTCCTTGTGCAAACAGGTGGCTTTTGCCCTTATGGGATGACTATAGGCTAATTTTATTCATTTATTTATTTTATTATGCTCGATCTGCGCGTCGGGAATGAATTTAATGTTTAAGACGTCAAATAATTCCATTGGAGATTAACATCTTCCGAGCCTGGCCGGGAATCGAACCCAGGAATCTTCGGCCTAAGCCTAGTATGTTAACCACCGGAATAATAATACCGTATTCCACAGTCACGCATGTTTTAGGATACCCTATTTGTGAGTGCGACGGCCATGGAAGTAGCTGTTGATTTGACTTTAACAGGGGGCAGATCCAGAGGTGGCTGATAGGACTGCAGCCAATATGCTTCCTAAATTCCTAGAAAAATGAGACTAAATAAACAGTGGCAACTATTGACGTTTTGAATTTGAACTACAATTTGAAATGTGTATTCACGAGGAATCAAACTTGGTCCACCAGGGTGAGAAGCAAGCAGCTGGACAGCTGTGCTGTCTTGTCCCAATGTAACATGCATAATATGAAATGTTTAAGGGTGGTAAGATTACGGTTTAATTAAATACTTCTCCAGTTCTGTATTTTATATTTATTGAAATAGCGAATGCTTAAAACTTGGCTACAGTTTTAATTTAATCCACCAATATTTGCATTAATATTCAGTGTCAACTTTCTATCCATTCTTTGATAGATGCATAGAAAACAGAAACGTGTATAAAAATAAATGGAAACAGTGATGGCCAGTACCGTAATTCTCTGGCCGTCGATCTTTGATCTCCATGACCGGGGTACTACCTCACTGTCAGGCAGCTACTCAATTCTTCTCACGAGGCTGAGTTCACCTCGTTCCAGCCCTTAAGTCAGTCTCTTAAATCCCTGACGGAGCCGGAAATGGAACCCGGGGCGAGTGTGAGTCAGGCGCGTCGGCAATAATAATAATAATAATAATAATATACTCTCTAATTTCATGCCCATGAATTTTTTATTTACTGTTGCTTGTCAGTAGACTATGTGTTATCATCTCTGAACATTTGGAATATTTGGCTGAAAATTTTTACTACCCCGGATGAGGTGTTTAATGACCAAATACATCTTCAGTTTGAATGTTGGTTTGTTTTGGTTTGGAGTCAATACTACTAGAGCGAATGGCATGAACATTCGTATGTAAGGAGAATGCAGCAATAACATAAAACTAGGCTACAAATTGAATTTGTATACAGAGGGATGAGGGGAGTTATAGGAAGCCTCAATTCCCTGCAGCAAGCCAATTGCGCAATCTGTATCCTGCTCTTGACATCGCAATACCAGGTGTGAGAACTTGCTGATCTGAGAATATCACACGGTGACATGTCCTGACATGGAAGTCGCAACATAGTGTACTGCTCGGGTCTAAGCTCTGGGAACTTGCGGGGTGAGGAGAAAGAGCAGGGAATGATCAGGCGAGAAGAGAAGGCTCTGTCAACAGCCCGCCGTGATATATGGTATTCCTTTCTATTCCAATACTGCTGACATAGGGTCGTTGCTCAAACCACTGTGGTGTTACGAATGAGTGAGTAACCGACCAATGTATTTGATTCTGTACTTTGCACGGACCGAGAAACCTCATCACTCGTCAACACCACTTCTCATTGTCCGCGATGTGCATTCCTGTCAGGTTCACGTAGCTTAGACCCGAGCAGTACAGTACCCTCTTAGCAAGTTATCAATCTCTTCACACCGATAGTGGAGTGACGAAATGTTATGGATCATAATAAAAGGCAAAGGTTGGTCTTGGAAACTCGAGCTCATCTGCTGGTTTGAATCCGGCCACGGGCATAGATGTATTTATCTTCTCATTAATTGTAAGGCCATTCAATTTCTATGACATAAGATATACATTACAATCATCTTTCCTCATCATACCAAGACTGGCTGCGCGGAGCAGCGGAAACGCTCCAGCCTGCTGTGCTGACGGTTAAAGGATCGAATCCTGGCGCTGTCAGTTGACATTTGAGGATGCGCAAATGTGAGGGAGCCGTATGCGTAGATTTACTGGCACGTTGAAGATCCCTTGGCGTCTGTAAAAGCCTCAGTAGTTTAAAGGAACGCAAAACCAATAACATTATTACCTTATACAAGACTTATAATACAAGTAAAAATAAATTACATTGAAGCTGGCCGAATGGCTAAAAAACGAAGGCCAATAGGCAACAAATATTTCTAAAAAACATCCTTCTTAGGAATTTGCGTGCTGGTTGATAGATTGTTTTTCTTATGCGCTGTTTAATGTTCATTTTTGTGACCCCAAGTGTCCTCCCTTAAACTACCTAATTCTAAGCAGAACAATGGACTGGGTACAAATTGCAAAATTACATGGGTGTTGCCCAAACAGGATTCGATAGTTTAGCCATAACTTCACTAACTCCTGTCATCAGTCTATTTGTTTGCCTTAAATCGCAAACCCGACAACGACGGGTACGAAGAGCTAGTCCAAAATAAAAACAAGAGCCAGAGTTAATTTAATATCCAAACATTTCTTTATGTTTTTCTCCTTCCGAATATTAGAGAACTGTTGTTCTGATCCGTCAGCGTAATTTATTATACCTGCATTTCCAAATCAAAGACTTCAAACCTATCATGGTTCACTTCCTTCAATTATTGTCTTCTTTCCCTTGTAGCCCGCATTCAATATTTATAACTGAAAGGAACACGTAAGCTAACGATTATGGGCAGATGACCTCGTAGTTCCGCCCCCTTAAAACATCAACATCAACAACAACGACCATCATCAAACTAACGATGATCTTTAATAGCAATTTACACTCTGACAATCGTAATGATTTTGAATTTGGGAATATCCTCGTTCTCATGTTAAGGCAATGGCTGTTCTTTCGACCAAGTCAATTACTCTTTTGCAAGCCGGAGTTATTAACAACTGCGTTCTGCGTCCACACTAGAATATGTCATATTCGCAGCGTTTATCTATTTTTGCGATGCTACTAATGCTGCCAGTTGGCTTACGAAAGCTCAGCTTGTTTCCACTAATATTGTTTAGCATACAGTATATGGCGATGATAATAATAATAATAATAATAATAATAATAATAATAATAATAATAATGAATGAAAATCCACAACCTGCTTCCAGTCTCCGACCGGGTCAGGAATGGAATGAATGAAGCCCCCATCTAGCGGCGAGGATATGAATTGTGCCGGCTGCCGAGGCCTGACGCACTCCTCTGGGGCAATGATTAAATGAATGACAGATGAAATGAAATGACAGGGGAGAGTGTTGCTGGAATGAAATGTTGACAGGGAAAACCGGAGTACCCGGAGAAAAACCTGTCTGCCTCCGTTTTGTCCAGCACAGATCTCACATGGAATAATAATAATAATAATATATCTAATTATAATATTAATAATAATCATAATTCTACTACTAATAATCATAATAATAGCAGGAAATGAGATTTCTCAGTTATTAGGTTATGTTGGATACAAGACGTAAGCCATAAAGTGATAATCAGACTGTTAAAATGGCTTGGTGCGACGTGAATTCGAACCGGGGATCTTCGGATCGAAACTTTTTCAAATCGTTTCACTGCCTATAGGCTACAGTCGTAAGAAATACAAGCCTCCTAACAATAATAATAATGTTTTCTTAGTTTTTTATAGATGAACATTTTCCTTAGTCCACATCTATTTTATGTACGTTCGGCAATGGAAATACCCTTACATCACGCATCATATTTATCCGGCATTTATACAGAGTGAAAATGAATTCCAGTGTGGACGAAAATTAAATAAACTATTTTCTTACCTAGACAATGTAAATGGAGTGAGCGCACGGCACACAAAGATCACTAGAAACAAAGCAACGTGACGCTCCAAACACAGTCACAGAGGAGACTAATCTTCAGATTTGCGACAGGTAATGGTGAGGAAATCAGTTTCAAGTTTGGTATACAAACGAAAGAAGGCTGTCAAGTAAGTTAAATTTAGAACCGAGGTGTGCGCCCCTCACCACAGGTACATATTCTGAGAACTACGGTATTGTATGACTACGTTCGGGTGCTCTGGTTCAGCTGTTTCCTATGGTATTGTTCTTGCGCCATTTTGCACAGACGTTGATTGTTTCAGCAAATAATTGTCTGTGATATATTTTAGTCATGAAAGGAATACTTTGACCGGCCGGGCCCCCTCCCAGAGCCGGGCCCCGGGGCTGCAGCCCCGCCTGACCCCCCCTCTCGTCGGGCCTGGTTACTGGTGCGATCCACTTAGAACTAGTAACTAATGCCTCTACTTCGTACTTCCTTTCGGCTGTTTCTCGCTTCCCTGATCGGCGTGGAGTTCCCTCAGATATGTTCTCTGACAATGCCTCCACCTATCAAGGTGCAGCTTCCTTATGGATGAAAGCTCTTACTTCTTCTCCTGCAATGGAACAAATTTCCAACTTTTCCTATGCCAAAGGTTTCAAATGGCGATTTATAGCTCCTTACGCCCCTCATCACGGAGGAAAGTGGGAATCCTACGTTAAGCTAACGAAACGTCATCTTAAAAAGGTTTTAGACAGTCGCATTTTGACCTATGAAGAATTCAATTCGCTATCCATTCTGATAGAAGGTGTTCTTAATTCTCGGCCTCTGACCCATTTCTCTAATGATCCTGATGATTTGCTTCCTTTAACTTCCAGCCATTTCCTCATTGGTAGTTCCATTTCAGCTCCTCTCCCCCTTGCTCGATTCCCATAGAGATTCTCACTTGCCGATTTTTTGGCGTAAAATTAAGGCCCTGCGTAACTCATTTTGGAAACGATGGAAGTTGGAGTACCTAACTTTGCTCCAAAGGAGACAGAAGTGGTTCCTCTCTAATCCCGATATCAAGGTGGGAGACCTAGTCCTCCTCAGAGACTCTACCCCGCCCCCTCCCCCCACCCCCTCGCTGGTATGGATCTCGGGCAGGGTGACCGATTGTTATCCTGGTCATGATAACAGAATTCGAGTTGTGAAGGTTCTCACTGCCAATGGTTATATTGTAAGACCTATATCAAGACCTTTGCCACTCAATTCATAAAACCTGTTTTCTCCTCTCTGTTGGTGCTACAGCCCCCAGATTGGTATATTCTCTTGAATATACAGTTTACGTTAGCTTTAATAGTTTACTTTTTGATGTTTCTTTCTTTCTTTCTTTCTTTCTTTCTTTCTTTCTTTCTTTCTTTCTTTCTTTCTTTACGTTCTTTATTTAGTTTCCCCTTTTTCGTAAACACCAGAGACGTTCTTGTTTCCTGTTTTCTCTGTGCATACTCTTATATGTTTTGAAAGTCTGGTACAGATGTGCATTTTCTTTGTATAAGATTTCTATACAGTGCTCCATGCGGCAGGTTGCTGAAGCCTTGGGCTCCAGTCCTTTCAAGAACTGGTTCTACAAAACGCAAGTAGAGGGCATCATTGTCGATCTCTACATCCGCCATGAAGACTCCGACTTCGCTTTAGTTAATAGCCATTATATTTAAAATGTATTTTTCTTGTATCCCCAATGTTTTCTCCCCCTCACTTCCTCCCTCTTCCTTCGTTCGCCTGCACGCTTGTTACGATCGTCCACTTTTCTTCGTGTGCTCCGCTCTGACAGTTCGGCTCTCTTGCTAGGAGTGCCTAGCTCCTTCGACCATGTGTTAATCTTCAAATAAGTCACCATGTTTTAACCACGTTTTAACGGCAGGCCGTGAATTTCATCATCTGTACAATGAAGAGATAAGTACACTACTAAGTGATTTATTATCAACTTTTATGTGGCTCATGGAAATCTAAATCCAAGTATTTCAATGAACACTTTCACAAAACTTGAATTTTTGCATACTTATGCAATCTATTAACTGCCCAACGAGGGATAACATCTTGCTTTGCTAAAGCTTTTCCAACTCGCCATTAATTGGCTATGAAAGCTTCCTAGCACTTCTTCGTCAAAGGGGGAATCTTTTCCTCCCCACGTGGGAATCATTCTAGATTTGTGGTACTTTGAAAATCAAACTTTGCTTCCGTCGAGGGATTTTTACAGGATTTGAAATTGAACCTAACTAACTTCAAATTTCATCAAGGATTTTCTGCTTGCTCCGTATAAGTGGACGGAGGTCACGTTGCGGTATCAGGTCCCATTCTTCAATGAGAGCCTGTTCGAGGTCTTGGAGCGTCTGTAGTGGAACAGGACGCCCACGAACACTTCTGTCCAGCCTATCCCACACATGCTCGATGGGATTAAGGTCGGGACTCACTGCTGGCCACTCCATTTCTTGAATGTCCAGTTCTCGCAAGACAGCTCTGATGATGCGCGCTACACGAACACTGGCATTGTCGTGCATGCGTAGGAATTCTGGGCCAATACTGTATGCATCAGCCAACACATGCTGTAGTAGTATCTGCTCGATGTGCCCCGCAGCAGTAAAATTACCATGGACGACGACAAGATCCGTACGGCCATCAATACTGATGCCACCCCACACCATCACAGAACCTTGTCCAGATCGTTCGACTTCCTGGACAACATTTGGCATGTACTGCTCACCACGGCATCTCCATACACGTTGACGTCCATCACGCTGTGTCAGGGGAAATCTGGACTCGTCAGTGAACAACACAGGTCTCCATTGGTGAAGTTGCCAGTAGACGTGGGTACGGGCAGACAGAAGGTGAGCTATATGATGTTGCTGCGTTAAACGGGGGACTCGAACAGGACAACTGGGTCGTAAGGACACTTCTCTTAACCTGTTCATGACTGTCTGGTCGGACACCGTGACTCCAATGACCCTCCTGAGGTTTGTTGCAGTTCTCTGACAGTTGCTGAACGCACAAATGGTCAGATATCGGTCATCTTGTAGGGTTGTCATGCGTCCACGCCCTTGTCCAGCCCTCCTTTTGAACTGGCCTGTCTCATTCTAGCGATTCCACAAGCGCTGAATAACTGACGGAGAGACATTGAGATCCACAGCAACACGACGAATAGTCCATCCTTCCTGGATCAAAGTGACAGCCCTTACGACTTGAACCTCGTTATGATGTCTCATGACATGTGCTGGTTTACGTACAACGTGCTCAAATGATCGCAGTAGTCTGTGTACCTCACAACAACACACGGACGGACCACTATTCACTTTGTGTGGAGAAAGTGTGCTAGAGCTCGTTCGAGCAATCGACTTCCTGTAGAAAAATAGACAGTGTTTTGATTTTCATAGTTTTGGTTTTTGTTATATTTGAGTGTAGTATCTTTGTTGTTGTCTTTGGATGCGATGTTGAGTTGTGTTAATAAAATAGTGATTACCGGTACCGTATATTAAAATTATTTGTTATGGTAAATAACTGGCGACCGTGACAGGATTACTGGCAATTTCAACATCAAATAAATCAGAACATCGATGACCGAACGTCGAGTATTACGCGGGGTATTTACACGTGAAGTAAATAAGTTTGAAGAACTGTTGGCGCTTGCTGACCATGACCATGTGGAGATTCGTAGCAGCAATGCCTTCGTAATGTAACAGGCCGTACTGTAGGAAGCACGCGAAGGCAATCAGCTGATCGATTAAGGCGAATGTTACGAGTTGTTTTGTGAGTGTAATGCGAAGTTATTGGAAGCTTTTTGCGAATAATTGGGGTTGTTGAGTCTCAGTTATTTATTTTTAAGTATGTTAAATGCCCTTTTTCTAAATTATCGTAATTTATCACATCAAGATGCACATAAATAACTGTAATTGAAATAGTGAGGCTGTGCCGTTTTGGTTAGGTATGCTATCTCCACGTGGAGAGTTGAGTTAATTCAGAGGATATATTGCTCCTTGTATATAATAATTGAATATTTACTGTATAGCACTGTTTTGTGTAAATACAATGTGTTGTGTGTAGAAGTGTGTGTGAAAACAAGCAAGTGTCACTATGCCAAGAAGTTGTTGTATGCCAGGATGCAAATCCAACTACACGGTTATAGGCCTACCAATATTTTCATTTCCTTCCGACGAGGAAAGAGTTAATCTATGGAAGAGGAAAATGCCAAGGGAAAATTTATCAGTTACTAGGAATACGGGAGTATGCATCATTCATTTTCCTAAAGATCAAATTGAGAGAGAACTCAGAGCAACCCGTGCTGATTGTGAGTCCTGCTTTTGTCTTTCTTGTTGTTGTTGTTCAGATTTTTAGTAGTGAGTTTTATGCGATACAGAACAAGCTTACAAGTAATTAAAAGGATAGTTACTGAGCCTGAATTTGTAGTGTTCCATGGGTAGGGAATATTGAGAATAAGCTGCCTTTTTTCCCCTGAAGCTAAGTAAGATTAAAAGACAGCTTAAAATGTAGAACTAATCTGGGCGAACATATTCCTAAATAACTGTAGTAAAATTCAAACAAATGTTTGTGTGGAAGAAAGTGGCTCAAAACGATCTTGAAAGGGTAATGCCGGAAGTTCCAAGAAGAAAAACAGGAAAGCTGCCGTATTTATGGACATCTAAATGTATGGAGGTAATGCTTTATATTATTATACATTTTAATTTTTGTACGTTCGTTGTTTCCATGCTTTTATTAATTCATAATAAGATTTGTTAGGTGGGTTCACAAGGCAATCGATATCCTTTGACTGTTTTTATCACGTTTTAAACCTACTTCTCCTGAAATTATGCCGGCCTTATTTACTATATTTCGAAAGATCACAGTGTTAAGGTTTTCATTTGTTATATTAATACAACATTCGTCAATATTTCTTAACTGAAATACAAATTGTATCGCATAACTACGATGTTTGCTTGCATTGCGCGGGTCTAACGGAGCTTGCTGATCGCCTCTTTGGGTGACGTCACCGGAGCTACAATACGGCCTGTACATTACGAAGGCAGTGGTAGCAGATATGCTTCACTTGTGGAACGCTACGAGAAGTTAAAACGTCTGGATGATGAAGTATACAATGAGCTGCTGCAAAAGGTAGACCTTGAAGACATCTTGCTTGAAACAGAGATCAGTTGGGGTTTGGGCGCAATTTACTAAAATACATGAAGACAGCAGCCTTAAAGATGAAGACAAATTTGTTTATTTGATTCAGTGTATGGAACCTGGTTCATGTGCTCAGAAGTTGGTAGAAAACTTTCCTCCTTCAAAGGAAAACTACAAAAAGGCTATAGAATTGTTGAAGTCCAGGTATGGGAAGGATGAGTTACTCATTGAATACTATGTTAGGGAACTTTTATCCTTGGTGTTAAAGAAGGATAGTTTAAGATCCATAGCCCAACTGTATGGCAGTCTGGAGGGACAGTTGAGAACACTTGATTTCTTGGGAGTAACCAAGGAGAAATACGCTGCAATGTTATTTCCACTAGTAGAGAGTGCCTTGCCAGAGGTTATGTTTAGAACTTGGGACAGGTATCGTACATCAAAAGAAACGTCTACCAAGGAACCTGACTGTTGCTTGATTGAATTGTTAGCCTTCTTAAAGACTGAGCTAGAAGGTGAAGAACGGCTTAAGCTAAGACACAGTTCTTTTGAAGTTAATGAGAGAACGGATAGCGTTAAGCAAGACGATAGAACCAAGACTAAAAATAGGGACGTACCTTCAGCGGCTTCTTTAATTTCAATAGAGGATGTTTCAGTTAGTAAGGGAAACAGAAATAACAAAGATAAGGCTTGTGTATTCGGTGGCAGAACCTCACATCTTTCTCAAGACTGTGCTGTGGCTATTGATTATTCTCTAGAAGAACGCCAAGAAACGTTAGAGAAAAGGGAGCTTGTTTTAGGTGTCTACGACCGGGACATGTCAGTGTTGAGTGTATGCGAAGACAGCCTCAGATGAACCAAAAGGTGATTCGGTTCCAAAAACAGTTAGTATTATGGCAGGTAGTAATAAAGGACATGTGACCTATCTGCAGACTTTAGTTGCTACAGTAGTTGTTGTTGGATCCACGCACCGAGTAAGAGTTCTGTGTGATAGTGGATCGTAGAGAAGCTACATAAAGAAGGCTTGTGCTAAGAAATTATAGTTGGAACAAACTGGAAAGGTAACACTAAGTCAAGAATTATTTGGAGGTAGAAAAACAGCACCTGTTTGTTTCGAGTCCTATCAAATAACTTTGCTGGGTATGGACGAGGGAAACAGATGTGAGGTTGCAGTGTTAGGCTCTGATAGTATCTGTGGAGGTGCTCCCCTAGTTGATGCAGACTTGTTTAATTTACTGACGGACAAGGGAGTTGAACTTAGTGATGTTGGCCAAGATAATGGTGGCAACAGTACTGACATACAGTTATTGTTAGGAGATGACGTGTGGGATCAGATAATCACGTCAGACTTTGTACATGTAAACAAGAGTCTAGTAGCTGTGAGAACTTGTTTAGGGTGGACACTTTATGGGCTCTTCTGAGATCACCTCAACTACTGCCTCGTCTTACACTCTACTTACTTTTTTTCGAAGTGAAATGCCATGTCCTGTGGTTCGGATTCCACGTAAAAAAGGAGGTCCCGTGGCTCATAATCACAAGATTCACGGTCACGTAAAACTACAATCTTCCTTCTTCTTCTACTTACTTTAACCCAATCAACAAGAGTGACGGATTTGCGGAAAATTGAGACTCTAGGTATAAAAGATCCTGGCGAACAGATAAAAAAGTAAGAAAAGGAACAACAAGTTCAGATGTTCTTCGATAGGACTGTGAAGAGAGAAGAGGAAACTGGGCGCTACATTGTCAACCTATCCTGGATTGATGGTTGTACTTCTCTGGAAACGAATCGTGAAATTTCTCAGAAACAATTATTAGTAGGGAATTAGTAGGGGTGTCGGCCCCGTGGTGATGGGGTAGCGTGCTTGCCTCTCACTCGGAGGCCCCGGGTTCGATCCCCGGCTCCGTCAGGGATTTTAAAACTGACGTGAGGGTTGGAACGGGGTGCACTCAGCCTCGTGAGGACAATTGAGCAGCTGTCTGACAGTGAGACAGCGCTCCGATCACGAATACCAAGATTAACGGCCGAGGGGACCCGGCGCGCTGATCACGAGTCACCCCAATATCTGCAGGCCAAATGGCTGGGCAGCGGTCGCTTGGTCGGCCTTAGCCCGTCATGGGCTGTATAGTGCCAGGGGTTGACTTTTTGTTGTTGTTGTTTTTGTAGTAGGGGTTCTAATGCACCCATTTTATTTGTACCCGACTGTGCACGTTAAAATAATTAATATCTGGTGAATACATGCTCGGATGTTAACAAATGAGGTGTCGTTGCACTCGGGCTGACGTCTTCTTTGCTATGGACCAGTCGTTATATTTTTCAAAACATTTTTGAAAAATTTTGCTTTTGAAAATAGGCGATTTTTTAAAAACCAAACATTCTAAAAAGTGTTCTATAGGCTTAAAAGAATGGTCTCTATGTCCTTTATTTCTAATTTTTGTTGTTGAAAATGACCAAATTTTGAAATTCCTATATTTTAGAAACTAGGAATTTTACAAAAGAGTTTGTTTGACATAAATGAATGCTCTTGACCCCCTCTATCCTCAAAATAAATTTCAAGTCTCTAGGATAAAAACTGTGCAGTAGTGCTAGAATGACAGTTCTGCTTTACTTAGGAAGTTGTGAGCCCCTGGCGGCCTTGGGAAGAAAGAAGTAATGCTAGGAGGGCGTGCTTGGATTCGTTTTTTCGTCTCGTTGTGCTCTTTACGGGAATGTAGGTGTTGAAAGGGTGAAAAGCTGGAAACATGATTTTCTTTCGATAAAACCGTGATTTTAGACTTTTTGTTATATCTCGCGAACCTATCATGCCAGAGGCGTGTACGAGGAGTCCAAGGACTAGGGGTGACGTCCTCTTTGCTATGGACCCTGTATTATATTTTTATTTTTATTTTGAAAATGTTTGTTTTTGAAAGTAGGCGATAGTTTGAAAACCAAACATGATAGAACGTTTTGCCATAGTTGAAACGAATGGTCTCTATGACCTTCTTTTAATAATAAAACATTTTATTTTTTGCGATTTTTTGAAAACAGTGAAATTATGATTTTTTTATATTTTGGAAACTAGGAATTGTACAAAAGAGTTTGTATGACATAATTGAAAGGTCCCTACCCCCTCTACCAAGAAAATAAATGTCAAGTCTCATAGACAAAAACTATGCATGTTGAAATTTTTTACCTGTATTTTTATTTTTTTAAATAAAGCGTGTTTGGAGAGAGAGAGAGAGAGAGAGAGAGCCGGTAGCACTGGGCGTGTGTTACAACGAGGCTATGACTGGCCATGGTGGATACAGGAAATGGCTATTTCGACGGGGCGATGCATGGCAAAACGAGGGGTTGCTTTTCGATATTTTCCTATGACAGATGAATGAAGGCGAATATTTTGAAAATCCCTCATGGCGATTTCGGCGACCGTGCCCGGAAGAAATGAATTGCTATTTTGACGGGATGGCGGGGCAGCTTTTTACGGTTGGTTTTGTGATATTTGCTATGACGGGTGGAGGCAAATATTTGAAAATGTGTGCTAGGATTTTTTACCCTGAAGGGGATCTTTAACATGCTAGTAAACGGTAATAAGCGAGACCACTGTCTGGCACAGTAAATGGTTGTAGAATATGGAAACCTATAACATTTGCTCGACCAAGTCATGTGCATGTACGCAAAGAGCCAAAACAGAAAGGTCATTGGCCTGAGATGTTATAAACTAAATATTGAACTAGGTGAAGTGACGTGTTATATGGTGAAAGTATGTGGTTAACATGGTTATATATTGAGGATGGCCGCTTGCTAATGATTATTATTATTACAGTAAAATGTTTAAGACACACACGTTTTGATTGCTAACACACATAATCCTGCTCGCCGAACACTGAGTATAGCGGCTTGGCGGTTTGGTGAGAGCAACTGCTGATAACACAGAAATGTCTACGTCAGCAGGAAGTGCGATATCAGCTTACTTGCCTCGTGGTGGCTAGCAGGTGTGCTGTTTAAGCATAGACCGCCATTTTGGTTCTGAGACAGTAGGACTACCAATGTATAAGAGGCAGCCATTTTGGTTCCTTAATAAATCATGAAACTAGTATAAGGTACGCGAATTTTATCGCGTTTGAGGAATGTGGCGAGGCATGGGAATGTGTGTGTGTGTGTGAGAGAGAGAGAGAGAGAGAGAGAGAACCTTTGAAGGTCAAAACGCTCAGAAAATGCAACTCTCTTTGTTGCTAAGCAGACTGATTAGGATTGCGTTAGTGATACACTGACAGGACCAGAAAATAGGCCTATACAGTAGAGCTCTGAACTGAACTTTGGAAGAAAAAATCCTTTTATTTTTTTGGTAAGTACCTATGAATGATTAATTTAATAATGTCATGCTTATGAACCTTAAATTTGTAGTTATTGATTAGGTAATTAATGATTTTATTTATTTATTTGTTTGCAGATAATCGGTATACCTTACATGTCTGAAATACAAGAAACCATTGCACTTTTGAGCCCACTAGAAGGAAACAGCAACAAGCCAGTGCAAGTGAAGGTGTGTGAGAGAGAGAGAGAGAGTAGTTTCATGATTTTAATAAGGAACCAAAATGGCTGCATCTTATACATCGGTAGTCCTACTGTCTCAGAACCAAAATGGCAGTCTCTGCTTAAACAGCACACTTGCTAGCCACCACGAGGCAAGTAAGCTGATATCGAACTTCCTGCTGGCTGACGTAGACATTTCTGTGTTATCAGCAGTTGCTGTCACCAAACCGCCAAGCCGCTCTATTCAGTGTTCAGCGAGCAGGATTATGTGTGCTAGCAATCAAAACGTGTGAGTCTTAAACATTTTACTGTAATAATAATAATAATAATCATTAGCAAGCGGCCATCCTCAATACATGACCATGTTAACCACATACTTTCACCATATAACACGTCACTTCACCCAGTTCAATATTTAGTTTATAACATCTCAGGCCAATGACCTTTCTGTTTTGGCTCTTTGCTTACATGCACATGACTTGGCCGAGCGAATGTTATAGGTTTCCATATTCTACAACCATTTACTGTGCCAGACAGTGGTGTCGCTTATTACAGTTTACTAGCATGTTAAAGATCCCCTTCAGGGTAAAAAAATCTTAGCACACATTTTCAAATATTTGCCTTCATCCGTCATAGCAAATATCACAAAACCAACCGTAATAAGCTTCCCCGCCATCCCGTCAAAATAGCAATTCATTTCTTCCGGGCACGGTCACCGAAATCGCCATGAGGGATTTTCAAAATATTCGCCTTCATTCATCTGTCATAGGAAAATATCGAAAAGCGACCCCTCGTTTTGCCATACATCGCCCCGTCGAAATAGCCATTTCCTGTATCCACTATGGCCAGTCAGAGCCTCGTTGTAACACACGCCCAGCGCTACCAGCTCTTTCTCTCTGTCTACAAACACGCTTTATTTTAAAAAATTAAAAAAAAAACTGGTAAAAAAGTTTCAACATGCATAGTTATTGTCCTAGAGACTTGACATTTATTTCCTTGGTAGAGGGGGTAGGGACCTTTCAATTATGTCAAACAAATTCTTTTATACAATTCCTAGTTTCCAAAATATAAAAAATTCAAAATTTCAGTGTTTTCAAAAAATCTCAAAAAATAAAATGTTTTATTATAAAAAACAAGTAGTTCTGTGAAGAACTATACAGCCTATTTTCATATATCCTACTTATGTTAGCTGCCACTATCAACATACGAAATTTCAGTTTGATTGACGTAATAGATTCGTAGATATTGAGTACCGATTAAATATTTCGGATGGTCGCCATGTTGGATTTTATATATGTAGGTCCTAGAGTTATGTAATGTTACATGAAGATTAATGTGTATGTGTAGTATTCAAACTTCAATCGCATGATTAGGACACAAGAAGTAACAAGGAGATTTTAAAATTTCGCACAGCTGCCATCTTGTGGTTATGGAAACAATTGAAATAAATTAGATGGCAGTGGATTAACATTCGTATAAGGATTTACTGTACCAAGTTTCACTGCACTCGAATGGTTAAATTGTGAAAAACGTCCATGTGAATATTTATACTTCGCGTCGCCGCCATGTTGGATTTGTGATCACCAGGTTATTTAAAGTCCTATAAATGAACTGAAGTTCATAGCCCCTATGAACATAAAAAATCAGTTTGATTGCTATAATAGATTCGTAGATATTCAGAGTCGTCTGAATATTTCGGATGGTCGCCATGTTGGATTGTTAAATGTATAGGCCATAGAGTTATGTACCATTGAAGGAAAATTATTGCGTAGGTTCATTATTCAAACTTTCACTTTTATCGCTTAATTACGACACAAGAAATAAAAACTTAATTTTAAAATTCGCACAGCCGCCATCTTGAGGTTATGTAAACAATTGAACTAAATTAGATACCAGTGCATTACAATGTGTATAAACATTTCCTGTACCAGATTTCATTGCGTTTGGAACATTAAATCGCGAGAAAGGTCTATTTAAATTTTCAAATTCGCTTGGCCGCCATGTTCGTTATGTAGTGAACCGCTTTTTGTAAGTCTTATAGGTGAACTTCTAGTAGTGCCCTTTATCTCCGTATAAAATTTCAGGGTGATACAGCTAATAGTTTCAGAGATACAGAATGCCGGTGAAATATTTCGTTCATCCGCCATCTTGTGGTTATATAAACAATTGAACCAAGTTAGATGTCGGTGCATTACAATGTGTATAAACATATACTGTACCAAGTTTTATTGCGTTTGGTTGGTTAAATCGCGAGAAACGTCTATTTAAAGGTGGCGAATTCGCGTGGCCGCCATGTTGGTTTTGTAGTTACCAGTGTTTCAAAAGTCACATAGGTGAACTTCTAGTAGTTTTCTTTATCACCGTGTAACGTGTTTTTCGAGGGGTTTTATGCAACTGGCATAAGTCAGTAGGAAGCCATTCTATATTTATTTACGCGGCAAATTGTTCAGCCAAGAGAATTTTTCATGTTAATTTATTATTATTATTAATTTATTATAATTATTATTTTGATATTTTCGGAGCATTTTATAAAAATTATTAGCATTCAGATAGGTTTTCTGTGTCTTAGAAAACGCTATCAAGCAAATTATTACGAACGACAATATCATAGAAAATTATGTGATTGCGGAATTTTACGGAGTTTCGTCAGTTAGGGTATATCGAGAGACGTGACTCACTGGGAATTCAAATACAAGCTTAATCCTGTCGGGAAGTATTACGCAAGCGGGCTCGCATCGTCAAGAAAAGGCGAATATACGGAACGGAAATCGACTTCTTGATTCGCGCGCCGTGTGTAATGAACCAGAGGAGGAGAAGTAGCGGCGTGCTCAGCCAATCAGTGGAGACCACATAAGCTGGAAGTGGAGAGTGGTGGGGGAGCCAACGTGTGCATATATCGTTCAGCGCGCCGTGAATCGCGAACTATCTGTGTAGAACTTAACGAGTATGGTTCACGCGGGAGTCGCTCCGATGTTCAGTGGAGTTAGCGACTATCTTTGTGAAACTTAACCAATGTGGTTATACGAGTGTTTGGGTCCGATGTACAGACCATAGAATTATCTAATCTACCAGAATATCATCAAATAACGAAGAAGATGGCGACGTCCAGGAGACTGTGGGAAGCACACAGCATCATCCAGTACGAGGGAAATGCTTTAGCAATTTCCAGTGGTAAGCGTAAATGACGCAGAAATACGCAATCTCTCATTTCTCTTTGTGTTACATTTCATATTTCAGTAACTTCATAGCTTGGAAATAAGAGTAAAATCAATTTATCAGACTCCGTTTTCACGTAATTTTCTATCGGTAATATTAAAATCGCAACGCTCCAATTTAAATTTTATACTTATTATTATTATTAATTTTGCTATACTTGTTTTATATAATAAATCCATTTCTTTTACAATGCAATCTTTGCTTTCAGTAGGTAGCATTAGATATAGACCAATTCCTTCTCCTGATACAATTGTTTGTTGGGTTAATGATCAAATCATACCACGATCTGAGTGAATAGATTCTTGAAGGTGTTCTCCCAGAGATAGACGTTGTTAAATACAAATTTAGATTTCAGCATTGCATTGAGGTCTTGGCACCCATTAAAACAACATAGCTTAGGCAAAGGTCAACAGTTACAATTATCACCCAACAGCATGGGGCATTAATAACCGCTACACTTGTCGCTCAACGTGTGGGCTAGCGAAACTGCTGCATTTGTTGCTACCAACATGGGGCATTAACTAACGTTACATTTGTCGCCGACAACTTGGGGCTGAAAACCTAATAACATTTGTGGAAGGAGAAGGGTATATATTTCTGTGCCTGTATTTTGGGGGTTGTCTGTATCAGTGTATATCATTATGGGGGATGAGAAAGAAAGACAGATGAGGTTACGTAGTGGTCATCAACGGGAGAGTGATGATACGAGCAGTATGTCGAGTGATGGTAGTACCGGGGTAGCGGAGGTAAATCCCGATACTGAAACAGGGAGTGTAGGAGGCCAACCAGAATTAAAGACTTTACTTCTCGAGTTCATGTATCAGAACAAAGTTAGTAGTGATGCCTTAAATGCTAAATTAGAACAAAACAACGCAAAACTGGAACAAAACAACGCTAAATTAGAGCAAAACAGTAGGGAAAATAAAGAAAGTACAGATGCCTTAAATGCTAAATTAGAACAAAACAGTAGGGAAAATAGAGAGAGTAATGAAAAATTAAACGCCAGATTAGAACAAAACAGTAGGGAAAATAGAGAGAGTAATGAAACTTTAAACGCCAGATTAGAACAAAACAGTAAGGAAAATAGAGAGAGTACTGAAACTTTAAATGCTAAATTAGAACAAAACAGTAGGGAAATGAGTGACAAATTCGAACTGATTAGAGGTGAGATCAGGGGGGTGATGGAAGAAAAGGCTAAAGAGATTATTGCAGATGTAGACAGAAAATTAGGAAAAGTACAGGAGGAGTTGGAAATTAGAATCAGTACACAGGCTGAAAATTTAAAAGAACTAGTGCAACTGGAAACACAGCAGGTCAAAAAGCAATTGGGGAGAGAAATTGACAAAATTCAGGTAGCTACTAAAGAGGTTAAGGAACAGCTGGGGGGTAGAATTGAGAACGTCCACTCGCAAATAGTTGCAGAAGTAAATGATTTAAGAGAGAGTAATAGAGAGAGCATTAGCAAGATTGAGGAGAAATAAGCAAAGCTATATGATAAAGTAGAAGAATCAGAAGGAAACATTAAATTAACAGTAAACAGTATTGAGAGGAAGGCTGAGGAGAAAATCGCAGAATTAGAATTAAAATTAAAAGCTAGGATCAGGCAAGAAAATAGTCAGAATAGGCCAGTTTTTGTGAATAGCACACACAGGGAGGTAGAACTGGGTAAGTTCAGCAATCGACAGGGGTGCCCAATGGAGTTCATGAACACTATAGAAAATAAATTCGGGGAGAGGTTGGAAAATGGTAGTATTGAGTGGTGCCAGGTAGTTGAAATTTTAGAACAAGTGTTTGTGGGAGAAACGAGGAATTGGTTTGCTGTCTACAGAGACAAGTTTACTGATATTAATGATTTTAAAATGAAATTCTGTGAAAAGTTCTGGAATGAGGTTAATCAGTCGCAGCATCGTGAGGGAGTAGTGTGTGGCTAATATAACCCTAAAGGAAGCTCCACCATGACCGAATACTTTTTAGGGCAGGTATTAGTGTGTAAATATCTGGATGGCTTGAAGGAGGAAAGTGATGTGGTGAGGTTGCTACTTAGGCACTTTCCCTATAGGATCAAGGAGGCTGCTTGTATCCAGAATGTAAAGACAATATCACAAGTAGAAAATTTGTTAAGCACATTTGATGCACTAGGGAGAGGGGGTTATGAGGACAATTTCAATAGGAACCAGGGTAATAATAATAATAGACCTAACGAAGCCAGGCATCAGGAAGTTCAAGGGAACGGTGGCGAAGGGGCCAACGCTCAAAATAGAAATAATAATAATCAGCTAAATCAGAACAGAGGAAATGGCTATGGTAATCAGTATCAAGGGAGGAACAATGATTTCAGGGGAAATCAAGGGAGGAACAATGATTACAGGGGAAATCAAGGGAGAAACAATGATTTCAGGGGAAATCAAGGGAGAAATTATAATGACAATAATTACAACCAGAATAGGGGTCAAGGAAGAGGACAGCCTAGTGGTAGTAATATACAGCCAAACAATGACAACACAGCCCAGAACAACCAGACCAGTTCAGTAGTTAGTAGTACTACGGCCAGCTGTAGCGGTTCTTTAAACGCGAACCAGGCTGCGAATTAAGGTCAGAATCTCAGTCTGTAGCATGCCCTGTCCATACAATTATACAGGAACCCTATGACCTAAATGTAAGAAATGAATTATTACATGAACTAAATGATGAAGATATTATTCAGGAAGTGGTTAGTAAGAGCCCCATAGTTAAATTTAACGTGTCCGAGGCGTACACAGATGTTTTAATTGATAGTGGTTGTATGAAGAGTTGCATAAGTAGTGCATTTTATGATAAAATGAAAGGAACTGGAGTAAATTTTGAGGAGATGCCAATTAAAAGCACTTTTGTTATCACAGCTGTTGGGAAGAGGTCTAAAGTAATTTCTAAGCAAGTTTTAGTAGACATTAAAATTAATAATCATGTAGAGAAGCAGATTTGCCTTGTAATTCCAAATTTAGTATTCAGTGTTATCTTGGGTTCAGAGTGGCTAAGTAGAGTGTCTGGTAACTTATGTTATGATGTAGGGAGTTTGAAATTTAAATGGGGAGATTCTGAAGTAGAAGTAGCGTTCAATGACCATATTCAGAGTAGTAGTATTGTAGGTGTGATTTGTACTTTAAATGAGATATCGCCAGCCGTAGAGCGGGGTTCTCCATGTTTTGTGGGCAGTGTGATTACGAACGGAAGTCTAGAGGACTCGTTACGTGAGGCTGCATTTCAGGGAAATATAGAGGATGAACAGTGTGTTCGGCTCTATGATGTGTTATGGTGTAATAGGAGAGTTTTTGAGGATCGCATTGGTATGGCCAATTGCTATACACTTTCATTGAACGTTATTGATAGGTCAGTATTCACAGGACATAGATATCCTGTACCTTTCGCTTATCAGAGTGCAGTTGAGGCACAAATTAATCAGATGCTTGAAGATGGGATTATTGAGCACTCTAACAGTCCATATGTTAATTCTTTGATCACGGTACCCAAGACCGACGGCACTGTTCGTATTTGTGTAGACGCTCGTTTGGTTAACAGTAGAATTAGTTCAGATCAGCTGAAATCTATGTCAATAGAGGAATTAATGCAAACATTTGAGGGGAAGAAGTATTTCACTTGTGTAGATTTGAGTTCCAGTTTTTGGCAAGTGCCACTTATGTACGAGGATAGACCATTTACAGCTTTTAGTCATAAATATAACCTTTATCAATTTTGTAGAACACCTTATGGGTTAAAGAGTAGTTCAGCAGCTTTAATTAGGGCTTTAAACATCGCATTAGGGGATGACACAGGAGAGTTTGTAACCATTTACATAGATGATATGGTAATTAGTTCACGCAGTTTTGAGGAGCATCTACGCCATTTAGATATAGTTTTTCAGAAGTTAGATCAGGCAGGGTTCACTTTGAAGCTGTCTAAGTCGTCATTCTGTCAGTCAGAAGTGACATTTTTAGGTCATAGAGTGTCGAGTAGAGGTGTAACACCAGAAGAAAGTAGGGTTAATAAGATACTTAACGCAGAGGTGCCACAGAATGTTAAACAGTTAAAAACTTACCTGGGAATTTGCAACTTTTTCAGGAGGTTCGTTCTTAAATACTCAGGGTTGGTAGAACCATTCAGGGAATTGCTTAAAAGTGGGACTCGGTGGAGATGGGAGTCCAAGCATGATCAGGCTTTTAGAGCGCTGAAGGAAGGTTTTGAGAAAGCTGTAGTGCTGAAATATCCGTTTAAAGAGAAGGAATATGTGGTTATGACAGATGCTTCACATATAGGCATTGCTTGAGTATTATGTCAGAAAGATGATGAGGGTAACCTGTGCATTGTATCTTTAGCCTCGCGAGGACTGACAGCAGCAGAGAAAAGATACACGATTACTGAGTTAGAGCTTTTAGGTATTGTTTTCAGTTTAGGGAAATTTAGAATGTATTTAGTAGGGGGGAAATTTGAGATCCACACAGATCACCATGCATTACTGTATATGAGGACTTGTAAACTCAGTTCTAACCGAGTTAGTAGGTGGATTCTTGCTCTGCAGGAATACGAATTCACAGTAAAATATATTAAAGGTAAAGATAACATTCTTGCAGACATGCTATCGAGGGACACTAATTTATGTAGGGATTATCCTGTGGTTAAAGCAGAGGACGGTATTTTAATATGTGCATGTGTGGACAGTAGCAACAGGGCATAGTTACAGATACTGAGAAATAGGTAGGTAGAGCAACGTGATGACGTTCATTTAAGGGAGCCACTGGCAAGGTTGGAAGCAGGTGACGCAGTAACATTTATAGTTTCCAAACGTATTGGCAAAACAGCATATGTGCTGGAGAATAGTGAGGGAAACAGATTATACGGGACGTATAATATACATAGTCTACGAAAATATGTGTCATAAAGTGAGTGTGTTTAGCTGGCGAGCCAGCCTATCAAATGAGTAAGGGTGGTATTTGGTGCGTGGGAGGAGTTGGTCTTCCAGGCAGGCGTATCAGAAGTCACACAGGGGGGTAGTATGTAAGTAAATGAGAGTTTTTAAGGTACAGGGAAATATGACGGGATTGTCGGATGTTGTTGAGCACTAAATTGTCTCGATGCACCAAGGCCATTTTGGCAGCGCTGATGGGTTCCCATTTATCTCCAAGAGATGGGGGAGCGCTTGTATAGGGCTTGTTAGCTTAAGGCGTCCACGAGATAAAAGATGGGCCATCAGAATGCGAGACAGTCCTTCATGAAACTCATACATATCAGCACACGTGATTTCTGTTTACGGCCTCGCCATGTAAGATTTGTAAGTGTGTAATTTAAGGTAATTTGTACAATGGTATTATTTCTGTGTTGAGAACTAGTATTAAGTAGAATATGGTCTACGGGAACTTAACAAGACAGGGCGATTACGGCACAGAAATATTTGGTGTTATATGTAATGCACATTTACTGTTTTTTTTTCAGAAGTCAATATTAATTTAATCTACTTTAAAGAGAGATCAAGTATTATGGTCACGAGGCGCTGCCACAATAGTGTGATCGTGTGCTCAGTGATAAGTGGAATTAATTTCACAATAAGGAAGGAACTTCCAGTGAAATTAGGAAGTTCTAAGGTGATATAAATATATCAGAACACCTTCAATGCGTGTGATATGACATCATAAATACAAAGTGCTCACACATTAATTATGTCTATTTTTCCAACATAGAGAAATTTGAGAGGCGGAAATATCCTTGGAACACTATTCTATATGTAAAACATTGGACTGGTTGCAAAGTGCAATCCATAGTGACAACAAACTTTGACGCAAAGTGCGTGAAGAAAAATTATGAGTGTATATATCTGTAATTTAGGGTGATTTCATTTATGTAATATGTATTTTGGATGGGGTTTATTAACGTGTCTGGGATAATCGGGTAATGGACCGTTGTCACGGTAAATCATCCGATGATCCGAGGCGAATATGTAACGTGTTTTTCGAGGGGTTTTATGCAACTGGCATAAGTCAGTAGGAAGCCATTCTATATTTATTTACGCGGCAAATTGTTCAGCCAAGAGAATTTTTCATGTTAATTTATTATTATTATTATTAATTTATTATAATTATTATTTAGATATTTTCGGAGCATTTTACAAAAATTATTAGCATTCAGATAGGTTTTCTGTGTCTTAGAAAACGCTATCAAGCAAATTATTACGAACGACAATATCATAGAAAATTATGTGATTGCGGAATTTTACGGAGTTTCGTCAGTTAGGGTATATCGAGAGACGTGACTCACTGGGAATTCAAATACAAGCTTAATCCTGTCGGGAAGTATTATGCAAGCGGGCTCGAATCGTCAAGAAAAGGCGAATATACGGAACGGAAATCGACTTCTTGATTCGCGCGCCGTGTGTAATGAACCAGAGGAGGAGAAGTAGCGGCGTGCTCAGCCAATCAGTGGAGACCACATAAGCTGGAAGTGGAGACTGGTGGGGGAGCCAACGTGTGCATATATCGTTCAGCGCGCCGTGAATCGCGAACTATCTGTGTAGAACTTAACGAGTATGGTTCACGCGGGAGTCGCTCCGATGTTCAGTGGAGTTAGGACTATCTTTGTGAAACTTAACCAGTGTGGTTATACGAGTGTTTGGGTCCGATGTACGGACCATAGAATTATCTAATCTACCAGAATATCATCAAATAACGAAGAAGATGGCGACGTCCAGGAGACTGTGGGAAGCACTCAGCATCATCCAGTACGAGGGAAATGCTTTAGCAATTTCCAGTGGTAAGCGTAAATGACGCAGAAATACGCAATCTCTCATTTCTCTTTGTTTTACATTTCATATTTCAGTAACTTCATAGCTTGGAAATAAGAGTAAAATCAATTTATCAGACTCCGTTTTCACGTAATTTTCTATCGGTAATATTAAAATCGCAACGCTCCAATTTAAATTTTATACTTATTATTATTATTAATTTTGCTATACTTGTTTTATATAATAAATTCATTTCTTTTACAATGCAATCTTTGCTTTCAGTAGGTAGCATTAGATATAGACCAATTCCTTCTCCTGATACAATTGTTTGTTGGGTTAATGATCAAATCATACCACGATCTGAGTGAATAGATTCTTGAAGGTGTTCTCCCAGAGCTAGACGTTGTTAAATACAAATTTAGATTTCAGCATTGCATTGAGGTCTTGGCGCCCATTAAAACATCATAGCTTAGGCAAAGGTCAACAGTTACAATTATCACCCAACAGCATGGGGCATTAATAACCGCTACACTTGTCGCTCAACGTGTGGGCTAGCGAAACTGCTACATTTGTTGCTACCAACATGGGGCATTAATTAACGTTACAACCGTAATAAATTCCAGGGTGATATCGGTAATAGTTTCGGAGATATTGAATGCTGGTGAAATATTTCGCGCAGCCGCCATGTTGGATTGGTGAGACGTAACAAAATTTGAAGGGCACGGTCGAGGTCGCCCGGAATAGGACTATGAACTTACCGAGTTTCATTGAAATCTCTCCAGCCGTTTAAAAGTTATTAGGGGGGACACACACACACCTCACACACACACACACACACACGGACAAAAGGTGATCTCATAAGCCTATTTTTTCAAAATTGAAAATAGGTTAATAAAGGTCATAGAGACCATTCGTTTCAACTATGGCAAAACGTTCTATCATGTTTGGTTTTCAAATTATCGCCTACTTTCAAAAAAAAAAAAATTAAAAAAAAAATATAATACAGGGTCTATAGCAAAGAGGATGTCACCCCGAGTCCTTGGGCCCCTCGTACAGGCCTCTGGCATGATTGGTTCGCGAGATATAACAAAAAGTCTAAAATCACGGTTTTATAAAAAAAAAACAAGTAGTTCCGTGAAGAATTATGCAGCCTATATTCATATATCCTTCTTATGTTAATTGCCCCTATCTACATACAAAATTCAGTATGATTGCTGTAATAGATTCGTAGATATTGAGAACCGACTAAATATTTCGGATGGTCGCCATGTTGGATTTTATATATGTAGGTCCTAGAGTTATGTACAATTACATGAAGATTATTGTGTACGTGTAGCATTCAAACTTCAGAGATTTTAAAATTTCGTACAGCTGCCATCTTGTGGTTATGGAAACAATTGAAATAAATTAGATGCCAGTGAATTAACATTCGTATAAGGATTTACTGTACCAAGTTTCACTGCACTCGGATGGTTAAAATGCGAGAAACGTCCATGTGAATATTTATACTTCGCGTCGCCGCCATGTTGGATATGTGATCACCAGGTTATTTAAAGTCATATAGGTGAATTTAAGTTCATAGCCGCTATGAACATAAAAAAATCCAGTTTGATTGCTATAATGGATTCGTAGATATTCAGAGCCGTCTAAATATTTCGGATGGTCGCCATGTTGGATTGTTAAATGTATTGGCCATAGAGTTATGTACCATTAAAGGAAAATTATTTCGTATGTTTACTATTCAAACTTTCACTTCGATCACATGATTACGACACAAGAAATAATAACTTAATTTTAAAATTCGCAAAGCCGCCATCTTGAGGTTATGTAAACAATTCAACAAAATTATATATCAGTGCATTACAATGTGTATAAACGTTTCCTGTACCAGAATTCATTCGGTTTGGAACATTAAATCGCGAGAAAGGTCTATTTAAAATTTTCAAATTCGCTTGGCCGCCATGTTCGTTTTGCAGTTAACCGGTTTTGAAAGTCTTATAGATGAACTTCCAGTAGTACCCTTTATCTCCGTACAAAATTTTAGGGTGATACCGCTAATAGTTTCAGAGGTATAGAATGCCGGTGAAATATTTCGCACATCCGCCATCTTGTGGTTATGTAAACAATTGAACCAAGTTAGATGTCGGTGCATTACAATGTGTATAAACATATACTGTACCAAGTTTTATTGCGTTTGGTTGGTTAAATCGCGAGAAACGTCTATTTAAAAGTCGCAAATTCGCGTGGCCGCCATGTTGGTTTTGTAGTTACCAGTTTTTCGAAAGTCTCATAGGTGAACTTCTAGTATTTCCCTTTATCACCGTAAAATTCCAGGGTTATATCGGGAATAGTTTCGGAGATATTGAATACTGGTGAAATATTTCGCACAGCCGCCATGTTGGATTGGTGAGACGTAACAAAATTTGAAGAGCACTCTCGGGGTCTCCCGGAATAGTGCAATGAACTCACCGAGTTTCATTGAAATCGCTTCAGCCGTTTAGAATTTATTTGGGGACACACACAAACACACACACACACACGCACGCACACACACACACACACACACGCACGCACACCCACACGCACACACACACGGACAAAAGGTGATCTCATAAGCCTATTTTTTCAAAAATGAAAATAGGCTAAAAAATTGCTGCTATGAACATAAAAAATCCAGTTTGATTGCTATAATGGATTCGTAGATATTCAGAGCCGTCTAAATATTTCGGATGGTCGCCATGTTGGATTGTTAAATGTATAGGTCATAGAGTCATGTACCATTAAAGGAAAATTATTTCGTATGTTTACTATTCAAACTTTCACTTCGATCGCATGATTACGACACAAGAAATAAAAACTTAATTTTAAAATTCGCAAAGCCGCCATCTTGAGGTTATGTAAACAATTCAACTAAATTAGATATCAGTGCATTACAATGTGTATAAACATTTCCTGTACCAGAATTCATTGCGTTTGGAACATTAAATCGCGAGAAGGGTCTATTTAAAATTTTCAAATTCGCTTGGCAGCCATGTTCGTTTTGTAGTTAACCGGTTTTTGAAAGTCTTAATGATGAACTTCCAGTAGTGCCCTTTATCTCCGTACAAAATTTTAGGGTGATACCGCTAATAGTTTCAGAGATATAGAATCCCAGTGAAATATTTCGCACATCCGCCATCTTGTGGTTATGTAAACAATTGAACCAAGTTAGATGTCGGTGCATTACAATGTGTATGAACATATACTGTACCAACTTTTATTGCGTTTGGTTGGTTAAATTGCTAGAAACGTCTATTTAAAAGTCGTAAATTCGCGTGGCCGCCATGTTGGTTTTGTAGTTACCAGTTTTTCAAAAGTCACATAGGTGAACTTCTAGTATTTCCCTTTATCACCGTGAAAAATTCCAGGGTGATATCGGGAATAGTTTCGGAGATATTGAATACTGGTGAAATATTTTGCACAGCCGCCATGTTGGATTGGTGAGACGTAACAAAATTTGAAGGGCACGATAGGGGTCTCCCGGATAGTGCTATGAACTTACCGAGTTTCATTGAAATCTCTCCAGCCATTTAGAATTTTTTAGGGGTGGGGCACCCACACACACACACACACACTTCACACACACACACACACACACAAACACACACACACACACACACGCACACACGCACGGACAAAAGGTGATCTCATAAGCCTATTTTTTCAAAATTGAAAATAGGCTAAAAATCATGTTTCCAGCGTTCCACCTTTTCAACACCTACATTCCCGTAAAGAGCACAACGAGACGAAAAAAACGAATCCAAGCACGCCCTCCTAGCATTACTCCTTCCTTCCCAAGGCCGCCAGGGGCTCACAACTTCCTAAGTAAAGCAGAACTGTCATTCTAGCACTACTGCACAGTTTTTATCCTAGAGACTTGAAGTTTATTTTGGGGGTAGAGGGGCTCAAGACCATTCATTTATGTCAAACAAACTCTTTGGTTGTTAAAAAATCGCCTATTTTCAAAAAGAAATTTTTCAACATATTGTTGTAAAATATAACGAGTGGTCCATAGCAAAGAGAACGTCAGCCCGAGTCCAACGACATCTTATTTGTCAACATCCGACCATGGATTCACCAGATATTAATTATTTTAACATGTACAGTCGGGTACAAATAAAATGGGTGCGTTAGAACCCCTACTACTCCCCTACTATTATTGAACACTTCAAAAAAGTAACGAGGGATGCAGAAATTTCAGGATTATGATGAGCTGTTACAGGAATGGGTAGACAAAGGAATTATCGAAGGTGTTGAAAACGAGGTTTTGGATGGACCTACACATTATTTGAATCATAGAGCTGTGCTGAAAGATGGTGGCACTACAATGATAAGGCCGGTGTTCGATGCTTCCAACAAAGACAGAAATGGTCATTCCTTGAATGATTGTCTCGAGCCCGGACCCAACCTAATCGATCTTGTTTCGTCAGTGCTGACCAATTTTCGAACCTATCCTATAGGTCTAATAGGTGATATAGAGAAGGCATACCTGCAGATTATAATTGATCCCGAAGACAGGGATATACTTCGTTTTCTCTGGTGGGATAATGTTAAGATCACCACTTTTCGACATTGCAGGGTGGTTTTTGGTGTTTGTTCCAGTCCCTTCCTATTAGTTTCCGTACTGAACAACCTTCTGGAAGAACCTCCAACTCATTTGAAGGAAGTAGCTACAAAAATGAAACCTGCATTTTATGTGGACAACTGTCTTACTGGAGTCGCTTCAAAGGAAGAAATTGGACCCTTTATTTTAAGGGCACAAGAATTGATGTTATCCGCAGGTTTCAATTTGAGGGGATGGGTGAATTCCTTGATTGTGGTGTTGGTAAAACTGAGAATGTCTTAGGACTTCGTTGGTATTGCGATGTAGATGAACTTGGATGTAACTTCAGCTCGACTACAGGTTTAGTAACCCGAAGAGTGTTACTATCGAGCGGGCAAAAAATATTTGATCCAATTGGATTTTCGGCCCAGTAACTCTGGTTCCCAAGCTCATTCTACAGAAGACATGGCAGAAAAGTATAGGATGGGATGAGGTTTTACCAGTAGACATTTGTGAGGAATTCTGTCGATGGACCCAGCAGTTGCAATACCTACATGACTGTCGGATACCTAGAAGGATTTTCCTGAACAACAGAACCTTATATGTGTTTCTCGACGCTAGCAAAAGAGCGTTTGGTTGTTGCATATTTCTGAGAACAGAAGACGAAAGTAAGATCAAACTGAGTCTTCTGATGGCTAAATTTAGAGTGGCGCCGCTCAAAGAACTAATACTACTCCGCCTTGAACTGATGGGAGCGCTCCTTGGAGTTAGAATGTCTCGGTTGAGCCTTCGATGCTTACACCGGAATGACATCCACACAGTGTTTTGGTCCGTTTCAACAGCAGTCTTGGCTTGGATTGCTAATAAAGGACTTTGGTCGGTGTTTGTAGAGAATCGGGTAAAGGAAATTCATGAGTACAGTAAGGCTAGTTCATGGAGACACATACCGGGCAGCCTCAATCCAGCAGATCTCCCGTCTAGAGGGTGTTCACCAATACAACTTTGGAGATCCAGATGGTGAGAGGGTCCGTCTTGGCTTAAATGTAAGGAAGAAGAATGGGTATTTAATCGTCCTGAACCATTGTTGGAAGAAGTCAACAGAGAAAAGAGGAAAAAATTTGTAGCTGCTAAGAACACTGTTGTGGAAACGATTTTACTGCAATTAAGCTCACGATTCTCTGGATACATTAAAATCGTTAGAACCATTGCTTGGATTTTGAGATTGAAACAAAGGAATCGTAGAGACCACATATCTACGAAAATTGATAGCGAAGAGTTTCTCAATGCTGAGAATAAACTGCACTTCCTTATCCAGAATGAAACGCTTTATGAAGAAGAGAGAAAGGCACAATTGAAGAATCTGGAGGTGTTCACAGACGATGAAGGAATTCTACGCATGAAGTCAAGAGTCATTGATTCTGACGACACTCCTGAGTATACCTATCCAGTTGTACTTCCATCAAAACATGTGATGGTTGAAAGAATGGTTGAACAATTTCATCGATTCCATAACCATGCTGGGACGCACACATTACTTGTTTTGTTGCGCCAAAGGGTTTGGATACTTAGAGGAAGAAGGGCGGTGGCAGCAGTTGTTCGGAAATGCGTTATCTGTCATCGTAACTCTTCTAAGAGTTTTGAGGTACCTTTTCCTCCGTTGCCACAGGATCGAATCAAGGCATCGAGTGTTTTCCAGATCACGGGCACAGACTTGGCCGGCCCTGTGTTTCTACGAGGAGGAGAAAAGGGATTGATTATGATATTCACTTGTGCGGTTTATCGAGCTGTACATCTGGAATTGATCACTTCACTTAGTACGGTAGCATATATCCAAGCAGTACGCTGATTTGTGGCAAGAAGAGGAAGAGTGAATACCATGTATTCGGACAATGGGACGAATTTCACAGGACTTCACAGAACCATGGAGCAATTGTATTGGACTGAAATAGAGAGGACGTGCAGCCTTCTGAAGATTAAATTGAAGCTGAACCCTCCCACTGCAGCCTGGTCGGGAGGATTCTGGGAAAGGTTGATTAGGATTCTAAAGAATTTGCTTGGCCGTAATTTGGGTAAAGCTTGCCTAAATTATGAGGAAATGTGTACTCTTCTGTGCGATTGTGAGAACCTGATGAACAACCGACCTTTGACTTATCTTTCTGAAGAAGATGAACTCAAGCCACTCAGACCCTCCATGTTCCTGCAGAGCCTAGAGGGTAATGATGTAACCGACTTAGACCAAATTCTATCCAGCAGATTAAACGACAGGTGGCGTTATCTACAAGCTGTTCGGGAGAGCCTAAGAAATCGCTTCAAAAAAGAATACTTGGGATTTCTCCGATCACGGAGCAAAAAGCAACATGGATCCATATAAGTAGGAGACATAGTACTGGTGGAGAGCGACAACAAGAAATGGATCAACTGGCCCTTAGGAAGAGTGGTGGAGCTGTTACCTGGAAGAGACAATGTGACTCGTCTGGTTAAAATTAAGACAGCAACTGGCATCCTACTTCCTCCAGTACAGCGACTTTATTCGTTAGATATAAACTGTCTTAACAAAGGTGATTTTATCAACACTTCACAGCACCGACTAAGTGAGCCGGTCCTTAATGAAGATATTTCCTGCAGTAACTCTGGAACTGAAAAGGAGAGTGAATTCAAGACTCGTTGTGGTAGAACTGTCAGGCAACTCAAGAAACTAGACTTATAGTGGTTCACATTCCTGAGCTCAATGTTCAACTATAATTTTGGAATGCTTACTTCAGTTTATGAGTGTGTGTTGCAAAACTACCTTTTGCAAGGTGGGAGAATGTGGAGAAAGTGAACTAAAGCTCGTTCGAGCAATCGACATCCGGTAGAAAAATAGACAGGGTTTTGATTTTCATAGTTTTGGTTTTTGTTATCTTTGAGTGTAGTATCTTTGTTGTTGTCTTTGGATGCGATGTTGATTTGTGTTAATAAAATAGTGATTACCGTATATTAAAATGATTTGGTATGGTAAACTTTGTTTTGATGGGTCACCAGACAGTTTAATGCATGGCTACTCCTACAGATGGAGTAAAACTTAGATTTGTAGCTAAGGTCTCAAGGCATGCTGTACGACCATTGGAACCCCATCTACAAAATTAACGTTCACATACCAGACGTTACAAAACATGTTCCCCTAATCTTTTTGAACTGTGTATTAAAAGGTAATCGTGAATCATTCAGAATGTAATTGCGCCATTTGATCAAGTTGGCGTCTACTCACAAGTCAATGCGAAGAAAACATTTCACAGAAAGAAGACTATATCGTGTGTGACGGGAAATGTGATACCGTGATACATGTGTATAACTTCAATAGGAGAGACTTTAAAAAGGATTTCCTCTAAAGCCAGTAAGTGGTACTTTGGCCAATGTGACGACACTGTGAGTGAAGGCACAAAGAACATGTACGGTAGATCGTGATGTTCCTAATCTCAACGACCTCGCTAGTATTATTAGCCAAATCAACAACCGACTCACTAAAATCGAATCTATTGAGTCAGAACAAAAGCCAGTGACGTTCTGTGCTGCGAGTTTTAACGAGATGAAGTCAGAGCTACAAAAAATGTCTGATAACTTCAACAAGGCTTTGGCGGAAATCACCAACCGGTGAAATGCAGGACTACAACACGAACGCGATACAAATAACAGCGTGATACAACAAATGAGAGGTGATAAGAGCTTCAGCAATATGTTCGCAGGAATAACCTCGAAATCTATGGACTGTTGGGGATTAACAACGTTTTCTTGAAGAGTATGACGGTTTTGAGGACCATTTTTAGTCTATTTTCATTTATGAAAAAATAGGCTTATGAGATCACCTTTGTCCGTGTGTCTGTCTGTGTGTGCGTGTGTGTGATTCGTGTGTGTGTCCTCCCCTAATAAAATCTAAACGGCTGGAGCGATTTGAATGAAACTCGGTAAGTTCATACCACTATTCCGGGCGACCCCGACCGTGCCCTTTAAATTTTGTTATGTCTCACAAATCCAACATGGCGGCAGTGCGAAATATTTCACCAGCATTCAATAGCTCCGAAACTATTACCAATATCACCCAGAAATTTTGTACGATGATAAAGGGAACTACTAGAAGTTCACCTATGTGACTTTGGAAACCTGGTAACTACAAAACCAACATGGCGGCCAAACGAAGTTGCGACTTTTAAATAGACGTTTCTCGCGATTTAACCAACCAAACGCAACGAAACTTGGTACAATATATGTTTATATACATTGTAATGCACCGACATCTAACTTCGTTCAATTGTTTACATAAACTCAAGATTGCGGCTGTGTGAAATATTTCACCTGTATTCTATATCTCTGAAACTATTACCAATATCACCCTGAAATTTTGTTCGGAAATAAAAGTTACCACTGGAAGTTCATCTATGAGACTTTGAAAAACCTGTTAACTACGAAACGAACATGGCGGCCAAGTGAAGTTGAAAGTTTTAATTGACATTTCTTGCGTTTTAATGATCCAAACGCAATGATACTTGGTACAGCAAATGTTTATACACATTGTAATGCACTGGTATCTAATTTAGTTCAAATGTTTACATAACCTCAAGATGGCGGCTGTGCGAATTTTAAAATTAAGTTTTTATTTCTCGTTTCGTAATCATGCCATCGAAGTGAAAGTTTGAATAATGAACCTACGCAATAATTTTACTTTAATGGTACATGGCCTATACATAGGGACCCTGATTTATGGTTATATAAAAGGCTTCAAAGCGGTGAAATAAAATGTTCAATGCAGTGAAATAAAATATCCATAGTGGTGAAATAAATAAAGTGAGATGTGAGAGTGCTGTTCATGGATTTGGTTAAATAATGGACACTATAAAACATTTGGGGGAATAGAAAACAATTTATTATAGGGTGTTTTTTTCTTTCCAAATGAACTAAGACTCAAATGGCTGTAATTTGTTATATTTTCTGTGATTAATAACATTTACGTTAACAAATAATCTCCAAGTCTTTATCTCACTAACTCATGGAACTTATGTTGTCCCCAACCAATAAGTAGAACATTGTTTCCATGATTTGAGGACTTGAACCAACTTCGTTATCCCGTCCGTATCTTATGAGGAATGTATACTTAAGATTTCTTATTTTCTATCGAACGACAGATAGTGGAACAGTTTCATTTAACTTTGAAGTAAATAGTTTAAAAGCATATTATTATCAGCATTTCGTTGGTATTTAGCATTTTACGATGAAAATATCACATTTCGCAAAATAACTTTATTTCGCGATATTTCGCGGGTTCAATATCGAATAAAGGGCATATTTTTGGGATAAATATATTGTTGTGATAACATATTTATGTTTGCTGAAATATTTCGCAGATATCGTTATAACAAAAAATCCTGGACACTACCTATACATATAACAATCCAACATGGTGACCATCCGAAATATTTAGACGGTTCTCAATATCTAAGAATCTATTACAGTAATCAAACTGATTTTTTTTATGTTCATAGGGGCTATGAACATACGTTCACCTATAGGACTTTCAATAGCCTGGTGATGACAAATCCAACATGGCAGCGACGCGAATTATAAATATTCACATGGACGTTTCTCGCAATTTAACCTTCCGAGTGCAGTGAAACTTGGTACAGTAAATCCTTATACAAATGTTAATCCACTGGCATCTAATTTATTTCAATTGTTTCCATAACCGCAAGATGGCAGCAGTGCGAAATTTTAAAATCTCATTTTTACTTCTTGTGTCCTAGTCATGCGATTGAAGTTTGAATACTACACGTACACAATACTCTTCATGTAACATTACATAACTCCAAGACCTACATATATAAAATCCAACATGGCGACTATCCCCAATATTTAGTCGGTTCTCAATATCTACGAATCTATTACAGCAATCAAACTGAAATTTTGTATGTTGATAGAGGAAATTAACGTAAGTAGGATATATGAATATAGGCTGTATAATTCCTCACGGAACTACTTGTTCTTTTTCGTTTCGTGGTTGACATTGGATCTAGTAGTGTCTTGTAGACCTAATTTGGCTTGTACATTTGTACTTAAAAATCTAATGATGAGCGAAACATGCCATCCTATAGTTTTCTCCCTCTTCTGCAATCTACAATAAATATTTTTAATCACGTGATTTTTCCGTTTTTTTTTTTTTTTTTGCATTTCCCAGTAATTAGTATTATTTTGTGTTGACCAACTGAAAAGTTCTAATATCAATTCTTCATAGTTTTGTCTGATGACAGATCTACGCACTGTCTTATATTACGCCTGCTTTGGCGAGGTTTGACTGATAGCCTGGCCAAATCAGATCGTCTGTATGGCCCTTTTCAAAAACATGCACATGTTATCCAGTAGTACAAAAGATTCCAAAGATGTGACCTGACTCAAGGCCCTTCCTCCAGGCAAGCCACAGTAACCTTGAATAAATTATGAGTTGTCATCCAGTCACTCCCATCAGACTTGAAAGATACTGCTGCATGCTAATGGTGGTGGATAATGAGATACTATTAGGTTAATGATACCCTTTTTCTCTTCTCTGCATGACCTTTAAATGAGAACCAGATATCATTCGTCCTAATTATTTGGACGACCCTCCTTCAGACCGTTTTGTTGTTTAATTTGAGAGGCTTGGAATCGTTCTCATTTAGCCCCGTGTACTTGTGTTTGTGTATGTGTGTAAAATTCTGTCTGATAACCTGTGTTAGTGTGATGGCTCTATTAGCGTGAGTATTTGTAATTCAGGTGAGGATCTGTAAGGAGGCGGCAGTGGCCATCCCGGCATTTGGCTGGAGTAGGAGGGGGAACCCATGGAAAACCACCTCCAGGAGGCTGAGTGTACCTGTAGGGACATTTATAATATTAGTTAGTAAGTTGTAGTTAGTAAGTTGGCAGTTGAAAGTCAGTTGTTATTGTCATTGTCAGTGGGGTTATATCATTCATCTGGTATTCCAATAAAAGGTACGTAATAGTGAAAGTGTTTAAATTAAATAGCTGATGTGAATAAATATAAAATAAGAAAACGTCCCGACAAAGTGGTGACCCTTCCGACGTGATTTGTGAAAGAAAGAGAAGGTACCATGGATGCCGATGAAGGAAATATTGCCGCCTCCAGTAAAGCCGAAATTGACAAGATTAGTGTGAAATTGCCGCCGTTTTGGGTAGAAAAGCCCGACATTTGGTTTTGTCAAGCTGAAGATGAAGTACAATTTCACATCGCTGGCATAAAAACTGAAATGACAAAATTTAATTATTTATTAGCGCAGTTAGAGCCACGTTTTGTTGAAAATATCTGCGATTTAGTTACTTGTTCCGAGTGTAATAAATATTCCTTGGCTAAAGAAAGGCTCTTAGCCGTGTTCAAAGAGAGTGAAGAGCGCCAGATAAAACGACTAGTCAGTGAACTTGAGTTAGGTGACCAAAATCCAAGTCAGCTGTTATTGAAAATGAATGGTTATGCCGGAAACAATGTTTCTGAGAAGATTCTTAAAACTTTATGGTTAGATAAACTCCCAGGCCATATTCAAAGTGTTTTGACTATTTCGACGAAGGTGTGGATAAAATGGCTCTCATGGCAGATCGAATGATGGAGATGCGCTCAGTAAATGAGGTTCAGACATCATCTTCACAGAAGACTATCACTGCTGTAGTTCCTACCTTTCAATTACAAGAATAAACTGCGCGCATCGAAGAATTAGAACATCAGCTGAGGGTACAAAAGAATCAAAACCATCAACGTACTCGTAGTAGAAGTCGTAGTCGATCAAGATATAACAACAGAGGGAAGTACTGCTACTGCCATTTTCGTTTCGGTGCTGACTGTAGGCCGGAAACATGTGTTCAGTCTTGTGCATGGCAGAAACAGGGAAACGAAAAGGGGCAGATAGACTAGCGGCTGAATGTTCTGCCACCGATATTAGCATAGGCCGCCAGTATCGCTTTTTTGTCAAGTATTATAATTCAGGGCAGATGTTATTGGTAGATAGTGGAGCAGACGTCTCTGTCCTACCAGTAGCAAAACATGATAAAACAAAATTGTCTGAATATAAATTGTATGCAGCAAATGGCTCTCAGATCCCAACCTATGGTTCAAAATTACTGAATGTGGATCTAGGATTAAAACGTAGTTTCGAATTGCCATTTATAGTAGCAGGAACTTCAAAGGGCATATTAAGCACTGATTTTCTTCATCATTTCCACCTTCTGATTGATCTAAAGAACAAAAGACTCATTCATAACAACACGCAGTTGAAGGTAAAGGGGAAAATATAAAATGTATTGAAGCAACTAAGACAGTTAATTCTTTTCATATTACCTGCAAATTTTCTGAAATTTTAAAGAAATTTCCTGAGTTAACAAAACCATGTGCTGCGCCAAAAGAAATCAAGCATGATGTTAAACCTTACATCACAACGGCTGGCGGAACTCGTGTTTTCTGCAAACCTCGTAGGTTAAACCCCAAGAAACTGTACATCGCTAAGCAAGAATTTCAGTACATGTTAAATCGCAATATAATTCGACCATCTAAATCACAATGGGCCAGTCCTCTACACATGGTTACAAAACCAGATGGCCATTGGCGTGTTTGTGGAGATTATCGCCGTCTGAACGACTGCACCCTCCCAGACCGTTATCCAATTCCACGAATAGATGATGTCACCCTCATCCTCCATGGCAAGAAAATATTTTCTAAAGTTGATATAATGAAGGCGTATTATCAAGTGCCACTCGCAGAAGAAGATAAGCATAAATCAGCTATTATAATCCAGTTCGGATTGTTTGAATTCAACTTCATGCCATTTGGATTGCGTAATGCATCCAGCACTTTTCAAAGATTCATCAACGAAGTACTGAGAGGATTAGATTGCTGTTTCGCATACTTAGATGACATCCTGATTGCATCAGATTCCGAAGAAGGACACTTGTGCCATCTAACTATCCTTTTCGAACGTTTCGATAAGTATGGTCTCTCGGGAAATCTCTGTTTGTCACCCAGGAAATTAGTTTTTTGGGATACGCCATTACACCAGAAGGCACCAAACCGGACTCAGAGAAAGTGTCAGCTATTATTAATGTACCTCGTCCAGAGAATGTACAACAACTGCGAGCATTCCTTGGCACACTCAATTTTTATCGTCGTCATCTAGAACATGCAGCACAACATCAAGCTCTTCTAAATGAATATCTAAAAGGGAGTAAGAAAAATGATAAAAGGAAAATTTATTAGACTCCAGAGGCAGCAGCACATTTTGAGAAAGGTAAAGAAGATCTAGCTCAAGCTGCACTGCTAACTTTTCCAATTGTGTAGCATGAACATTCATTATTTGTAGATGCATCAGACTTCGTTGCAGGAGCAGCCCTACAACAGAAACAAGATGGAACGTGGAAGCCTATTGGGTTCTTTTCAAGGAAGTTTTCCCTTGCTCAGAGGAACTACTCAACCTATGACCGGGAGCTTATCAGTATCTATCTAGCGATAAAATATTTCAAATACCTACTTGAAGGAAGAATATTTACTGTCTACACAGACCATGCCCCATTAATCTTTGCATTCAAACAAAAAAATGAAAGAGCTTCGCCATTGCAACTCCTCTATCTCCAGTACATTTCTCAATTTACAACTGATCTGCGTCATGTATCTGGAAAGGAAAATGTGATAGCTGATCATCTATACAGACGGGAAGAATTAACGACAATAGACTACGATGCGATGGCTGTTTCACAAAAATCAGATGAAGAACATCCAGACCTCAAGTCAAGCAGCATCACCTCAATGCAATTCAAGCAGTTTACTACCCCTGGTGGATTAAAACTCTGGTGTGACGTGTCAACTGAAAATATTCTTCCATATGTACTAAAACAATTTAGAACCCGAGTATTTGAGCATTATCACAACATGGCTCACCCAGGTGTAAGATCTTCAGTGAAGCTCATATCTTCACAATTTTGTCTGGCCAAACTTAAAAAAGGATGTGCAACAATGGACTAGGGCATGTACAGCTTGCCAGAAGAGTAACATTTCTAGGCATACTAAATCACCTATTGGAAAATTCCCCGTGGTTGATGAACGTTTCCAGATGGTACACATTGATCTTATTGGTCCTCTCCCGCCTTCTGATGGATTCACTTACTGTTTGACTTGTATAGATAGGTTCACCAGTTGGACGGAAGTTGTGCCCCTCCCGAATATTGAAGCCGGAACAGTAGCAACAGCATTTTTCAATTTCTGGATTACCAGATTCGGAACGCCGCAACAGATAGTAACCGATCAGGGAAGACAATTCCAGCCATGTATGTTCCGAGCTTTGACAAAGATTTGCGGTTGTAAAATGACAAGAACGACTGCATACCACCCACAGGCAAATGGGAAAATCGAAAGGTTTCACCGTACGCTGAAGAGTGCCATTCGAACCCATGGTACAGCTAAATGGAGTGATGTGCTACCAATGATTCTGCTTGGTCTTCGTTGCTCCTTCAAGAATGAAAGCAATTCGACAGTGGCGGAGATGGCCTATGGCACTACGTTAAAGTTGCCTGGAGATTTTTTTGAGGAACCTCATACCACAGTGGACACTGACCTTCCAACATTAGTCAATGAACGGAAGAAACGGATGAATTGCTTGAAGCCAGCAGAATGCTCCCACAAGGCCAAAGAAAATACGTTCGTTCACAAGGATCTCAAAAGTTCAAATTATGTGTTTGTCAGAATCGATAGGGTAAAGAGTGGACTCACACAACCATATGAAGGGCCTTATGAAGTAGTTCAACGTTCACCAACATTTTTCAATTTGAGGATTAAGGACAAACTGATCATCGTTTCTATCCATCGACTCAAACCAGCTTACTTCATTGCTGATAGCAGTACACATGAAGAACCACAAATATCAGATCAGCTGCCAGTTAAGAATGATACGAACTGTCCCCAAGTGCCTCGCAAAACCACAAAATCAGGACGTGTTGTGAGATTTCCAGCAAAATTTGCAAACATTATTGAGTAATACCTTTTAAGCCTCCGTGGCTTAGGCGGCAGCACGCCGGCCTCTCACCGCTGGGTCCGTGGTTCAAATCCCGGTCACTCCATGTGAGATCTGTGCTGGACAGAACGGAGGCAGACAGGTTTTTCTCCGGGTACTCCGGTTTTCCCTGTCAAAAATTTCATTCCAGCAACACTCTCCACTATCATTTCATTTCATCTGTCATTCATTTAATTATTGCCCCAGAGGAGTGCGTGAGGCCTCGGCAGCCGGCATAGTTCATATCCTCGCCGCTAGATGGGGGCTTCATTCATTTCATTCCTGACACGGTCGGAGACTGGAAGCAGGCTGTGGATTTTCATTTCATTGAGTAATACCCTAGGAATATATTGTGGAAGTACGTAGGTACAGTAAAAAAGACAAATGACTTTATTGAAGGGGGAGTGTTGTAGGGACATTTATAATATTAGTTAGTAAGTTCTAGTTAGTAAGTTGGCAGTTGAGAGTCAGTTGTTATTGCCATTGTCAGTGGGATTATATCATTCATCTGGAATTCCAATAAAAGGTACGTCATAGTGAAAGTGTTTAAATTAAATAGTTGATGCGAATAAATATAAAATAAGAAAACGTCCCGACATACCTCTTTCCAGCTTTCAGACCAGAATTTTCTTGGTAGTGCCAGGATCGAACCCGAGGCGATGGTGAAGTATGCTAGCAGCTACACCACGAGGTGGTCCAACCTCCTAACCATATGTATGTGTGGAATATAACGCCAATGTAGTATTTCAAACAATTTAAAATAAGTACACTGGTGATGGTGGTGATTGATTTTTAAGGGGTGAAACATCTAGCTCATCCGCCCCTGGTAATAGTGATAATTAGTATGAAATCGAAGCTAAGAGGAACTACTGACTTACGATTTACTTACATACTGTAATGGGTTATTTTAAATTGAAACTGATTATATACAAAGCGCTCCACTGTCGGGCGTTATATGTAATGGTTTAATGAACTTGATTACTGTTAATATGCAAAGGTTAATAATTAAATAGTCGCCCACTTTTGGGTGATCAAAATGAAACATTTAATTGTGTATTACTTTAATAATGTCTTTGTATTGTTGTCAGCATCACTAAAAAGTACGTAATGTGTAGTATTATATGTAGCCAGGGCGCCAGATCATTCATATATCATGATCAAAATAATATATTAAACCTCGGTTAAACAGAGGTAGAGCAGCGAAATTCCTTTCTCCAGCCGTAGTGAAACATTACGTAATCTAACCTTACGATAATTAGTTCAGGAGTGTGGTGTTGCCTTATAGTAATTTCTAGCTACTAAAGGAAACCAGTCAAACATTTGAATTTAAAAATGAATTTAATATATAAAAACAACAAGTGAAAAAAAAGAATAAAATACTAAAGATAATAATAATAAATTTAAATTAGAGAATCTACTGAATTTACTTGTATTACGGGGCTTGATTGGAAATTGTAGTATACTGAGTTAATTGAATAAAATGTCTTGAATTTAATAAGCATGAGAGCTTTCGGATTTGACTGGAGTAAAACTGTTTATATCGCTTACCGCATTGAAGATCAATGTTGATGGGTTGTTGCGTAGAGAGTTCATGATGACCCTGATCTTCCTCAACGTAATGAATTTATATGTGGATGACGGAATAAATTCCATAAATCATCTCTGTGACAATAGCCTCGTACACAACCATGACACAGTTTGATGAGACTGAATGTCTTATCAAATTCACATACTTAAATAGTCAACTGTATAATTTAGCACTGCGTTACAGATGAATGTTAATTTCCAACTCCATCTCGCTACACGTTCCACTCTTCTGCCTGTACGTCCAGCTCCAATCAGTCTCCTGCCAGCCATTCAATAATAATAATAATAATAATCCAGCTGGGCGGCCGTCATATATATATCGTTTCCAGGTAGGGCACGTGTCCATCCCCACTTCTGCAGTCGCTAGGCAATATTGCACGCCTTTCAAATATCAATAATGACAATACTTCTTTGTAACATTTCTCGGGAGGTCCACCTTTTGTATTTATAAAGTACCAAAGGACTCATTCACAAGCCCAGCATTGTTAATGGTGAGTCTTCATAGAATACCTTCCTAGTATGATTTGTTTACAGGTAGAATTCTTGATGTGAAAGACATTAGTGTCTATTCATGTCTTTACCAAGAAGCAGTAGTTAATCCGGCCTTCCGCGAATAACCCTCTTTCTTCCTCTTGTACGTATTTTCTTCAGAAATAGAATTCAGTCAAGCGTCTAACTTATTTCAAATATAAAGTGTATAGCTCCAAAGTCCTTTCAATTCCCACAATATTCTACATTATCGCATAATAATAGATATAAACATATTAGTTAACATAACAACTAATAAAAGGTAAAATTAACAATTAAAAATATTGATAATTATAATAATAAAATATATAAAATTATTTCATTCTGGTCACAAATTGGGACCATTACAATTCGCCCCAGAGAATTATGGTATATGTCAACAATCATATCACCATACTTCTCTTCAACACTTGTACAAATGTGAAATATTATACCCTTCTAAAGAATTACAAACATCGACAATATTATACCATTCAAAGCAATTACCAACATCAACAAATGATACCCTTCATGTTTTACATGTTTTTTTTTTAAATTTCATCATTCCAGTCTTTCACTGTTCATAATGTCTCTTTCTTTCTTTCTTTCTTCTTTACATAATTAAAGCGACCTGTAAATTATATACATCAAAATGCCCTTCACTTTTATATTTTGTTTTGGACATAAGTTATCGTTGCACTTATGTATATTTGGGTGACTACACCTTTGCTTTTTATATCTTGAGGACGTAGAATTCAATTTTCAGCCTGGGGTCGAACTGAATACACTATGGCCAGTTTGTGGGACTACCAACTGATCAATTCACTTAATCACTTCACAACACTTGGTATGTGATGCGAATAACCAGATCTACTCAAGTATCTCAGGAATTATAAGTATCTAGTGACACAGGCATATTATAGAAAAAAATGAAACTTTAGTAGCTTATATTACCTAAGGCAACATCGTTCAGTGCAAATGTAGTGCGCTAATTTACCCCACATATGTATATATATCACACTCAAATACACAAACTTATAGCCGACAAAATATTCTTTATATATCCTCTGTGCTCTCCAAGACACACAATATCGTAGGTTGGTGCAACCCCTCGCCATTACCCTCTCGTTCAGACCACAATCATTCACTTAATATTAACCGACTTTCCTTACTTACCATCAGCTACATTTCTTATTACTCATGATACATATTTCCTTAAGGATCACACATTGTAAGAGCCGTATAATCGTTTTCCTGCATCTTCTAAGACATATGCGGAATTACCTATCCTCTTCTTCACAGTATAGGGTCCTTCGAAAATAGGGAAAAACTTCATTATAACTTTCTGGAGAACTCGTAACAAGACTTTGTCACCGACCTCAAATAGATCCAGCTTTTTACCTTTTTGTTGGCGAATTCTGCGTTCTGCTGCTTTACCTAAATTCTTTTTTGCCAACTGGATAATGACATCCAACCCTGGTTCTTTTCCCACTGTTAATCCCAATATTCTCGCTAACTCATTTTGTGGCTTCTTGCCAAAATGCACTTCATGCCGCGTCATTTTCGTGCTTTCGTGTTGGACAGCATTCAACCAAATTTCAACTCTGCTAAGTTGCGATACCCAGGAAGAGTGTTTGTCATACACGAGAGCTCGTAACAAGCAACAAAGTTCCTTAATATTTCGTTCACAAAGATTACCCTGTGGATAGCGAACTGATGAATGGACGTGTGAAATCCCGGCTTCACGCATCTTGGTTTTCCAGTGTTTTGTTGTGAATTGCGGGCCGCTATCAGTTAATATTTTGAGTGGAAGACCGAACTCAGGTATATATTTCTCTATGATCAATTTGCTACAAGCTTTCAGGGTAGCCTTCCTTAAAGCATATAGTTTGACATATTTACTAAATGAGTCAACTATTACAAAAATGTACTCATAGCCGAATTGACCTTTCACTATAGACCCAAATAGACCGCACATAGTAACTTTCCGGGTTTACTTGTGAGAACGGCCTGCATTTCGCCCGTTAAATATCTATTTGGAAATTTAGATTTCTGACAGAGGTCACACTTTGCAAGAACAGTCCTAATTTCTCTCCCCATCCTACACCAGATGAAGTTTTGTTGGAGTTCATAGAGCACTTTATTAGCTCAAAAATGCCCTAATTCCTTACGGATAAACCATGTGAGTTCCTCCGTTAAAGATTTAGGCACACATATAGCCCATTTTTCTTCCCCACATTTCCGTGCTAGAAATCCGTCCAACATTTTGTATATGAATCTCCCAGACTCCACACACACTAAATCATTTTCCTCTAACAATGACAAAGGTTCACTTCATACCTTATCTTCTCTCTGACTTAACACCTTTAAAGATTCTTTATTGGTAGGATCCATGCATGCGCATATCAACACACCTTGGTCCACCTTAACCACTGACTCACTCTGATTTAAATTGACGTCTCTAGATAACGTCTGCCAAAATGTTATCCTTACCTTTAATATGATGTATGTCGAAATCATATTCCTGCAGTGAAAGAATCCATCTGCTAATGCAGTTACTACTCAGTTTACATGTGTTAATAAATGCTAGGGCGTGGTGATCCGTGAAGATTTCAAATTTCCCGCCAAGGACATACATTCTGAATTTACTTAGGCTGTACACAATGCCTAGTAATTCCAGCTCCGTAATGGTATCGCACTTTTCAGCGGCAGAAAGACCACGTGAGGCCAGGGACACAATCCTCAAATTTCCCTCCTCATCTTTCTGGCATAGTACACCGGAAATGCCAATGTGGGATGCATCAGTCATCAGCACATATGGTCTGTCCTTTAAAGGGTACTTTAACACTACGGCCTTCTCAAATCCAATTTTGAGAGCCTTAAATGATTCCGCGTGCATTTCTGTCCAACACCATTTATAACCTGATTTAATAACGCACGGAATGGTTCCACCATACAGGCATACCTCATAATACATCGACGAAAATAGTTGCACACGCCCAGATATGATTTCAATTCTTTCACACTCCTAGGTGATTTAGCATCTAAAATCTTACCTACTCTGCTTTCCTCAGGCTTCACACATTTCGTAGACACCGTATGACCAAGAAAAGTAATTTCCCTACGACAAAAAACTGACTTACTGAGTTTGAGAGTGAAACCATCTCTCGCTAATTTCTTAAAAACCCGGTCCAGGTGCATTAAGTGCACACTGAACGTCTCTGAACTAATCACCAAATCGTCTATATATATATATAGTTACAAATTTATCCATGTCGCTTCCTAAAGCGATCCCTAGAGCTCTAATCAGTGCTGCAGAACTACTCTTCTGGCCAAAAGCTACTCGACAAAATTGATACAGATGATTTTGAAAGGAGAAAGTGGTTAAAGGCCTATCTTCGTTCTTTAGCGATACTTGCCAAAAACTTGAATTTACGTCAACACATGTAAACCATTATTTACTTGGAAATCCCTGAACTAATTCCTCAATTGATTGAGATCTAAGCTGATCCACAGATATATGGTTATTCAAATTCCGAGCATCTAAACAAAGTCTTACTTTCCCGTCAGACTTGGGAACAACAATTAATGAATTAATAATATGGGCTAATCGAGGGTTCTATAATTTTATCCTGCAACATGCTTTCAATCTGCCTTCTCACAGCTTCCTGAAATTTGTAAGGCACGGGGTAGCGATGACCTACAAAAATACTGCGATCAAGTACATTTAATGAATGTTCGTAGCAATTAGCTAATCCAATACGGTCCTCAAATATATACTTATTCTCTAGCAACACCTCCAACAATTCATCCACTTGATTACTCTCTAGCTCACTCTGTAATGCAGCTTTACGCAAGGTATCCTCTAGAGAATCCTTCGTCATCATACTGCCTAAAAATGTAAAAAATTAGGTTCCTTTTCAATAGATACCCCGACGATCTCACCACTAACCTCACTGCAAATATCGACTACTTAAGTCGTTAATATCTCCTCAAGCGTACATATATTCTTAGAACCACCATAAAACTTACTTGAATTAATAAATGACATGATCACATCTTCATTCATCCATCCATCTGAATTTAACATTAACCTCCTTATAGCATAGCTGTGCAGAATGTTGTGACATCCAGTCCGAACCCATAATTAGTGAATATACAAGATTTGGAATTACTAAACAAACCTGTGTTCCAATCTTACCTCCTATTAAAATTTCTACAACCACTTGTTTAGAAATTCTGTGAGATATCTTTCCCACCGCAGTTAACACAAAAGTAGTTCTAATTGGAATTTCCTCAATTTTAATACCATGTTCCTTCCTATTATTATAAAATGCAGCACTGATGCAAGAAACCTGACAGCCACTATCAAGAAGTGTATAAATACACGCCCCTAACACATGTAATTTTAAGACTGAGTAAAAAACGGTAGGTTCTTTAGATACCTCCATAAATTCACTTAATAAATCATTACGGATGTTTAGGTCATACGGTTCGCTCAAAATGGTGTGAGCTGGAAAAGACTCAGACTGACAACTTGACCTTACGTCACAGTCTGGTTCACATTTAAAGTATCGATACCATTATCTTGATTTTGTTTCTCCCCATTATTTTTGTTGTGGTTCTGACGAGAGCTGCTGTCATTACCTTGATTTTCTTCTCTCTGTCTCCCTGAATTTTCTGCAATTTTTCTTTGTTTGTAATAACGCTGACCATTGTTAGGACCTGCATTATTATCCTGATTACCATTGTGGTTATTATCATGGTTTCTCGTATTGCCATGATACTGCCCACGGTTATTCTGATAACCATCTCTACCTTGAAATTGCCCCCTGTTACCTTGAGCATATTAAGTTTCAAAATTACGTCCCCTACTGTTGCCTTGAAAATTCTGGTGTTGTTGCCTGCCATTATTATTTTGATTCCTATTCTCATTCATATATCGACTATTCTGCTGTCCTGCCTGTATTTCACCAACACTATTCCCTAGAGCAGGGGTCTCCAAACTACGGCCCGAGGGCCAGATCCGGCCCGCGGACAGATTTTGTCCGGCCCGCGGAGAGCTAGCATACTTGAAAACTCCTTTTAGAGAACATATTTTTTATAGCAAATTAAATTTAGTTTACTGAAGTATTCTAATTTTATGTTGAATAATTATTAATATGACATCTACATTGATATGGTCATGGGCTAACTACTCATAACATTGTTGTAGGCTTATTGTTATTGTTTTTGTGATAAGTTGGATAAAGAAACACAGAATTATAATGAGTAAAGACATGTATAACATGCTGACATATAAAATACTAATGAGATTTATGTAATTGAGATTTTCCACTGACAATAGTTTGTAGTTGTGGACTAATTTTACTTGTACCAATTATTAAAAGAGATTTAAGATGCTCATCAGTTAATTTAGTTCTGTAAACATTTTTTGTGTACTTCATTTTGGAGAAGGTCTTCTCACACAAATAGGTAGTACCAAAAACAGAAAACAACCCACGAGCAAATTTATGCAAATTATCAAATTGTGTCAGTGGAAGACTCTTATAAAATTCCAACAAAGATGAGTTTTGATATTTGTTCTTAATTATATCACTGCACTGTAGTTCAATCATTTCCATTTGAAGTTCCGGGGCTAGGGTTTCAATGTCAGTATCAAAAGGATCCTGAAAAATCTTAATTTGATTCGCAAAGGCATCGAAGTCCGAGAAACGAGCATCAAAATTTATTTTCAAAGCACTCAAAGTTTCGATTGCAAAATCGATAGGAAACTCAGTCTCAGTGGTGTGGCTGAATATTTCACATGTTTTAAAATGTGAAAAACATTTACTTCGTAGTTGTGATTGAAACAGTATCAATTTCTTCCGGAATGATTTGATATTAGTGTATAAATCAGGAAGATGCTGGTTTTCTCCTTGCAATCTCAAATTCAGTTCGTTCACATGTTTTGTCAAATCAACATAGAATGCTAACTTCCACAGCCATGCGTTGTTTTGTAATTCAGTAAGAGGGCGATGCTTTTCATTCAAAAAAATTTCGAACACTGCTCGAAGTTCAAAAAAGCGCTGAAGGACTTTCCCACAACTAAGCCAACGTACGGCAGTATGATAAGGTAAGTCATTTTCTCCGATCTCTTCAATAAATTGTCGGAATTGTCGGTGATTCAGCCCAAAAGATCTCATAAAATTAACAATTGATATGACTGGTTTCAGAACTTCAGACATATCCAAACATTTTCCGCACAAAGACTGTTGATGAATGATTCAATGTAAGACTAATGTTTTTGAACCACCGTCATTTTCTACAGCCTTTGACACAAGAGTGACCACTCCTTTATCTTTCCCACTCATGTTTTTGCCTCCATCAGTTGTAATACATTTCAAGTTTTTCCATCGAAGGTTCTTTTGATTAATGGCCATTTCAACTCCTTTAAAAATGTCTGTACCAGTAGTTGTGCCATGAATACTATACATATCAAGAAGTTCTTCATGCACTTCATAGCTTTTATCTACTCCTCGAATATAAATCAACACCTGAGCAGTATCTGACACATCCGTTGACTCATCCAAGGCCAAAGAAAACCACTCAACATCTCCATGTTTGTCGAACAGTTGAGAGGATATATTTTCAGCGATGTTTTCTACCCTTCGAGCCACAGTGTTTGCTGACATACTGACAGTTTTTAATAAATTTACCTTTTCAGGGCACATTTCTTCGGCTGCTGCAATTATGCATTCTTTGATCATTTCTCCATCGGTGAATGGTTTTCCACGTTTTGCAATTTCAAGAGCCACACGAAAGCTGGCACGAGTTGCAGCCTCTTGTTCGGTTTTGAGTTTTGTAAATGAAGATTGCTGAGATTTCAATCCGCGCTTCATAGCTTCGAATTTTTATGTCCGCAAACTTCCTGTATATTTTGAGTAATTTTGAAAATGTTTTGTTTCATAATGACGTTTAATGTTATATTCCTTGAGAACTGCTATGCTTTCATTGCAAATCAAACATAGCGCCTTGTTACTGGACTCAATTACGAAATACTGAATGTTCCACTCATCTTTGAATTTTCTGCATTCACTATCAATTTTTCGCTTCTTTTCCATACTACTAAATCACACACAAAAGCAACAATTCAAATCAAAATACTGTCACAAAGATGTCTTAAACTTAAACACGCATAAACACGTTTTAAGGAGGTACGCACTATTTTATTTCACAACAGTGTCATAGGAATTGACTTGTGGTTGCGCAACTAGCCTTCGTATATATTCCAATTACTGCCATCTAGAAGTGAGTGGAAGACACCAGAACTCTCTCGAACCAACGAGATTACTCTATACGTGCTATTAGCGCCATCTGTTAGCGATAGAAGGTACTACCTATTTCCGCTTGTGTCCACCAGATGTCGTGTCACGTTACTCCTCATGGCTCGTAATCTACGACTAATCTAGAAATTACAGATAATGACAGGAAAATTAATAATATGCAGTGTTGCCGTTTTGCGGACTTTAGTCCGATTTGCAGCCTTTTTTCAACGTTGCGTACTTTTCGGACTTTTTTTTTCATCAGTGGACTATTTCACTTTTTACCACCGGCAACAATGATAATATGGTTTTGGCCCTCGGAACTTACTGGAGTAATCAATATGGCCCTAAGGCTGGAAAGTTTGGAGACCCCTGCCCTAGAGCATCAAATCTCCCTAATAATCTTTCTAGCTCTGTGATAGTCGAAGTGCGTTGCATGCATGCAGCCTCTCTTATTCGGAAAGGGAAATGCTTTATTAATAGCCTGACTATATTGCTGTCTTGTGTCATGCCATCTAGATATTTGCAGATGATAACCTTATTCAAAAAATATTCAGTCATATTGCAAATACTTTCTGGCGGATATATCCTAAAAATAATACTTTCCCTTTTTTTGGCCTGTATTTCATCATTCCAATATTTTTCACAAAATTTATATTTAAAATCATTAATGTCCACTAAAGTGTTTTTATAAACATAAAACCAGCTTTTTGTTTCCCCCACAAAAGCCTGATCTAATATCTCCACTACCATATTCCACTCTATCTGTCCATCTAGTAGCCTTTCCTTGAATGTATTTTCTACTATAGCTATGAATTCCATAGGACATCCCTGCTCGTTAGAGAACTTAACTAGTTCAGTTTCCTTCATTCCACCTCCTGATACAATAACTCTACCCTATATTCCCTCCTGCCTTAACTGCTTTCTTAACTTAATCTCAATTTCTGCTATCTTTTTATCCGCCACTTTTTCTACCATTTCCACTCTTTCTTTCAAATTATTCTCTTTTTCTATCAATTCATTTCTTAATATCTTCTGTTTTTCCTGAATCTCCTGATAATTTTCCGCATTTGTCAGGTGACTTTCCTCTACTTTCGTATGATATTCTGACTGCACTTTCTTTATCTCTCCTCCCAATTCTGTTCTTACTTGTCTAGTTTCCATCTGTACTATTTTCTTAAGATTCTCTCCTTGATTGACTAACTTTTCCTGAATTTTCCCTTCCACTTCTACTAATTTCAGATCTACTTCCTCTATAATATTTTTAGCCTTTTCTTCTAACACATCCTTAATTTCATATGTGATCTCCTGTTTCACCCCCTGAATACTCTCCTGCAGCGTCCCATACTTTCTATTTAATTCCTCATTCTCCTTGACAACATTATCTAGCTTCTGATTAATTTCTTTATTAACTTTACATATCACCTCTCTTATCTCCCTACCCATCTCCTGATTTTGCCGACTTATTTCCTCTCTCATCTCCCTATTCATCTCCTGATTTTGCCTATTAATCTCCTCTCTCATTTCCTGATTATTCTTATTGCTATCTTTTGCCTTCTTGTCTATCGCCTTACTTATCTTCCTACTCATCTCCTGATTATTTTATTGCTATCTTCTAGCTTCTTGTCTATCGCCTTTCTTATCTCCTTACTCATCTCCTGAATATTTGTATTGCTATCTTCTAGCTTCTTGTCTATCGCATTACTTATCTCCTCTCTCATCTCCAGAAACATTCCTATGATCGCATCTAATTTATTTTCCGAAATATCCAAAGGCTTTTGTTTCTCCTGCCCTCCACTAGTCTCAGGATTTATTTCAGGATGTACCTCTATATTCGTCTCAGGGTTAACCTCGGGATTATTCTAAGGATTACTCTCAAGATTTACCTCCGACATCTTGGTATAATCCACTACACTCTCAGCCTCAGTACCACTATCAACTTTCGTATAATTAGCTTTCTCGCCTTTACCCCTACTCCTCAGTTTCCTTTGTTCCTCATCCGCCATCTCGAAGTACACCGTATAAAATTTACCGTTCCAAAATTCACTTCACTTTCCCCCAAAATCAATCACTAATTCACTTCACTTTCCCCCCAAATCACTGACAATTTGCACTGAATTTACACTCACTCTTTCCGTAAATATCGTCAGGTTTTCGTGCCGCACAGTTGGGGGCCATTTGTAATGGGTTATTTTAAATTGAAACTGATTATATGCAAAGCACTCCACTGTTGGGCGTTATATGTAATGGTTTAATGAACTTGATTACTGTTAATATGCAAAGGTTAATAATTAAATAGTCGCCCACTTTTGGGTGATCAAAATGAAACATTTAATTGTGTATTACTTTAATAATGTCTTTGTATTGTTGTCAGCATCACTAAAAAGTAGATAATGTGTAGTATTATATGTAGACAGGGCGCCAGATCATTCATATATCATGATCAAAATAATATATTAAACCTCGGTTAAACAGAGGTAGAGCAGCGAAATTCCTTTCTCCAGCCGTAGTGAAACATTACGTAATCTAACCTTACGATAATTAGTTCAGGAGTGTGGTGTCGCCTTATAGTAATTTCTAGCTACTAAAGGAAACCAATCAAACATTTGAATTTAAAAATGAATTTAATATATAAAAACAACAAGTGCAAAAAAAAAAGAATAAAATACTAAAGATAATAATAATAAATTTAAATTAGAGAATCAACTGAATTTACTTGTATTACGGGACTTGATTGGAAATTGTAGTATACTGAGTTAATTGAATAAAATGTCTTGAATTTAATAAGCATGAGAGCTTCCGGATTTGACTGGAGTAAAACTGATTATATCGCTTACCGCATTGAAGATCAATGTTGATGGGTTGTTGCGTAGAGAGTTCATGATGACCCTGATCTTCCTCAACGTAATGAATTTATATGTGGATGTCGGAATAAATTCCATAAATCACCTCTGTGACAATAGCCTCGTACACAACCATGACACAGTTTGATGAGACTGAATGTCTTATCAAATTCACATACTTAAATAGTCAACTGTATAATTTAGCACTGCGTTACAGATGAATGTTAATTTCCAACTCCATCTCGCTACACGTTCCACTCTTCTGCCTGTACGTCCAGCTCCAATCAGTCTCCTGCCAGCCATTCAATAATAATAATAATAATAATCCAGCTGGGCGGCCGTCATATATATATCGTTCCCAGATAGGGCACGTGTCCATCCCCACTTCCGCAGTCGCTAGGCAATATTGCACGCCTTTCAAATATCAATAATGACAATACTTCTTTGTAACATTTCTCGTGAGGTCCACCCCACCTTTTGTATTTATAAAGTACCAAAGGACTCATTCACCAGCCCAGCATTGTTAATGGCGAGTCTTCATACAATCCCTTCCTAGTATGATTTGTTTACAGGTAGAATTCTTGATGTGAAAGACATTAGTGTCTATTCATGTCGTTACAAAGAAGCAGTAGATTAGCCGGCCCTCCGCGAAATACCCTCTTTCTTCCTCTTTTACGTATTTTCTTCAGAAATAGAATTCAGTCAAGTGCCTAACTTATTTCAAATGTAAAGTGTATAGCTCCAAAGTCCTTTCAATTCCCACAATATTCTACATTATCGCATAATAATAGATATAAACATATTAGTTAACATAATAACTAATAAAAGGTAAAATGAAAAATTAAAAAATATTGATAATAATAATAATAATAATAAAATATATAAAACTATTTCATTCTGGTCACAAATTGGGACCATTACAATACTAGAAAAATAAAAGAAAGAAAGTGAGAAAACAATGAAGGAAATAGAAGGAAGGGGAAATAGAAGGAAGGGGAAATATATGCCCGTATCGTTTGTAGAATGAGGATTGAGGGATTTGGAAAGATGATGATGATGATAATTGTTGTTTTAAGGGGCCTAACATCTAGGTTATCGGCCTGGTTTGGAAAGAAGTAGAACCAATAGAGGCTGATAGGAGACGGTCCAGTCCAAATCAATGGGAAAATGGGAAAAACGGGCCCAGTTCAGGAATCCTTCGGGAAGTCATTAACCGTGAGGTCTCGAGGATGTACGCACGATGCGTGGCGCTGCTACAAACACCCTGCCTCTTTCAGTAGGCCGGAGATAGGTTACCAAGAAGAGGTGTGACTCCTCAAAATGCGAGGGTATCAGAAAAGAACATACAAAGGAAAATAATGGCGATAAATGAAAGACTGCCTCGGCTTGGATACTTTAATACTGGTGGTGTCGGAAGAGAAGAAGAGTTGACCAAGGGAGGTTGACGGAAAAGATGAAAGTAGGGGTCCGTGCATTTCGAACTCAGTTGGAGTTCCGTAGTCCACGTTCAACTAGTTGTGAACCCTTGGGAATTAACATACTCCTATCATGGACGTTTAAATTAAACAACGGCATCATTTCGTGGAATGTATATGCAGTAATGATGAGTACAAATGCACAGAAAATGCACTCATCTTTTAATGTACCATTTCATGAATGATTTAAAAGAACTCTCTAAGCACAGAAATCACCTGTAATTAGTTTCTTATTTCGAAAGTTCGTTTAGTGTTTAATAACAGGAAAAACTATTTCTATTCAATTCTTTGATTACACGATTACTCACAAGCAAAGTAAGAAATATTAAAACAAATTATTTGCCTACAAGAGTGAAGTATTTAAGGCTTCAAGTCAATTAAAATATATCACGTTTTCCTGCTCCTTGCAGTACCACAACTCGTCCGGATGTTCAGGCCCCTTCCAATATTTTCCTTTTGTCATACTATGACTTCCCCCACATCGTCGAAGTTTGTCAATAATTTCCTGGAAAGGCCTGCACTCGGCCTCTCAGGAGGTCACACGACAAAAAGAAATGGATTGTTCATCTTCAAAAACATCAACATTCATCCTATTGTCCATCCGTAATTTCTTCGTCTGAATGATTTGCCCAAGAACACAAACTGTCTTCATTTTCCGCATAAACCACTGTCTCTTATTCTTCTTCTTCTTCTTCTTCTGACGATGTATCGTCTTCATTTCGACGATTTCGTGTCTGCAACCGTTTATTCTTCTTTCCAGACACATGTTGTGTTTTCGTTTGTCTAGTCAACGTCTGTTGGCTGTAATGGAAGATCTTCAAGTGTTAAGCCTTTCCAGGGTGGCACGTTGATCTGTTTTCTCTCTGCATGATATTGAAAGAGTTTCTCATCTATTCTTTCCCAGTTCCTCAACAAAAGTGTCACTGATACTTTGTCTGTGACCCGGAGACCTTTCAATTACACCAGGGATCTTGAAACCTTTTAGCCTAAGAGCCACACTGACACTGAAGTGCTTCGATCTCTAAGCGGTTTTCTTCTCCTTGTTTCGTATAGGCAATCTAAGGACCACGAGATTCAACTGTTACATTTGGAGTGGGCTTTGATGTTTGCCCAGTAGTTACGCATCCTCTGGCTGTGTTGTTCCCTCCTCTCCTGGGTCCAGAGGGCACCTGTTTTCTTTCTTGGCGGTTTGTCCTGGAACCTCAATTGCTGAATCATCTTCCTGAGAGATGTCCGGTCTTTTAAGTCTCTTTCCGTCCCTCCAAGTTCTTGTAGATCTTTGCTCACTTCCCACAACCGCTTTTGCCAGTAACCGAGGAGCTGATTGGTCAACCTGGTAGGCTGCATCCTGTAGACGTGTCCATAAAATGCTAGACGTTGTTTCCTAACAATATCCGTGATTCTTTCACAGTACGTGTAGAGCTCTTTATTAGGTCACCTTCTGTATTCATTACCTTCCTCATCAGGCCCCAATATCTTCCTCCTTATCTTTCTCTCCTGTAGTTCGAGTTTGTCCGTGAGTCCCTTCCGGTTGAATACTAGACATTCTGAAGCATATAAGGCTTCACGACGTATAACTGTCTGGTAGTGTCTCATTTTAGTCTTTCGGGAGAGACACTTCTTATTATATGTGTTCTTGGTTAGTTGATAAGCCATTTCTAACGTGTTAACTCGAGTTGATAATGCCCTTACTTCCGAGAGATTCGGTTCAAGCCATTCTCCTAGGTACTTATATCTGTCAGTTTTCTTGATCTCTCCCTGGTCCAAATGCAGTGTACAAGGAGATTCACTGATGTTTATCATGTACTGTGTTTTTTCAAGTGACACATGTAGTCCTACCTTATCTGCTTGTTGCGTGAGCACATTAAGTTGTTTCACAGACGTTTTTATTGAATGAGATAGAAATGCCCGGTCATCGGCAAATGCCAGGCAATCAACACTGAGCCCATTGCATTTGTGTTCCAAAGTGATACCACTTGGTACCCCCTGACTAGTTAGCTCCTTTCGCCATTCCCTTATCACCTTTTCCAGGGCACAATTAAAGAGGAGAGGAGAGAGACCGTCTCCCTGTCTTACTCTTGACTTAATTTCAAAACTTTCAGAGAGGGCTCTTCTGAACTTCACTCGTGACCTGGTGTTCTTTAAAGTCTGTTGGATAAGGTTATGTGTCTTCTTGTCTAGTCCTAGTTCTTGCAGGATCTTCATGAGAGTAGGGTTCAACCGAATCATACGCCTCCTTAAAATCAACAAAAATGATGACATATTTCTTTCTAGCCATTTTTGCTTGCCGTAGCACTGATTTCAAGTTGAGTATCTGTTTCGTACAAGAGCGTCCTTTTCTAAATACTGCCTGGTATTCTCCTAGTCGAGGGTCTAGCTGGGGTTCAGATCTGTTTAATAAGGCGTTAGAAAAGATCTTGTATGTCACAGGTCCTAACGAAATTCCTCGATATTTGTTGATATCGGTCAAGTCTACTTTTTATGTAGGGGATGAATCAAAGCAGAGGTCCAGTCACTAGGCAATGTATCAGTCTCCCAAATGTCATGGAAGATTTCTGTCAACTTGCCTATAGTCCTATTCCCAGCTTGTTTCCATAGTTCCGCTACAATTGAGTCTTCTCCTGATAATTTGTTGTTTTTCAAGGACTTGATGATGTCTATCACTTCTTCTTCGGTTGGTGGTTGAGAGTTTGGTTGCCTGATGGTGTCTTGATAAGTGAAGAATGTGTCAGGTGATTCACAGTTAAGGAGATTCTCGAAGTACTTGGCTAGAAGGTGGCAATTGTCCATATCATTATAGGCTATCTGTCCATCCGGTCCTCTGAAGTGGAGGCTCGGAGGATTATAACGGCTGAGGTTCCGTTTAAAGCCTCTGCAGAAATTTCTGGTGTTGTTCTTCTCGAAATCGTCATCTAACTGAGTCAATTGGTCCTTTGTGAACTGCCGTTTTACTTGTCGGATGATCCTGGCAGTTAACTTCCGTTGCTCTTTGAACTTATCCCTGTTGTTTTGTGTCTTCTGTGAGTTCCACTTAAGCCAGGCTGCTTGTCTCAGTGTCACCGCTTCATCACAGGCATGCATCTTCTGCTTCAGCAATGACGCAATCTCCGTGGCAACTTTCACTAGGTTCTCCCTCACTTCATCCCAGGTTTTACATTTCAGGGTTTCCATTTTCTCCGTGAACTGGTTGCAATTTGAAAGTTTTTCTAAATCAAACTTAGTAAGTTTGTGTGACTTTTTTTTTGTATTCCGAGGTAGAAATCTTAGCTTGACCTTGGAGAGATAGTGGTTGGAGTCCAAATTTGCTCCTCTTAACACTCGAATATTCTGGATCTCTCTATGGGACTTCTTTGAGATGGCAACATGGTCTATTTGGAATTCTCCCAAGAGACAGTTAGGTGATGTCCAGGTCTTTTGCTTCCTTGGCAGTCTCTTGAAAGCAGTTGACTTCATTACCAATTTGAAGGCCTTACAAAGTTTTATTAGGCGCTCTCCATTCCTATTTGTCGTTGTGTGGGCCGGAAATCTCCCACAATGTCTCTGTACTTGCGTTCTTTCCCTAGCTGGGCGTTGAAGTTACCGAGTAAGATGATTGTATGACGCTCTGGGACCTTGCATATGATGTCGTCTAGTTCTTCCCAAAACTTGTCAGTATTTTCAGGGTTACGCTTATTGTCCTCATTGATGGGTGCATGGACATTTGCTACAGTGTAGACCTTGTTTGTGCACCGGGAGGTTATTAAAGACACTCGACTATTGAGTGAGCTGAAGTCAATAACTGAATCCATTATCTTATGGCTTACAATAAAACCAGTCCCCTGGTGTGATACGTTCTTCATTCTCCTACGTTCTACCTTTTCTTTGAAAATACGGTAGCCCTGGGAGTCAAAGGCATGATCATCAGTATATCTGGTGTCCTGTATTGCTGTGAGCAGTATCTTGTGATTAGTCAAAGTGTCTGTTAAATGCTTCAGTTTGCCTATCTTAAGTAGCGAGTTGATGTTCAATGTGGCGAAGTAGTTCTGTTGTTTATGTCTGATATTGTTGTTTGTGGTTCCAGGACGCTCCGACCCGTCCTTAAAGCATGTTGGTGAGGGCTCCCCAGATTCCAAAGGCCCACTAATACCGCCGACAGCGGAGTTGGATTTGATACCACCTGGGGTAGTTAATTCCGTGCGTTTACTTTCCATGCTTTAGTTGAAGATTGGTTAGGGGGATCAGAGGTTTAACCCCCTGATCAAGTTACTACCGAGGATGTGAGCTCCAGTAGGTTTGAATTAGTGTTGTCTCCCGAAGAATTGGTTGCCTTCCAAGGCTGAGGAGACCAATCTCCCCCATATTGGTTCTTCCACCTTCCTTACCGTTGAGATGATGCCAACCATTTTCATCCGCCTCAGAAGCCGTTGTCCAGTTTTCACCTGTACCCTAGACAGGGGCCATTACAGAGTTCTATCAGCCGGGCCAGCTGAACCCTGTTTTTTTAACGAGGTTGTTACTCCTCCTGCTCCTCCTTCCTCGACTCCTGCAAGAAGAGGTCCCGGGCTTGCGACCGGTATAGCGGAGTTTATTTATAGTAACTATCATAATAATAATTATTATTAATTACAACATCGGTGTGATGATTTTTATCTCATATAATTGTAAGCGGTTTCTTTTATTAGTATTATTCAGTTAGATTTTATTAAATAATTTGTAAAGAGACGAAGTAAATAATGTCGCAAATATTGAAACCAGAAGGTATCGTAATAAATTTAAATCCAGTGACGCAGTATCGTTTCACCACAATAGCAAGCAGTGATTGTCACGAGATGCAAGAAAACCCACAATGAGTAACCATCACGAGTTCGGCCCTCGAGTTAATTCTAGAAGGAATGGAACATATTATTTCAATCCCTGATGCACCAAAATAGGTCACTACTGCAGGGAGTTTCAAGTTGGTGGTGCAAGCAATTAGTCTCATGTTTATGAATGGACGATACCCAGGTAGAGGGGGTGACTTGACGATGGTGGGAGGAAGTCGGCAACCACGTGACAAGGAAAGATATAAGCTTCAACCCCCGACAGAGTGGGCATTCATTCTTCGACCGCTCTCAATTAGGGAAGGAAGTATTAACCTTGATTCCTGGTATAGCAACGGACTGAGCATACAGATTAGACACTTAACGATGACCTGCCGATATCTATATCAGTATATAGTGGGTTATATACCTGCTAAACAGTCTTTCTACAGATGGCAACGTACTTTATGATGGTATACTATATCTACTGAGATATCACAATCATTTTTACATGAGACGGAATATCGAGATCATCGTTGATACTTTTTTATGATGATGGAACTTCAAGTGGGTGAGCAACCTATTGAATATCCGACGTCTCTGTAATATGTAACTTCAAGCTTAGATTCAATTCTTTATTTTGTCATCTTCCTTTTAAATAATTAAACCGCAGTTGGTAATTTAAATTCTTTTTGTAACTATTAATATTTTGTTTTTGCATTTAATACATTATTTCTTTCACGTTATGCCTATTTCTTTCATTGTAGTTAACATACTATAGGCAATTCAATTTACTCCTTAATTAAATACTGGTTTGGTTAGTTGACTGCGTCACACCACGGCCAGAGGTAAGTTGGTTTCGAACTCTTCTGCTGACAGCCGAGCATATACAAATTTCGATTCACTATCTTAAATAGGGATCAGGCGCTCAACATCTATTATATTATACTATTAAAGGTAAGTGCACACCACAGAGAAGTGTATTTATTTATATTCATGCTAATAAGACCCATTTTAAATGGCGCCCAACGTGGGGAGCCATTATATACTATATAATATATATAGTATATTATATTATATACTCCTCATGAGAGGAGTATATAATTTCACTGCAAGTGTCTGATTGATTTTGGGGGACCGTGAAGTGAATTTTGGAGGGGAATTGTATTAAAAATATTGCAAAATGTTTTCGAAACATGAAAAAGATAGGATGACGAGGATGTTGAAGGAGGAATTGGATAAATATAGTGAGGAGGATCGTCGGAAGTTGAGAGAAGATTTGAATAAAATAAATCAGGACACGAAGAGGAATAGAGAGAAAGAACGAAAAGAACATCAGGTGTAGAAGGAGAACTCAGTTAGAGAACGCCAGGAAAGAAGAGGAGAAAGAGCACTTAGTCAGTAGATGAAAGAAGATATGAATAAAATGTTTGATAAAATAGATAAAGAACATCAGATGATGTGTGAGAAATTAGATGAAGAGAGTAGGCAACATCAGAAGCGGATGAGGGAGAGATGAGATGAAAGTAGTATAGAGCCAGAGTAAATTTTAGGTGAAAGTAGATTGGAGTCAGAGGAAATTGTAGTTGAAAACAGATCTAAATCGGAGGAGGCTGTAGGTGAAAGCATAGCAGAGTTGGTAGAGACGTTAGACATAGATGAAAGTAACTTAGGTGAGGAACAGCAAGTAGCGGAGATTTTAGGTGAATGCAGATTAGAGTCAGAGGAGATTCTAGATGAAAGTAGTTTAGGTAAGGAACATCAATCAGCGGAGATGATAGATGAAAGCAGGATAGCTGCACAAGAGACTATAGAATGTAGTGAAAAAGAAGGGGAGAAGAATAAAGAAAATATAGCAAGGGAAGCAGGTAAAATAAAGAAAGTACTAAGCACTCAAGAAATTAAGATGCAGAAAATCATAGATGAAGAGGATAGGCAGACTAGGGAAGAATTCCAAACTGGTATAGAGGAAATTAATATGAAATTATTAGAGGCAGAGAAGCGTGGGTTAAGTCATAGTCAGAAGGACATGATTAGTAAACAGATTAAGAGGAGGAGGGAGGTAGATAAGAGCAGAAGCAATAGGCAACGGCTAAAGAGAACATTAAGTGATAGTAAAGGAGAAGTGAAGGGAAGACATGTAGGTAGATATTTTAGAAGTAAAATGAAAGAGAAGAGAATTAAGTTGTTAGAGGAAAAAGAAATAAGGATGAGAGAGAGAGAGAAAGAAAGCATATGACGTGCAGTGGCGTACTGAAGTAGACAGACTTGGGAAAGTGATAGGAGGAAAGCCGAAGTACTGTGTTACTATGGATGAATATAGTACGGAGGAAATAGAAACTAATGTTATAAGGAAAGAAGGAAAAGGTATTATAGAGAAAGATAGAATTGAAGATGAATGTGGTAAGATCATTGAAATGCCACAGAGAGTAGTTATGTAAATTTATATTAACGATAGTTACTGTTCCGTATGACCTAAATATTAGTAATGATGTTTAGTATGATTTAACAGAGGTAGCTAAGGAAACTGCTGTGAGAAGTTTTAATTCAGTCGTGAAAATAGGATGTTGAGGGGCGCGTAGTGCCTACGCTTATTGATTTAGGTTGTCTAAAGTCATTTAATTTGGAAGATAGAAGTTGTCATGCCATTTAGCGATTCGGATAAGTTGAATGTAGGTTTCAAAACTGCAGGTAAGTTGTAGGAAGTAAGTTGGAGGAAGGATTAAAATTAAAGAAGATAGGAAGGTTATTACGAGGGTAATTAGGTAAGTAATCTAATGAATGAAATAATTATTATGGCAACCTTAATTATGAATATAATAATAATAATACTGAGAAGAAGTATAATGATAATAAAGTGGCGATTCAAAAGTGAGTGAAGATGATTTGGTACAGTGGTAATAATATTAATGAGTTGAAGAAGTAAGTATTGAAACAAGAAAGAAGTTTCATTTAAGGACAGCGAGGTTATCAGTGGATATATTTGGAGAAATGTAGAAGTGGTTTAGTATAGTTGATGGTAATGCGTGTACGAATTAACCAACATCTGGTAGAGGTAAAGAAGTATTAAACTAATTAGGACATCTGGTACTTGGTGATATGTATGTGTGTGTGTGTATATATTCACGTAAATGGACGTGAGTTATGAAAAAGTAGGCCAGCGAGGTATAATGCCGTTGAGCAATGTGGTTTTAAGTTTTGGTAAGATGCCAAATGAAGTTTTATTGGAAGAAGTTTTTGGTAAATGGCCAAATGAAGTTTAATTGGAGGAAGTTTTTGGAGGATTAAGTATGCCAGCGAGGTATATTCCGTTGAGCAATGAGGTTTTTGTGGTGTCTACGTGGCTATGTGAAGTTAATGTTGAGAGGTTTTAAAAGTATATATGGTTGTATGCACACAAGGTAAAACGGGATTACTGATATGAGATGGCCCAAGTTTTAGTTACAGATTGTAATACGAACGTTTTAAAGACATTACTAGGCTTGTTAGCTAACTGAACCACTTTTTAGTAAAATTGTTACTGATGTTGATTAATAGGGAATTAATGATGTGTCATGTTGTTGTCCTACACACATGTAAAAGTAAAAATAATAATAATAATTAGATGGTTGGCATAATATTTAGTTATTGAAAGGAATTTGTTATAATTTGAAGTTTGAGGATTTAAAGATAAATCATTTTTTTAGTAGAGGAGAAATTAAGTTTTATTTATGTCATACGGAGTTAGTAAAGAAGAGTGTGTAATTTATTGAAGAAAAGAGTAAGTTAGTAAAGTAACGTAAGTGTACCTAAGGGTAATATTGAGGTCTCAAATAAGGCAGGCGAATTTATGCATTAATTCGGTAGAGCAGAGAGTATCTGAACTGTGTAATAACTCCTGACTTCCTTCATGAGATGATTATGGGAATATATATGCTAATTATGAGCGTCGGTGTTATTGACTGCCAATTAGAAGTCTGTCATTATTTTAGGGAGAAGGATAGTTAGGAAATCAGAGTGTGATGTAATTATTCCGAGGATTTGGTTAAAGCGTGTAAGATTTTATGGCTGAAATGTCGATGTTCATGTGTCCTGCAGTTCACATGTCGACGCGCAATTTGCTGCGTTCTTCAGCACGAAGATGTGGCATTAGACCACAAATAAGGTGTTTTGGTGTGTGACGAGTATCTCACGGTAAGTTGTTTAGAGTTTTGAGAGATTCTGGTGTAGTAGAAATGAGCTATACTCTCAGGCGGTCGGAGCAAGTAGGAAGTGGTGTCTAAGTGGACACGGTATATTGTTTAGAGTTTTGAGAGAAAACTATGGTTTTTTATAGGTAGGCTAGTCAGTCAGAAGTCGAATCATGTGTATAGACTAAGTTTAAAGTATAAGATCATTTATATTTTGTGGACCGAAATATTTTATTCCAAGGAGATTGTCTTTGTTTACATGAAATAGTATAATGATATACGTAATTCAGGGATATTGAGTAGTATTTTGTCCAAGTCTTAATCATTTTGTTGTTGTAGGTAGGAATGACGATATAGTAAAGTTAGATCTTGATGCTAAGTTAAATTTAATAATCATTTCGAGAAGTCAGATTTTATGTTTAATTGTGATTTTGAGAAGTTTTAAGAAGTTTAAGAAGTTGAGTAGTTAAGAAGTCGTTGAGTAATAATCAGAAATGAGGCGGCTGTGGCCTATGAATGTATGCAGTCACGTAGGCAAGTTAGTAGTAACTTGTGTATTTAAATGATATATGTATTAACTACTTAGAGATATTTCGATGCTATTTTATGTATTTTGGGTAGTATTTACATATATGACATCTGCACTGAGATTTGAAATTGCTTTAGGTATCTTGCTAAATTTTATTTTTGTTCTTCAATAATTAGATATATTTACAACATTTGTGTAATTTTTCAATAGAGACGAACGGTATATTGTGTTGTTTGCGTCATATTATCGTGTGCTGTGATATTCATAATTTGTTAATCTCAGCAATACAACAATGTATTTCTGCACCAGACTGACATACGAAAACTACTATGTCATGCATAGATCACCGAAATATAAACGAGTGCAGCGATGACAATTATGTCAAAATTAAAGTGAAGGGCATTCATTATATATGTATATTTTTACAGGTCACTTAATACATATATAAAGAAGAATGTATGAACATATGGAAGAGTGGGAAGGATGAAAGTTAAAATATGTACTTTTGTGAAGAGTATATATTGTCTTTATATGTATTCTTGTGAAGAGTATATTTTGTCCCTATGTGTATTTTGTGAAGAGTATATTTCTTGTATATTTTTGTGTCTTGTTGAAGGGTATTTGTATGTCGTCCTTTTGAGGGCAATAATATTTATATTGATGTTTTTTTGTGTAGGATGTGTAGTGAGATAAATGATGTTTCATTACATTTTAAATCATTTATCTCAGGGGCGAATGAAGTGTTTCGATCCCTAAGCTGTTTTATTTATAGTAATTATCATAATAATGATTATTATTAATTAGAACATCGGTGTGATGATTTTTATCTCATATAAGTGTAAGCGGTTTCTTTTATTAGTATTATTTAGTTAGATTTTATTAGATCATTTGTAAAGAGACAATGTATTTAATGTCGCAAATATTGAAACCAGAAGATATCGCAATAATTTTAAATCCGGTGACGCAGTATCGTTTCACCACAATAGCAAGCAGTGATTGTCACGAGATGCAAGAAAACCCACAAAGAGTAACCATCATTAGTTCAGCCCTCGAGTTCATTCTAGAAGGAATGAAACATATTATTTCAATCCCTGATGCAACAAAATACGTCACTACTGCAGGGAGTTTCAAGTTGGTGGTGCAAGCAATTAGTCTCGTGTTTATGAATGCTCGATACCCAGGTAGAGGGAGTGACTTGACGATGGTGGGAGGAAGTCGGCAACCACGTGACAAGGAAAGATATAAGCTGCAACCCCCGACAGAGTGGGCATTCATTCTTCGACCGCTCTCAATTAGGGAAGGAAGTATTAACCTTGCTTCCTGCTATAGCAACGTACTGAGCATACAGATTCGACACTAAACGATGTCCTGCCGATATCTATATCAGTATATAGTGGGTTATATCCCTGCTAAACAGTATTTCTACAGATGGCAACGTACATTATGATGGTATACCATATCTATTGAGATATCACAACATTTTCAACATGTGACGGAATATCGAGAGCATCGTTGATACTTTTTTATGAATGGAACTTGAACTGGGTGAGCAACCAATTACATATCCAACGTCTCTGTAATATGTAACTTCAAGCTTAGATTCAATTCTTTATTTTGTCATCTTCCTTTTAAATAATTAAACCGCAGTTGGTAAATTCAATTCTTTTTGTAACTATTAATATTTTGTTTTTGCATTTAATACATTATTTATTTCACGTTATGACTATTTTTTCATTGTAGTTAACATACTATAGGCAATTCAATTTACTCCTTAATTAAATACTGGATTGGTTAGTTGACCGCGTCACACCACGGCCAGAGGTAAGTTGGTCTCGAACTCTGCTGCTGACAGCCGAGCATATACACATTTCGATTCACTATCTTAAATAGGGATCAGGCACTCAACATATATTATATTATACTATTAAAGGTAAGTGCACACCACAGAGAAGTGTATTTATTTATATTCATGTTAATACGACCCATTACAACTCCTCCAAAAACTCCCAAGGGCCAACACCTAGCTAGCATATCATACCAACATACTCTATTTATGAATTACATACAAATTTTGGTGTCGGTATAATCCGGCGCGTGAGATGTCTATGTCGAGGGCGAGGGGAGTAGGCTTCATTCAATTTGCTCGAGTATTTTTTCTGCTTTCGACCCTACTTATCTGTGAGAAAAGACATTCTCCAAAATGAAATACTGTATACAACAAGAAGTTCCGTGACGAATTAAAGAGCCTACTTTTCTTAAAATTTAAGATTCATGCCAATGATTAATCTATATGCATCTATCTAGAATAATGACGAAATTAAGTTGGTAATATCGAAATTTCGAATTAGTTCGAAATACTGTATACCGGGCATAATGTAGCCTAATAGAGAACTACAGTTGGCGGCCCTGGTGACTGAATATATTCTTAGTTCCATCTCTTAAGGTACAGAATACAAAATTTGGTTGAAGTCCAATGGATAGCATGGACGTTACATGCAGTTAAACATTGGATCTAACAGCGCGCGTAAAATCATGTTGGCAACAATGACATGCATGTATTGGTCAGAAATAATCTGAAATAATATGATCTATTGTTGTGTCAATTTTGAATGAAATCCATTAGTTAGTATAGAAGGTACATGCATCTTAAAATTGGACCTATCAGCAGGCTTAGAATCATGTTGGCAGCACTGGCGTAGGCTTATATTAGTTACTCCAAATTAACTTAGAATGCCAGGTACTGTACGTGTGCAAAGTTTAGAGCTATTGGCTTGCATACTTTCTGATATATTGATATTAGGGTAACAAAAATAGAGACAGCATTTACTAACAGTTGGCAGCCCTGGTTACTCTTAAGGATCGGCATAGTCATATCTGTTATGGTATACATAGCACACACGGAATTTGGTTGAAATCCAAATGATAGTATAGAAGTTACAAGTATTTAAAAGTTGGACCTCTCAGCAGGCTTAGAATCATGTTGGTAGCACTGACGTAAAAAAGTTACTCCAAACTAATATAGAATGTCAGGTACTATACGTGTGCATAGTTTAAAGCTGTCGGCTTGCATACTTTTTGATATATGGGTATTTGGGTATAAAAAATGGAGAGCATTTTTTAACAGTTGGCCGCCCTGGCGGCTCTTAAGAATACGCGCAGTCGTATCGGTTTATGTACACATAGTACATACGAAATTTGGTTGAAATCCAATTGATAGTGTAGAAGTTATATGCATTTAAAATTTCTTCCTATCAGCAGGCTTATAATCATTTTGGCAACACTGCCATGTATGGCCTCCTGGAAATTAAACTGCAATATTATTATCTATACGTGTGCCAATTTTGAAATAGCTCCCATTCATACCTTCCAAGATATCCAACATGGAGCTCAAATTTCAATTGAGATTTTTCAGCAGTTGGTAGCACTGACATCATTTTCAAATATGGCCGTGAGATATTCAGGTATAGATCTTTACTCCTACCAAATTTTGTTTCGATTACTGTAGCCGTTTGGGAGTTGATAGGTAGGGACACACACACAGCCAGCCAGCCAGCCAGACAGACAGACATTTGCCCGATCTCATAAGTCTACTTTTTCCTCATTTTTGCAAAATGTGAAAAGTAGGCTAAAAATATTTACAGATCCAAATTAACTGATGAAAATTTGAAGTCGCTGCTGATAGATTCGAATAGTAAACTTGATTCACAACTGCAGCAATTGTCCATTGAAAGTTACAGCTACATAAATCTCATTTATCATAATTATAATGTTCAATTCCATTATGTGGGTGGCTTCGGTGGCGTTGTTGGTAGCATGCTGAGCTTCTATGCCCAAGGTCACGGGTCCAAAACCGGCCGAAGTGATCGGATTTTTAAGAGCGTTAAACATCCCTCAGTATGCCTTCCTTCGGAGAGGAAGTAAAGCCGACGGTCCCATGTCATAGAGTTATGGCATGAAATGGAACCTTCCACTAACTACACTTGTGTGAAGCCAAAATTTGTAGGTTAGAATTGATAACGCTATATTAGTTCCAACGTTCGCCGTCAGCTGCTGACTGTGATGGCAACTAGTAGCCAATATATATTTATTTATTTATTTATTGATTTATTTATTTACATATGTTACGCCCTCATTGGAGCACTTAACCAAAACAAGTATATACATATCTCAAAAAAACAATATTAATGATTCAGCTTCTTATTGTTCTTCTTTTCCCAAAACATTTTCATTCTAGTCGACCTTGCCGCTCTCTCTGCATCGCTTATGGTGTAAGTTTTGCGGGTAAAGGTTTTTAAGGGAAGTCGGATGTTCTTGTTTTTCAAGATATTCTTCTCATCTTTGTTAGCAATTTGGGACATTGTCAAGCCGAGTTCATCCAGATCATTTTGAATTTCCATAAACCAAGAGTTCTTTGTTTTACTTTTGAAAAAATAATTAAATAATACTTTTAATTGTCTGGTATCCGGCAGGCGTGAGAGATGACAAAAAAAAAGCAATTCACCTTTTTCGCATAGTATCGACTATAGACTCAGTTTCTTTATAAACCACTTCATTTGGTAATAGACGCCATTGACCATCCACCTGATGTTTTTTTAATTAATTATAGTTCTGAGAATTCTTCTATCAATCTTCTGTAATGTGTCAGTAACTGATCGAGTGTTTAACTTGAAAAGTGTTTCACAAGCATATATTGCTTCCGGTTTAATAACTGATTCGTAATGTCGTAATTTGGCATTTATGGAGAGTGATTTTTTTTGTAACTAGACCAAGTAATGTATTGCGCTTGTCTTAACTTTGTTGTTCTATTTTCGATTGACGCTTTCTCATTCAAATTCCATGTTATAATCTCTCCTAAATATTTAAATTCATGTACAACTTTAATTTCTTTATTGTTGATCAATGTAATAGCTTGTGTTTCCACATCAAAGGATGCCATGATTTCAGTCTTTTCAAATTAAATTTGAAGTCCTACTTTTGCTGCAATAGATCCAAGTTCTTCAATTTGGTGTTTAGCCTCATCTATACTGGTTGCAAGCAGTGCAAGGTCATCCGCAAAGGCCAAGCAATTCAGTTTTATATTAGTACCAATATTTACATTTGGAGGACAAGTTTTGTTCCACTCACGCATGATCTTTTCAAGAACACAATTAAATAATAACGGTGATAGACCATCTCCCTGTCGAAGTCCAGTCCGGATATCAAATGGTTCAGACAAGGCACCTCGAAATTTAACCTTTGATTTAGTATCTTTCAAAGTAACGCCGATGAGGTTGATAAGCTTTTGATGTAACCCAAATTCCCTAAGGATGTTAAGTAATGACCCTCGATGGATACTGTCATAAGCTTTCTTAAAATCCACAAAAGTAATGACCAAATCCTTTTGTCTCATTCTATGATATTTCATTATCCATTTCAGACTGATGATCTGATCCGAACAGCTGCGACCTGGTCGGAACCCTCCTTGATATTCTCCTAGTTCTTGGTCGAGTTGTTGTTGAATTCTTGTCAAGATAATTCTAGATAGAATCTTGTATGTTACATCAAGCAAAGAAATCCCACGGTAGTTGTTCGGGTCTGATCTATTACCCTTTTTATGAATTGGGTGGATTACAGCCATTCTCCATTCCTCTGGTGTTTGTTCCGAATTCCATACATCGATGAGGCGTTTATGGAGGTTGGAGATGGTTTGTTCATTTGCATATTTCCATAGTTCTGCTACCAATGAATTCTCTCCTGCTGCTCTATAATTTTTGAGCCAATTAATCGCTGCACATACTTCAGTCAAGTCAGGAGGAATAATGTTCTGTAAATTTGTTTTATTTTTTGGATTAGGCTCAAAATCAAGATATTCCTTAGGTTCATCAGCATTTAGTAGTTCACTAAAATAATCTGCTAGAATTTTAGCATTATCAGTATCATTGTGGGCTAGTTTACCTGATTTATCTTTCATTAATAGTGTAGGAGGGCTGTATTTAGAATGATATTGACGAAATGTCCTGTAATAGTCCCTTGTTTTGTGTTGCTTAAAGGAATCATCAATAATTTGTATGGACTTTTTTTGATTTTCTCTTTTAATTCTCCTAATTTCTTTGGCAGTTTCCCTTCGAACAATGGTTAATTCTTCTCGCGATTGTGTGGTCCTCTTTTGCTGATCATTGAGCCATGCTGTGTGTCTTTTCCGAATTGCAGCATCACATTCCGCATTCCACCATGCATGCTTTTTCCTTTTCCTAATAGGGGCAATTTCGACAGCAACGGTTTTCAGTGTGTCAACCATCGTTTCTAGCTTGTCACTTAAGAGAGTTTTAGACTTTTCCTTATAGGACACATTATTTATTAAATAACTAGGGTCATATTGTCTTTGCATAGTCGAGTTTGACGATTTTTGTTTACGTCGTGGAGTTAACTTGATCTTTATCTTGGATATATAATGATCAGAGTCAACATCGACCCCACGTAGTACCTTCACGTTATATATTTCTTTGTAGAACTTTTTATCCATTGCAACATGGTCTATCTGGAATTCCCCTAGTGCACTATTAGGGCATTTCCAGGTCATAAGTTTCTGTGGTCTTCGCTTAAATCTAGTAGTTTCGAGACGTAGGCCATGTTCTTCACAAAGGGTGATTAATCTTTGACCATTCTTGTTAGTGAATTTGTGAGCTGGCCACTTACCTACTATTGGACGAAATTTTCTTTCTTGACCAATTTTTGCATTAAAATCCCCAAGCAAGATTTTAACATGAGTGTCTGGAATGTTTGATATTAGTAAGGCAAGTTCTTCCCAAAAATTGTCCGTTTCATCTCTAAATTTTTTGACATTCTTGTCATTAGTTGGGGCATGAACGTTTATCAAAGAGTATATTTTGTTTCCTGTCCTAATTGTTAAAGTTGCTAACCTTGATGAGTTCGACGAAAAGTCTTCCACTGAATCAATAATACTGGTATGTACTAAAAACCCATACCAAATTGGGGGACATTTTTCATAACTCGTGGTCCTGGAGGTCCCTTGTAGAGACGGTATCCTCCAGATTCAATGGGGTCTTGATCTGTGTTTCTAAGTTCTTGAAGTGCTGATATTAAGATCTTGTGTTGGTCCAATATATCGGTTAAATGCTTAAGTTTTCCAATTTTAATTAACGAATTTATGTTTAATGTTGCAAAGAATGAAAATTCCCTATGTTTGTTAATTTTGAGTTTGTATTTGGACTTTCGGGTTTCCAGGCGCTCCGACTCACCTGACTCTTCTACGCGGCACCCAACCGTATCCGAATGGTGCCTTGCGGTGGAAGAGTTCATTAGAAGACTGTTCATACTTGAGTTGATTGTCTGGTCTAGGACCCATGATCTGACCGTAGTCAGGGATTACAATTCCAGATGTGATCTGGAAAGGTGATGAATGGAATATGCTAGGATGATAGATGAGAAATGGGAGTGTGTTTGGTCCGCGAGAGCTATTTTATTTCGCTCAAGTCCGCCAGCAAAACTGGTGAGGACCCCCCTATCCGCCACCTGGGACGCGCCACGTCGGAGTATCACCTCTTCGCCTTCCTACGACAACGTAGTAGGTTCGTGGGTAGCCAATATATATATTGTTAAGGATGTTTGATTGGTGCCTTAACCACCATTTGTTAAGGATGTTTGATTGGTACCCCCGCACGCCCTCAGTATTTGTTAAGGATGTTTGATTGTCTAACCCGTGGCTCCCACCATTTGTTAAGGGTGTTTGATTGGTCTGAAGGCTGAGTTGATCCGTTTTAGAGGGATTCACCCCGTGCCTTCAGCATTTGTTAAGGAGGTTTGATTGGTGCCTTAACCACCATTCAAAAGGGGTGTTGATTACTGGGCATCCTTGCATCTACGGGGATTTACTAGGATGTCTTATGAAGAACTGCGGACACGTTTAGAGAGCAATTGACATACAGGGGAACTGGCGGGAGGAATACTCACCTAGCTTACCTCTATGTGGCTTAGTAGGCCGCACGCTTGCTGTGCATCGCCTCCTGCTGGGCAGCGTTCAATGGAGATCTTAAACTAGGTACTAATCTAAAGGGAATGGCTTCTTAATCTAAACGAAATAAAAAGGTAATCATTAGACTGTTCAAAAAGGGGCTTTATTACTTAATAGTGGCAGTGACAAGAGGGGAGGATGGAAATAATAATCTAGGGGGAAAAAGGAGATTAGCAGGCACGTTATCACTCACCCCACCGTTGATACCGGTCTTCTATGATGTTGGTGGCGTTGGGACTCGATATGGTCAGTCCACTCAGCGGTATGTTGGGAGTGTAATGTCCGCTGTGTCCTGTCTACCTGCTTGCTGTTGGACCCTAGGTCTATGACCTACGGCTTACTCCGTAGTCGTGTTGCCATGTCGTCTTTTACGTAGTTACTTCTGATTATATTTTATGTATGTATAGGCACAGTCCTTTTATAAAAGGCTGGGGCTAGGACAAGTCGCCTCCCTGTTTTAATAATCATCCTCGATTATTGGACTAGACGTGGGGGCGGAAACTTTTATTTTCTTTCTTTCTTTCTTTCTTTCTTTCTTTCTTCTTCTTCTTTTTCTTTCCTTTCGTCGATGTGAATTTGTTTTCGATTCGTCGTATCGTCCTTCGTCGCTTCTGGTCTTCTTCGTAGGTGGGAGGGTGAGCGAAATTGTACCGTGCTAAGGGTTGGAAGGCGTGGCAAGAGTGTTGGGGTGGTTTGTTTTACAGTCATTTCATAGCAGATAGTTCTCTGTATCTGTCTACATCCCATATTGTATGATTTGACATAATCTGTATTGCCTATTTGGCAGAGTTGAAATTTGCATAAAAGTATTTATATAATAATCCGGGCCGTGAAAGCCTTAATATGCAAAGTATTGACATTGTTTTGTTAAAATTGAAAAAAGAAAAAAAATGGAATTTCAGCGGAGATATAAATTGTGTTGTGTGCAAACATTCTCTCTGGTAGCTCATAAGGGAATTCCACATTTACTTAATTACCACGTTTATTATCTTAAAACTAACTGGAGCATAAGAGGACAATATACAATAATATAAGACAAGGAGCTCATGAAGTCAAAGATATGGCATTACACGGAATGCGCAGATACCCGACCGTGCTACGGGCGCTGCCGTACGTGGACACTGGGTGAACTACCGTTAATATAGAGAGCAGCACCGTACATGCCGCCCACCTAATTTGTCAAACAAATTAAAATTGGTAGCAAATCATAGACACACTTCTCCAACGCAAGTCTCTAGCAACTAACAACAAAAACTGTACACATACGTGTATAAGAAACAAAAAGGAACACAGTACAGAGGTAGTCCTTTAAATGAGCTCGTCAGGGAAAAGACTGATCCTTGTCACTGGCCTTTTATATGACCCTTTGCTTGTCCGCACAGTTACTACACGAACCAAACCATCAAACCCAGGATGGAGCTCTTCTATTATCTCGGTTGGCCATGTGAGGGAGGGGGGAGCATTTTCTTCTTTGAGGAGCACCAGCCTTCCTGCCTTGAGGTTGGGTTGGTTGTGGAGCCACTTGGAACGCTGCTGGAGCTGGCCCAAGTAGTCAGTTGAAATGATGCTTCAGCATTCTCCAGCCTGCCGCCCACCCTCAATAGGTTGTCACTATCCAGAAAGGGGTGCAGAGTGAGAAGTTTGCTCTGAAGTGGCACTGCGTTTCCTTGATGTAAATTATGTATCTCCTGACTGTACGAGCAGCGCTGAACGATGCGGATGACTGCTGTCAGACTATCGCAAAGTTCGTCAGTAGTCAAAGGTCCATGCCGTCTTGCTGCTGCCTCATGCTTTAGATTGTGAAGAAATCTGAGAATGTATGCAAATACTCTGTGCAGTTTAGTCCAGCTGGAAAAGCGGGTGAAGAGGTTATCTGCGTCATGATTACTCGCCACGAAACACAACATTACTCCTCGCTGCTCAGGAATTTCGGTTGGTTCAGCAGTGGTTAGTTCAGGCCAGGCTGAAGGATCCGTCGATAGCCAGGCGGGCCCCGCCCACCATAATCGATTGCCTTGAAGTCGATGTGGCTCCGTTCCCCTGGAGATAACGTCCGCTGGATTTTCCTGTGATGAGACATGGTTCCAATCTTGCTGAGAAGTCAGTTGGTGAATTTCCGACACCCTGTTGGCCACATATGTTTTCCAGGCTGAGGAGCTACCTGCAATCCAGGCCAGAACGACAGTAGAGTCTGTCCAGTAATAACGTCGACATGAATGTAGATTAAGGGCTTGAATCACTCTTTCCATCAGCCTGCTCAGAAGGAGTGCGCTATTCAACTCCAGTCTTGGGAGCGACACTTGCTTCAAAGGGGCTACCCTAGATTTAGAGCAAAGTAAGTGAACGGAGATCGTTCCATTGGAGTTGATGCAACGTAGGTAAGCGCAGGCACCGTAGGCTCTTTCTGAGGCATCAGCAAATCCGTGAAGTTCAACATTGGCATTCATGCCATCTGAGGTCACCTTCCGTGGTACACGAATCTCATTTAGTTTGGGGAGCTGCTGATGTATCTCCTTCCATTGTGTCTCAAGTTCTGAGGGAATTTTACCATCCCAATCGAGGTGTCGTTGCCAAAGGACTTGTATGAACAACTTGCACTGGACAATTACAGGCCCTATGAGTCCCAATGGATCATAAATGGACGCTACATTGGCCAACACTGATCTCTTTGTCCAAGTCAATTTGTTGTGGTTGAGAGTTCCCACGGTGAATTGAAATGAGTCACTACTCGAATGCCATAACAGACCAAGCGTTTTCACGGCGCCATCTTCAAGAGGAAGACTGCAAGACACCTGGCTCTCGCGAAGTGTAGGTGGGATGGCCTCCAATACATCGGGATTGTTGGACCGCCATTTACGGATGGGGAATCCTCCGGTTTGCAGGAGCGATGTGAGGTCTTTGTACAAATGGATGGCTTCTTCAATGGTGTCTGTCCCTGTCAAAAGATCATCAACGTAGAAGTCTCTCTTGGCAACTTCGGCTGCTGTAGGGTGTATGTCTTTACCGTCGAGTGCCACCTGCAGTAAGCAACGGGTAGCTAGATACGGAGCCGCTGCAGTACCGTAGGTTACCGTAGTCAATCGGTACATGTCCAATTGTTGATTCGGAGAACTGCGCCACAAGATTCTCTGGAAGTCTCGGTCTGCTTCATGAATCTGGATCTGTCGGTACATCTTCTCGATATCTGCTGTTAGCGCATACTTGTGTGTGCGGAAGCGAAGAACGATCGAGAACAGATCCTGCTGAACAGTTGGCCCAACCAGCATCACGTCATTCAGGGAGATCGACGAAGTAGTTTTAGCCGACGCATTGTAGACAACTCTGACCTTGGTAGTGTTGCTCGTGTCCTTGATTACTGCGTGATGAGGCATGTAATAAACAGGTTTCTGCTGGTCACTACGATCGACAAGTTCCATGTGTCCTAGTTGGAGGTATTCATCCATGAATTTGATATACTCATTCTTCAGGTCAGGTTGTCGATGCAATTTCCTCTCGATATAGCCAAAGCTCCTCCTGGCATTGGCAAACGAGTCACCAAGTTCTCCTACTGCTTCTCGTAGTGGAAGTCTCACTGTGAACCTGCCCGACTTATCACGCGTGAATGATTTCCTAAAATGCTCCTCGCATTGACTTTCTTCCTTGGAATGGCTACGAGTCGTCAGCTCCTCCTGTTCCCAAAAGCGTTCCACCTGTGTGTGCAAGGCTTCAGCCGTGGATAACAATGATGTTGTTCCATTCTTACGTTGTTGAACTGAGTGAGGGGGTAGACATCCAGATAGCACCCAACCAAGTTGTGTATTTTGAAGAGTAGGGTAACCTTCTCTAGATTGTTGTTCGGGTCTCAAGATTTCAAAGAACACAGTAGCACCTAACAGCAGATCTATCTCCTTAGGCTGGTTGAAATTAGGGTCGGCTAGTGGAATGTTGGCGGGCAGTTGCCAGTCCTCGCACTCTATTCGTGATGAAGGCAGCGGACCAGTAATCTGACGCAGGACAGAACCTACTATATGCCGACTATAAGTACCAACTCTCGACTCTATCTGAAGTTGACAGAAGTGAGAAGATTCAGTCGCTCGCGTGTTGCTAATGCCATTGATGGGTATTGAATGCCGATTCAGCTTGATACCCAAACGGTCCACTAAGTCTCGAGACACGAAGTTCATCTGTGATGCACTGTCTAATAGTGCTCGGCATTGATGCATTCGACCTTCGCTATCCCTAATGTTAACAATGGCAGTTGATAGCAATACTTCATTGTGAGGGCAAGCGCCTCTGACAGAACAATATGCTTGGTGTTGGGATGCAGTGTGTGACGAGGTAATAGTACGGTCCATATTCTGGTCTATATGTAACATTGTGTGGTGACTTTTATTGCATCTTCGGCAGTTACCTGCGTTGCAATTGTTGGCTATGTGGTCATTTCTCAAACAATTGAAACAGAGATTATGTTCCCTCACAATACCTATACGGCCATTTACGTCCATGTATTTGAATTTTGGACATTTATGCAGACTGTGAGATGTCTTACATAGCACACAATAAGGTGACGTGGTGACGAAGGCTCGGTGTTGTCCCCTTGAACTTGTACCACGCTTGACCTCATCTTGGGTTACAGCAGCTGTCTTGCTGGACGTGACTATTTCTAAAGTTTGGCAATTACTTTCCAAGAATTGAATTAGGTCCTTCAAGCTGGCATGCACTTCGTTTGACGTACCGTTCTCCCATTGTTTCCTAAGATTGAGACTGATTCTTTCCAAAACTAAGTGCGAGAGCATAAGGTCATGCAAGGGCGTTTCAATTTTTAGAGCTTCTATGGCATTTAAGTTGCTGCAAAGTTGATTAATTAGCAAACGCAGCTCTTTAGGAGAACCATGCTTTGCGTTAGGGAGTGACAACAATTCCTTGATGTGAAGGTCTGATATAAGTCTGGGATTGTGATACCGACTGCGGATCAATTCCCAGGCGACCTTGAAGTTATCCTGTGAAATTGGTAAATTCTCAATTAGGTGGTGAGGTTCGCCAGACAAACATGATAGAAGATAATAGTATCTTTGAATGTCTGTGATTGTATCATTATTGATGATCAGCGCTACAAAGGTGTCATAGAAATGCATGAAATCTTGTAGAGCACCACTGAACTTGGGTAGTGAAATAGTTGGAAGTTTTAGGGCGCAACTATTGCTCATGTTATCACTATTTACAGGCGGAGGTGTGTGAGTATGTTCGGGGCACAATAGCGTTTCCATTTTTGACTTAATGTCCAAGCATAAATCATCAAAGGCTGCTCTATCTAGATCATGTGCTTCGTTTTCAGGATCATCGATTTCCAATTGTATCTGAGTGTCATTATACTCATCCATTAAACTCGCCAACGATTGTTTCCTAACTTTAATGTCATTAAGATTCCCACCTGCTGCAAATGCATTCACGAATATACTTAAGCGAGTCACGCGAGATTTGATGACTGCTCTTTTCTTTGTTAATACACGTTTTTGATTGGCATCCATAATAACCCGGTAAGAAAAGGACAAAGGAAATGTAGAACCAGATTGTACTTACTGGTGTAGTTCTGTGCTCTCTTACTCAACCAAGTTAGCTATTTTCATAGATGGTTACGTAGTTCACCTATATCCGGCAATCGGAAGGACCAAAAAATGTTGTGTGCAAACATTCTCTCTGGTAGCTCATAAGGGAATTCCACATTTACTTAATTACCACGTTTATTATCTTAAAACTAACTGGAGCATAAGAGGACAATATACAATAATATAAGACAAGGAGCTCATGAAGTCAAAGATATGGCATTACACGGAATGCGCAGATACCCGACCGTGCTACGGGCGCTGCCGTACGTGGACACTGGGTGAACTACCGTTAATATAGAGAGCAGCACCGTACAAATTGAAAGAAATGAGGTTGAAAGATATATCTTGAATGGAATCGCATAGGAACTTTACATTATTAGCGCCGCACTCGGACCAGTGCGTGACTTGCGTACGACGCCGTCAAGCCGAGCCCTGCCGCGAGGATGCATGCATAACTGTAATTTTCCTACGATGGAAAATGATGCTGTAAGGAGCTTAAGTAATGGCGATCCCTTGTGAGCTAGTACGCGACCTCTGTAGTGTGTGTAAAAAAAGGAGAGAAAAAATATAGTGTATCGTATGGGCTACTCTAGGCCAAGTATAGCTATGAGGGTGCGCTACTATGATTAACCTCCTTACAACGTGGGGATGATAAAAGAAATGAAAATTGTAGAAATATCCTAGAAAACGTGAAATTCCGTCAAAGTTACTTGATTATGTGCGTAAAAAAACATGTAGTTATGGTATTAAGATAAAAATCAACATTGAAGTGTTGAGAAGAAATAGCTGAAGGCTCCTGCCTAAATCGGCTGACATTCTAGTATGGTTTGTAGGTTTTGACTGTTGTTGCTGCCATGCGTGTTGGAACTTTGGTCTTGCGTCACGTTCGTCCGGGGGGCATCCTGCATGAATGTCCTACTGGGGGATTACAGGATTGTACAGCGTATAATTAGTCTGAAATCAGAAATCTCTCTTAACGTTTTGTACAGAGGGATTGGTTCACCCTGGTATCGTTATTTTTTTTCACTGAAGTTCGTTACGTCGTACGAGTTAATCTCGTTACTTTATGTCTGCATTATGACATATATACTAATATCCTTATAAACTAACGTGCAATATGTATTCTTTGACATATTGGCCATTGTGGTCATACACTATACCACGTCCTATATGCGTCGTTGTAAAACTGCAACATGCTTCCTTAAGCATTTAGCTGCGTAGATACTCTTATATTTCGTAGACCTGGAATCCTTTATATTTGTAAAAAAACTTTCTTATACATTGACGTAGACCTTTGCTGTAGCTGAGAATTAATTCTTAAGTATTATTTTTGCACTTTCTCAGCGTGAGTTAAGCGACGTGTTCGCTTCTTAATCTATAGATATGCAGACATTATGTAAGGATACTCGCACTACGTGTACACTGGATCGTTAAGTTTAAATGGATTATCGTTAAAATGGCGACTGTTTCGTCGGGAAGTTATTGAAATTGGAAATTATTTATTGCCTCTACGGGCGAACTTGGGAATTCTGTGCACTGTATAGAACTTCAGGAAATATAAATTTACACGATAATATTATCTGAAAAAAATGACATTTATTATTGACATGTGGTAATTGCCTGGAAAAAATAACACTGTTTATGACATGGTATTTAAGACCCTTTTGTAAAACTTGCCACGTTATATAGGGGGGGAGGTGATTTACTATCTAACTTAATTCTTAATGTTAAACCTAATATTACTATCTTTTCTTAGCTAAATATACTATATACATGGGGTAAGGTGGAATAACGTGTCTGGACAGGGGTGAAAAAAATCTCTTGAAGGGAGGGGGGGGGGGGGCGATATATATTAAAGGTATTTCTTAAATATTTAAGCTCTCTCTAGAGTGTATCCGCAGCCATGATAATTTTCTAAAGTATGCCGTCAATGAGGTGGCTACTTTTGCTCTTTAATATAATTAACGGGGTGCATCTTCAATTAAATGCCTACCTTTGCTCCGTAAGAAAAATAATGGGGCTGTATCTTCACTGAAATGACTACATTTGCTTTTTAATAAAACTAATGGGGGCTGTATCTTCAATTAAATGCCTACCTTTGCTCCGTAAGAAAAATAATGGGGCTGCTTTATATTGAACTACTAATGTTATGCCTGAGTTGCATAGTTTTATTTCTTTTACATATTCTGTTGCCTGCTTGTCGTGGAAAAGACGGATGCATGTCATTATGTATTTTAACCAAGTGGTGTCTAATACGCAGGGTGGTATCGAGACTAAGAGAGCCTAGAAGGACTTCATATACCAGTGGACCGGCTAAATACGTAACATGGTATGGGGCATTAAGTACGTATAGTAATCCAGTGACCTTCGTCCAATTTGCAATGTAGTATCGGTAATCCGAGTGACTACGAATGCAGATTGTGGTTTGCGAAAACTACGGTTTCTGTTCAAAATGGCTTAACCAGTTGACCCATACGTATAGTGGTTTGGTTTACTCTTACTTAGCCTGCGCTAGGAGTTACCTCCGTATCGAGTGACCTCCCACGCGCATTGTCATCCTTGGTCTATGATACATGTGTAAATTGCATCCTTTTTTCGTTGCTCCGTAATCTTAATATATTGAAAAATTATGAATTTATCAAAAATAATCATAATACATTGAGAACAAATTTATTAATTCAATTTTATTTATTAGTTTCAGCGTATGAGTAGTTTCCTTTTCAATATTGGTCACTCTTTATATAGAAAATCAGCAAATGTGTCCAGCGGTGTAGGTTTCAGATTACCTACTATGCTACAATATCATAAAACGTGTCACTATCTCCTCATGTTAAACATAATACCAAAGAGATATCGTCTGTTGGCAGACTGTCCGTACTTCGATACAGGACGCGTTCCATCGGACGTTAAATCCATGATGTATTGGGTTTATTTTAATATAACTATCTCCTAACATCTTATCAGAATACTATAAAGATATCGGTTGTTGGCAGGCTGTCCGTACTTCGATACAGAACGCATCCCAGCGGCCGTTAAATTCATTATGTATTAAGTTTATTTTAATAGAAATATCTCCTAATATCTTATCAGAATACTATAAAGATATCGGCTGTTGGCAGGCTGTCCGTACTTCGATACAGAACGCATCCCAGCGGCCGTTAAATTCATTATGTATTAAGTTTGAATTGACCGCCACAAGATGTATAACGTGGAGGGATTAATTCTCCGAAGGTATTAGAACGAACGTCATCTAGGTGAAAGGGGTGGCTATTTCCTTTCAAAGTTCAGTAGCGTTCTAATATCTGGACTACTTCTTACGTGTTCAGTGGGTTGGCTAGGTCCCTGAATCTGAAATGATAGTCGTCGGTCGCCGGTTGTCATTATTATACTGACCAATATACCTGTAACTAATTACTTTCCTCTGGGTGTGACGTTTCTACTTTTAAGCATTTGGCTTGCGTAAATTGCGGGCTTTGGGGCCACGGTGTGGACACTAATCTTATTTATTAATGGCATTTGTTATCAACGTAGGTGTGTTAATATCTCCTTTCTCTCTTCCATGCTACCCTTATCTCAAAGCGAGGTGCTCCCTTGGACCTGCTGCAAGATATCAATAACGTCGTGTTCTTGAGGCTGTGCGAACCCTTGTGCCAGCTCAAGATATCTATAATATATTTCTTCAACTTCACTTAAAAACACTTAATACTTCCCTTATCTCAAAGCGAGGTGCACCCTTGGACCTGCTGCAAGATATCAATAACGTCGTGTTCTTGAGGCTGTGCGAACCCTTGTGCCAGCTCAAGATATCTATAATATATTTCTTCAACTTCACTTAAAAACACTTAATACTTATTACTAATATACTAACGATGATACTCTTGATAACAATTGTCGTACGTTGCGATGTTGCCCTGCTGTGCCCAAGTCCGTGCTTACGCATGTATGCTATACTGATATCGCCGTGCATTTGTCGGCGTTTTTCATAAATTCCTACTGGATTACTTTCTCACCTATGTTACTTCGTGAGGAACGGTGTTTTCTTTGCTCACTGAATATTCTGTTTGAAATATACTACTGGAAAAAGAATTCTACCTTAAGAGTGTATTCTACACTTACATCTTTAAAATCATTAGTTCGTTTTTCTATTATCGCACGCTTCGCAATACGTGAATGAATGTATGGAAAACAAAAAGAATAAAGGCAAATTTATGCAAAGTCATCTGGCGTGTGAGTGAATAGTGCCAGGAATTGAACTCAAGGTGTCTGGCTTCCGCTCGAGTGCGTTTGTACGCTGAGCTAGCGAGACAGTGTCGGGTTCAATGTTCTCGCCCGGCAGACGGTGTGCTCAGCACGTGTCTGTCATATGGCATAGTGGATTGTGTTACAATGGGCAAATAAGCATTTCCTCTGGGGTCGGATTTCATAACAAAAGAGAAACTGTAGTACGTCTTGACTGAATGCGTATACAAACTAATTAATGCGGCACCTTGCAGAAACGTGATTGCAAGGTCTCCTAACTCTATGTAAGCATGTAGCCAATACTACCTTCCGCTAAGTTATACTAAAATGGATTCAGAAGAAAATTTTATAGCCTACAATCATATACAATGTATAGTTGCACTGCTGTAAAAAAATACAAAGTTATTTACTCATTCCAACTAATCCTATGGGATATCACAATCTTATTCCTAATAGAGCTTCATTGTGGGGGGTTTAATCTGAAATAAGGAGCAATTTTCTGAATATAGTAGGGTAGGCTTCCGTTAATATTCCTAGTGACTTATTAGATAGGGGTTGTTAATATTTAAATTGCTTGGCGTAAGAGGTGTCTATCGCGAAATCTTAATAGGGTGGGGGTGGGGGATTTTATAATTATTGTGTAAAAAAAAATTCTCTAACTTAATCTACTAAAAAAAATTCTGCTCGGGGGGGATTTAAATTGTCTCACTCGCTTCGCTAATGTAATGAGTATAGGGGGCGTTTAAAATGTATTAGTTACTAGGGCGGGTGTGGGTGGGTACCATAAATAATATTTGACCCGTACTTCAATTTTTTTTCTTAATTTTGGGTAACTTTTGCTTGGCTAAATAAGAGGGTTTTTAGGGACCTTTCCCGTAGAAGTTCGTTGTCTGAACTCCTTTAGGCGTTGTCTTACGACAACGTCACGGTACCCCGGGCCTCTACCATTTGTTAAGGATGTTTGATTGGTGCCTTAACCACCATTTGTTAAGGATGTTTGATTGGTACCCCGCACGCCCTCAGTATTTGTTAAGGATGTTTGATTGTCTAACCCGTGGCTCCCACCATTTGTTAAGGGTGTTTGATTGACCTGAGGGCTGAGTTGATCCGTTTTAGAGGGTTTCACCCCGTGCCTTCAGCATTTGTTAAGGAGGTTTGATTGGTGCCTTAACCACCATTCAAAAGGGGTGTTGATTACTGGGCATCCTTGCATCTACGGGGATTTACTAGGATGTCTTATGGAGAACTGCGGACACGTTTAGAGAGCAATTGACATACAGGGGAACTGGCGGGAGGAATACTCACCTAGCTTACCTCTATGTGGCTTAGTAGGCCGCACGCTTGCTGTGCATCGCCTCCTGCTGGGCAGCGTTCAATGGAGATCTTAAACTAGGTACTAATCTAAAGGGAAGGGCTTCTTAATCTAAACGAAATAAAAAGGTAATCATTAGACTGTTCAAAAAGGGGGTTTATTACTTAATAGTGGCAGTGACAAGAGGGGAGGATGGAAATAATAATCTGGGGGGAAAAAGGAGATTAGCAGGCACGTTATCACTCACCCCGCCGTTGATACCGGTCTTCTATGATGTTGGTGGCGTTGGGACTCGATATGGGGCGATGCCCCATATCGGTCCGGCGTAGCACAACTCCTATAGAGTGTAAGACTGTAAGTGAAGGTTCAGAAGAGTCCACGTTCCAATTAGAGACCGCGGCGCGTGTTCGTACCTCTATTTATAGGTAAAATGTGCCTGGTCAGTCCACTCAGCGGTATGTTGGGAGTGTAATGTCCGCTGTGTCCTGTCTACCTGCTTGCTGTTGGACCCTAGGTCTATGACCTACGGCTTACTCCGTAGTCGTGTTGCCATGTCGTCTTTTACGTAGTTACTTCTGATTATATTTTATGTATGTATAGGCACAGTCCTTTTATAAAGGGCTGGGGCTAGGACAATATGTATGTATTCTTTATTGTCAGACAGATGGGCTCCACTAGTGACAATTTAATAATTAACAATAAAATTTACAAGTATAAACAAAACGAAAACAGCAAACACGATAGAAATACACAATATCAACAACCACAACCATACAGACACGCACTCAAACATCCTATCTCAAGCATTCATTCATACAATCCCTTTGTACATGAAACATTAAAATAATTATTACAGAAAAATCAAAACTATCTACTGTAAAAGGAAAAAGGCAAAAACATAAAAGGAAAGATAAGAAGAAAAAGTTCAGAAACTGGGAAAAAAGCAATACGAGGATCTAGATAACAGAAAACAAAAGAAAACATTACTTCAGTCGCTCGTGCATTCAATCAATCAACCATTCATTCAACCACATGTTCAATCAATCTATCAATCAAACGCAAATAGAAATGAACACATTATACATTGCAATGTTTTACAGCCCACTTGAGATGTTTCCCATAACAGTTGACAGAGAGTCGAAGTTCGCAAGCTAGGTGTCGTGGACGGTAGCAATTGGTAGCAAAAGTAGGAACAAATTTAAATTCACACTATAGTACATTATGCAACGAGCCTATAATGGCTATAATTAAGACACGAGTATTTTTATAAAACGAGCGTATGCGAGTTTTATAATTTCCATACGAGTGTCTTAATTACCATTATAGGCGAGTTGCATACGACTGTTTATATTCGACGATAATTATAACTTTATTATATTTTTTAACATAAATATTCATAAATATCTGTTGAGAGTCAGCCACTTGAATTTTGTGATCGCAGTGTGAGCGCTGGGTATATCTCTGTCTTTCAAGATCTCTGAACGACCGACGCATGCGCTCTGTGTGCTTGCAATGCCATATGCAGGCCATATGTTTACATCTGCCGTCCCTCAGTAATATTGTCACCGGAGTCGTTAAGCTTGCCACGGTGGGTGAGTGGTTATAGTGTCGGACTACCAACCCCAAGATTGCAGGTTCGCCCCTGGCCATGGTAAGTGATTTTTGAAGGCGACAAAAATCACGATACTCATGTCATACGTTGTTGGCATGTTAAAGAACCCATTTGAATTCAGTAGGCCGTGTTCAATGGCAAAATTAATCTCGGGATTTTCCGCCAACACAAAGTTCCTCCATTCTCTACTTGAAAGCGCTGTAGTGTCAAGGAGTTTAGATATCTAACTTCCTTGACTTTCATAGCGTTCAAAGGAACGACGAAATTCGACATGCAAGCTACCCTCTGGGTGTCAATTAACAAAGCTTGCACCAGGCACCCGAGGCCATACGATAGTATTATTACCGGAGTATTTTCAAGACAATGCGCTGTGTAGAAATTAGCGTTGGTGATATTAAGGTACAGTGCTATTTCTTGTCTCATATTCGTCAGTTTATTTACGTGAACATATGGACGGTGCGTATTCCATGTCGGTAATTTATTATAGTTCGATGTTGTGTTTATGTCCGACATGTTGGATTTTGAGCGCATGCGTGAAGGTATCGTTACCTAATTGGTCAATGAACGAGCTCTGATTGGCTGGAGAAACTGTATCATAATGAAAAACAGTGTTATAATGACCATCATTATGATACAGTTTTCTGACACATAATAGTGAGGGTCGAACATAAAATTTATTACAGTCATCACAATTAACACCGGTTATCAAACAGATTCTACACACACCCAAAGTACATGGGACTACATGCCCACGTTGTCACAGCCCCTAAACTAATAGGCTAACCAACCAATTCCATTAGGTGAATTACCTATGCATGTCACTTAGTGTAAGTTTTTAGGATAAAATGCCCAATTTTATTATGATTGTTAGTTATTATGTTTCTTCATTGATCGTTAAATAAAAATAAAAATCATCTTATTAATATATTTTATTTGATTTATTTACATTGTGCATATTACAATGTTTCAAAATAAACTATGGCGGGTCGGATTGCTGGTGCTCGCGGGCCGGTGTTGGCTCGTGGGCTGTAGTTTAGAGACCACTGGATTACACTGTCACTCACGATCAGTTTATTAAGCACACCAGTTTTGTCCAGGGGAATAATTCCGCATGCACGAAAACCAGATGCATGTTGGTACCGCCTCTATCATTCAACTGCACCGTAAGTTCATGCAGTAAGCGAGGGACCACAGTCTTGGGAATAGTTGGAAGTCTCCTTCCAGCATCTGTTTCCTTCCAGGCCTGAGTATTTTTCTCCAGGCACTTTTCATCGACATAAAGTCCGGCCCAATGGCGAATTGGTTAGTGCGCTAGGCTTTGGCCTGAAGTGTCCCGGGTCAACAGGCATTTTAATCTCCTGGGGTTAATTCCCGAGGCCCGGAGACTGGGTGTATGTGCCATCTTCATCATCACTTCATCCTCATTACGGCGCGCAGGTCGCCCAGGAGCGTCAACTAGATAGACCTGCACTCGGCCTCTCAGGAGGCCACCATTATTATTATTATTATCGACCTAAACTAGGCCACATCCAAAGGTTCTAGCAAATGTGTAGAATGTGGTGGAAGGACAATACACTTGATGTTATGTGCAGTGCACAGAGAAATCACGTGATAGTTGATATGGGAGCTCAGGTTGCCTCCTATTACCACTATCGCTCCAGACTGCCCCTCCAAAATTCGGAACAATAAACATTCTAACCAGTCTTCGAATATTCTGGCATAGAAACGAACAACTTTTGGAGCGGCTATACCTTGATCCAGATGGTCCAAATTCCGTCCGACATTTTTACATTTCTTCAGCCTTATACAGGGTCTTTCATATAAAATAAGAGCGCCAAGCGACGGCTTTGTTAACCGCTGCTGCGGTCACCTTGGCCGAGCTTTTGGCGCGCCAAGGCCCCCTGCTTTAAGCGTGTGTACAATGCTGAAATCTTACTTTAGTTAGTTAGTTAGTTAGTTATTGTTGATGAAACCGAAACCCCTATAGTATCGGAAGCGCGCGCATAGTGCATACGATGGCTGTTCCCCCCCCCCCCCCCCAAGTTCCGATGGACTGTATAAATATAACAGATTGACATTACCAAACTTGACCTTGCAATAAGCGTGCAGTTACTCAGTCGCGAGTCTAAACCTCAAGTGCTAACATGGTGAGACAGTTATCATTGAAACATCGTATTTTTTTATGTAAAACTTATTTGTGCGAGTCGGCTCGGCAGGTACGTGATGCATTTGTTCAACAATTTCCTGATGAAGTGCCATCTTCACTAGCACAGATTCACGTAATTGCAAATAAGTTTGACAATACTGGCTCGGTGCTCAATAAAAAACATGCCCGCACACGAACAGTTTTAACAAGAGGATGAGCTAGATGACATTGGCGAGAATCTTGAACGGTCTCCGAATAAATCACTCACAAAATTAGCACAAGTAGGGTTTCGGTTTCATCAACAATAACTAACTAACTAACTAACTAACTAACTAACTAACTAACTAACTAAAGTAAGATTTCATCATTGTACACACGCTAGCAAGGCCGCTGCATCATATAGGACTGTACACACGCTTAAAGCAGGTGGCCTTGGCGCGCCAAAAGCTCGGCCAAGGTGACCGCAGCAGCGGTTAACAAAGCTGCCGCTTGGCGCTCTTATTTTATATGAAAGACCCTATAGAAGACATAAGGAGGTGCAAAATCTCCGGCAGCATTTCCACACATCATTGTGGAGACGGAAGCATTTTTAACTGGTCAGGGTACTAGAATTTTCTTGGAGCCTGGATCATCCAGCCCGGTTTTAGTGGCCGAGGGGCTATTAGGCAGCTACTCAATTGTCCTCACGAAGCTGTGTGCACCCCGTTCCAGTCCTCACCTCAGTTTCTAATATCCCGGACGGAGCCGGGAATCGAACCCGAGGCTTCTGGGTGAGAGGCAGGTGCGCTACCCCAACACCACGGGGCCGGCGACATAATTTGAGCTGAATCGAATTCGCAATTATGCTCGTGGGACTTGAAGGCCACCTCGTGCTCGTATCCACGGCACAATAGCCGATACGTAAAGTAACTTTACCTGAGCGTCTTCATACTGTAGTTAGTTGAATTGATAGTCTATCCACACACACAGACATTATGTAAGTAGAACATATGAGACCATGGACTAGATAGATATGTTCATGACTCTCAAATATTTATTTCACACACTATGGGGGTCTATAATACACACTGAACCCGTTTGATAATGTTATAACAGTCGTCATTGCAACACAGCTTATCTGAATAATGTGATATGGGAGCGTCACATTCATCAAATCGATAGTCTACCATCACTGAGAATGTTACCGTTATACAGCATTTAGTCTTTGTCTAATCACTACTACAGTCATCACAGAAATACAGGTTATCAGGCAAGTTAAACACACATTCAAGTACACGGGGCTGATGACCAAGATGCACTAAGTCCCTAAATGAATTAACAACAACAACAACAACCCTTTTTCTAATCATAAATTGTCTTGTAAGACAGGGTTCTTCAATTCATCCTACTCAAGAGCCATATTTGAACCATGAGATGACTTGCAGACTTAATCTCGTTTTGAAACATTTGTGAATGTTTTAAATGTTTCAATAGGGCACTACTAGAAGTTCATCTATAAGACTTTCAGAAACCTGTTAACTACAAAACAAACATGGCGGCCAAGCGAAATTGAAACATTTGAATAGACTTTTCTCGCGATTTAACCATCCAAACGCAATGAAACTTGGTACAGCAAATGTTTATACACATTGTCATGCACTAGCATCTAATTTAGTTCAATTGTTTACATAATCTCTAAATGGCGACGGTGCGAAATATTTCCCCGGCATTCGAAACTATTACCGATTTCACCCTGAAATTTTTTACGGTGATAAAGGGCACTACTACAAGTTCATCTATGTAACTTTAAAAAACCTGTTAAGTACAAAATGAACATGGCGTCCAAGCGAAGTTGAAACATTTTAATAGACTTTTCTCGCGATTTAATCATATGAGCGCAGTGAAATATGGTACAGTAAATGTTTATACACATTGTAATGCACTGGCATCTTATTTAGTTCAATTGTTTATATAGCCTCATGATGGCGGCTGTGTGCAATTTTGAAATTAAGTTTTTATTTCTTGTGTCGTAATAATGCGATCGAAGTTAAAATTTGAATAATGAAACTATGCAATAATTTTCATATAATGGTACATAACTCTAATTCAACATGGCGGCCATCCGAAATATTTAGACGGCTCTCAATATCTACGAATCTATTACAGCAATCAAACTGAAATTTTGTTTGTTCATAGAGACAATTAACTTAAGTAGGATATATGAAAATAGGCTGTATAGTTCTTCACTGAACTACTTGTTCTATATGGTTTGTTTAAACACGTATCTTAGCGTTCTACTGATTTTTATAGCCACGCCATAGAAATCGGCTGCATGTGCAGCCAACCAATCGTCAATCGTTGTTCTCAATTCTTCGTCGGTGTCAAAACACTGACCACCGAAAAACTCCTTCAGGTAGCAGAATAGGCGGTAATCGCTCGGCACAAGGTCTGGGCTGAATATTGGGTGATCGATTTGCTCCTATCCAAAAGATCTGTTCAACTCTCGAGTTTGATGTTGTGCATTGTCGTGCAGTAACAAAACTCCAGATGACGTTGCTTATTTTGTATTTTCCTCAAGGTTGAGCAGTGCATACCTGAGTTTATTTTTGTCCTTATGAGATAAACTGAACTAACAGGACACCATTTGTATCTCAAAACACTGTTGAATAATTTTGCGCATTGACATCGTTTGGCTTTCAGTTTGATCGTCTTTTGAACAATCTCACTTATTTACGCACTTCGATGTCACTCACTGCATTGGGGCCGTATAATTCACATAGACTACCGTATCTGGCGATAAATAGGCTACCTACTTCTGATATGATTCTTGCTGTCAAAAATGTAATCCTAGACCTTATCACAATTGGTGGGACACTCTATTATGAGAAATAATTGTTTCAAACTCCACTAAACAGTGCTTGATTTGTAAAATAAGAGGTTCCGCTACTGTGGGCTACCGTGTGGTGGTGGGTGGGGGTGGAGCTTTATGGAATATTGAAATATAGAGTTCTAAAAACGATATTTTTATGCTTTTATGAACACCTGTAAAAATTTATCAGTTGACAAAATAGCAATCTAATTTAGATTGCAATTTTAAATGAAATTGAGCTGCTGTAGCAACATTTTTCTTACCATGGCTACCATTCAAACAATGTACATTATTTTATTTTAATTTAATTTTTTACGTAATTAAAAAAATACACTCGGTTTGAAAATACACACATGTTCACCGACATCTTTCATTTCTTGTTTTATAATTTTGCCTTTACAGTTTTCTGAAATAATTATTTATTGTAATAAATAAGGTACTGTAACTCAAACATGTTTTATCTCACAAGTTATAAAATTGTCCAAAGTTTAGAAAAGTTTTGTGCCTCCTCTCTCTCTCGCCTTGCTGTTAGTATCCAGGGCAGAGTGCCGTCCCAGAAGCAGCCAAGATTCCACGTACTTTGAAGGGTCAAAATGAGTGAGTGGTAGGCCATTCAGCTTCAGGAAATAGGGGCAGATGACCTCGTAGTTCCGCCCCTTAAAACAACAATAATTCACTAACTAGCTTCAGGAAAAGTAGTGCGGAGACAGTTTGTGTTAACAAAGACACTCTGGAATCATTTAGGATGAGGTTCATTTGAGAAAAGACTTTCTCACATTCGCTTGAAGGCACTGGAACTATCTGATTGCAGTTGTCAACTGAAGCAAATTCTTGGGATCGGGATACGTCGTTTTATTTTTACAATTTCCACTTAAGTGTTCACAACTGTCAAAATCATATTCATATTAAGTGTATCTCGTTTGTTCAATTGAAAGCGAACGGCTAGTGACTCAATATCTTTTCCCCCAAAAGTATTGTCTTTAATGCAATTGCGCCAAGTGCTTGGGTCAACTATACAGGCCGAATAAGCCATAGCTGCGTCTTCACCACTCAACAATCTATTTTTAATTGCTTCTGATAGTTCCTCATAAAAGACAACAGGTTCAATGGGCAGTTCATTATTTTTTCTAAACGTTCAATTCCCATAAATCTTTTGTTGTTGACAAACGCCACAGCTTGCTCGTAAAATGTTCCCGGGCTATGTTTCCAAGCGATAAATGTGTTTGCCAGAATCTGTAAACTTTTGGTAGCTCGGAACAAATCTACATCTCGGTTCTGCAGTTCTTCACTAACTTCTGATAGTTCTTGAAGTGCATCACATATTCGAGCCAAATCTACAACAAGAGCAGTGGATGTAAGTTTCCTAAGTAGACCTTCATACTTGCATCTGGACAAACTATCACGGATTTGGTCTTTAGCCGACATAAAACGGTTTGCTAGAATTTCGTAGTTTTCCCAAATTGCTGAGACTGTTCGGAAGCAGGAGGTTACCCAACGTGTGTCCAACACCCTTCCAATTTTCAACAGTGTAACTCCAAGCTCATTTGTAACCAAATGCATTTCTAGGCTGTTCTTTGGCGAGGCGTGGTACAGAACGTACAGTTTATCAATGAACATTTTAAAGCGATTAATACTGGCCATTTAATTCACAACATCACTCACACAAATTTCAAGCCTGTGATTAGATCAATGGCAAATAATGATTGAGGGAAACTTGTCTTTTAACAAAGCACACACTCCAGACTTTCTGCCATGCATCACTGCTGCTCCATCACATGCCACAGCAATTAATCTATTTTGCAAAACATTATCATCTAATCTGTAACCTTCAAGGCATTTGATTATTGCTTGAAAAATTCCAAGAGACGCCACACTGTTAAGCTCCACCAGGTCCAAAAATAAATTCACATGGGATTCCATACTTAAATCTTTTAGGCAAACTTTAATGTACAATATCAGAGTTGATGTTTTGCTCAAAGTTGTTGATTCATCGATGATGATCGCAAACTTAATGGTTGATTTGATTATTTACTGTACAATGTGCTTTCTCATTTCTGCACACAAGCCTTATTTGAATGTAGGATGCGACCCATATTTAATCCATTGAGCTCTTGTATATCGATTTCTGACTCAAAGTCGTTAAAAGACTGATTCTGTTTTGCAACCTTATAGGCAGTTCGGAAAATTCTCGCTGTGACATATTTCTCTTTAGGTACTGCTTTGAAACACACGTGTTCTATAGTTTCTTTTTGGGACTCTGCAACAATATTTAAAGCTGCTAAATATTCAGCACTGTCTTAGTGATCATATATTTTCTTCCTCAAAGCTGTTTACTGCTGGGTTCGAGTTTCCCCAAAACTACAGTAGTAATATCACATTCAGTCAGCGGCGGCTGGTTGTCTTAGAGCTTGGGAGGACACACAAAATAAATTATCATGCACAGTAAAAATTACTAGCTAGCACGCTAGGTGTTTGCCAATATCCATTAAATTGTGTCTCATTAGGGAAAATGTTATGTTCTACATTTAACATAATTTAAATGACCCTCTAAATCGCTAGTTGATTCCAAATTTATAATAGCCTATCACCAAGACATTTGTCAAAAACTCTAGACCTATATGAAAAACAAAATTATTAATTGGTTACACTTATCACAGAACTGCAAAAGAGTCCTCTTTACATAACCTTTTTTTTTAACAGCATATTCCATTATTATGAAAGTAATACTACACGCTATGATTACAAAATGTTTACAATTTTAATAACATACATTTACATTATTCATTATTGTTCTATGGTTATTTATTTGGTGATATATTGTTCTAGGAACTGTCTAAATCTATTAACTTATTGTTTTTATGAGCTACACCAATATTAAAAATCTGTTCAACTACTTGACATTCTTTTTAAATCTATTAAATTAAAATATAAAATTAATTATATAGTGCTTCATTAGCTTAATTTTTTCGTACGTCCATTTTCCATGTTTATTTACCATATTGTCCTTAAACAACTGTCTTTCTTTTTCCAGTTTCACGCATGTAAATAATAAATGATCAACTGTTTGTTCTTCATTGCCACACGCACACAATGGACTGTCTTTTAATTTGAAACGAAAAAAAAAACCGAATTTATCTTACCATGTCCTGTTAAAAAGTAGTTACATTGCTAGTTAATGGGAAGTTAATTTTTAACCTATCCTTGAAACTAGGTATGAATGATATTGTCACTGGACCATTTAAAATATTCTTCCATTCGTTTTCGTTTTACGTAATAACCTTGGAACTAATGACACCAAGGTGGTGTCCTGTTTGCCATCTAGTGGTCGTCTTGCGAATTATTTCAAACAGCATCGCAAGAAGGGGAGGAAAGGGGCAGGGTATGGCCATAGATGTTGTAAGTTAGAGTTGAACGTAGCAGTTCAGCATTCCCGCAGCATTCCAACGTTCTCTCCAGAGCCCATACAACTGCTCCAATTGTTATTCCTCCTTGTAACCGTGGGCTCGCAATCTCTGGGCCCATAGCCGACGTTTGAAGAGCGTCTGCGCGCACGCGCAATAGACCTCTCCTTGTTTGTATTTGAATGGAGTCTTGGGCCCAGTAAGGCCTGGGCCCCGAGTAGCCCGCAGCAAGGCGAATTACGTGACGAGATATGTAGCGCGTTATTCAAACATGCTGGTACATTTTCATAGTGAGGAGCGCACAACTCGGCCAGTATTTCAAGCGTTAAGGATTAAAAATGAATTACTAATGTAGGTTAATGGTAAGGAGGGCCCTGGCCCACTGGCCCGTTAGAGCCAGCCGCCCCTGCATTCAGTCCTTCGTTTAGACATTTTCATACCAGATTCTTTTCTATACCTAGATATCCAACATTCCGGCAAGCCTCACAACCCAGCTTTTTGCTGTGTACAATAAGCTAACTGTATTTTTTGAAAAAAACTCGTTCTTTTGTTCGTAAGTCCAACTGTTTATCTCCTCCTTTGATGTCGCCTTTAGGAGAAGATAAAGTACCGGAGTATGTAGGCTGTGTTGACTCCGGTGGATCTAATTCTATTGGAAGTGTCGTGCATTTTCAGTTTCTTCGTCTAGTTTTGGTTTCTTCGGTTTGCTAAAATAATTAGTTATTTTATGCATTGTAAAATCACGTAGACATACAACAACACACAATTAGCGAAATTTACGCACTTTGATTCCAAAACACCACACCATTAAACATAACAAAACCGTAAAACAGAGACAGGCCGTCGAATGTTCTGACTGACATTGACGACTAATTTAAAGCTCAACTGTTGCAAGGCAAGGGAGGGGAAGGGGAGAGGAAGGATGAGTGAGCTAGCACCTTGGGTAGGGCTAGAAGTACAGTCGAGTCAAAGACCAAGTTGACCTTGACTTACAACTAACGTTCCACAGTTCTAAAAATTAATCAGAGGTTTCGGTACAGCGTACCGGTGCGTACCGTCACAAATCTAGCCCTGATCCTAAATCTTACAAAGTAACGCTACGAATGCAAATGGCGTTTGGTTTTGCTCAAGGCATGCTGGGAGCACTCGCGCATGCGCGCTTCGACAGACGCACGAAATTTACATAGGCCTAGTTACAGTCAATCAGACCTCAATTCCGTGGCGACTGGTGGATTCTTGTAAAACTGAAGTACTGGTAGCTCATTTGTCACGAAAACTTACTACGGTCCAGAGAACATCACATTCATCTCGGAATTAAATGGATTATATTTGAATAGCTTTACGAGAACAAAACAGCGTAATGTATTGTAACCATTTGTCGGTGGCGTAGACTTGAATTTATGGGCAAAATCAAATAAAAAATAAGCTCAATCGGTCACTCAGGACGTGACGGGTTAAAATTTGGGAATCATGTTTGGCATGAATTCAAGTCCGGGGATTATCAGAACTACTCAAATAAAATAAAGACACATACACTTGGGTGGATTTATAAATAAGAAAAATGAATTTAATATCAGAAAACTGACAAGAACAAAACTATAAAACTACATGAATATAACTGTACAACATCTTCAAACAGTAGAATCTGGTCTCACACACGACCACGACTTTCCACTCATTACACCACTTATCTGCCATAATTATGAAGCTTAATCCGCCTATTGAGCTGATTACTTTACACACAGTCACTAATTTCCAAGTATAACAATTGCGACCACCTAGGCTCTGAAATGGAGGGTGGGCCAACTTACCTTTGTTTTCAGAGGTCCGCTGCGCTATCTGCAAGAACACCGCCAGAAGACATGCCCCAACAGAAGAACACCTAAAGGGGTGGAAGAAGGTGGGAAGGGGAAACGCACAGGCTCGTCTACAGACACGGTCTGATAACCGACAGGACTGCCACCAACGAAAAGATGCCACAACAGTTGCTTAATATTTAAAAGAATATTTAATGTTAAAATTTCAAAGAACACCTCCACCAGAAAACAGAACATGCATCAGCCAGCATTAAATTACAAAAAATAAAATAAAAACTCAGCTAGAATTATCACTGTAGAATAAAAAAAAAATTAACGGTCGATATTAATTAACAATTACCTGAGGTAAGAGAAAGAAAGCTACAAACCAAAAAAACACTAAATAAGCACCTGACATACTCCCAACTGAACCATGAGGGCATTGGAGAATCAAAAAAAGTAAATAGTGCAACATTTTACCATAAACAAGGCACCGAAAGAATAACGTAGGAGTACAAAAGGAAAAATACAAGAAAGGAAAACCAAAGGATATTTTAAAAACAAAAAAGTTAACCAACACCACCATGACCCAAGAACGTGCACTTCAAAACACGCCAGAAACAAAAACCCATAATGCCCTTCTGTCAACAAGTTACCATGGCGACCAAGAACAGTTGAAGGTACAACTGTACGTATTTATGTGAAACGCCTAATTTTACATTTAAAAAAATCCTCCAGTGAGAAAACAGTAAGGTATAAACAAACTCTAGACATTACGAGGCCAAAATGTTTTTAAAAGGCAACGGATCAAAAATAAAACCGATCGACTAATGATCAAATTAGGCCTACTTTTCCATAGATTAGTCTGGTCAGTGTTAGAATGTAATAAAAGGAAAAAAAATGCTTTAGCCAGACGCCAAATAATAAAATAAGAAGAAAAACAGAAATGTTCCCCGGACTTATATTGTTCAACAAAATTTTACATTTTTAAAGGTGACATATCAAGGCCAAAGTCAACCTTCAGAACAAAAAACTTTCAGTACACAATGCAAAATATGGAGCTCCAATAATTTAAAATAAATAAAATGCCAAAACATACCTTTAGGGGAGACACTATTATTTTAACACTACTTAGATATCCTTAAAGGATTTATATCACCAAAAATAAACTAAAATAGCAGATGGCTGCCAGTCGCTGTCGAAGAGATGCACACCAAACATCGCCTTTCCATATTAAGGCCCAAGAAAACATTTTCACGATTATCACAGATGATAGTTGCACAGATAATTCTTCTTGTATTATCAAATACTGGGATATATTCCCAAGTTAGCGGGGACGAGGGCAAAGCCCTCGCCCCCTTGGCGAGATTCACAATAGGCGTAGTTCTTCTCCCAGCAATTAGTCACAACTCATTATTCACAAGATGGATGACAAAAGCGAAGAAGGCCACCCAGCATGCACCAGGTTTATTTAAATTGGACCAATCCCAATTCGCCACACACACTACGGCAATGTGAAAACCAAATAATATTCACACGTACCATTAAAATGTTTTGGCGGCATGATGTATATATAGTTCTTTGTTTAATGACGTATAATACTACATTTTTAAATATGTCTTGATTAGGATGAGATCAGAAGACACCACTCACACACTCTAGCGGTCGAAGATACAACTCCGGCTAGAGACGTCGATAGATGCTGCCACCTCTAGTTCATTAGCGGAACCAAGCCATCAGGCGGGCGCTTTAAATGGCAGGGAACACAAGTATATAGGGGTGATGCATTTTAAAAACGTTGGTACGGGCTTTGCACGTAACAGTCTCCCTCCCTTAAGCGTGAACACCGTTCACGAATATGCCTAGGCATAGGCAGTACTCCATAACTAGTCGATTCACCAAGCATGTTTCCAGAAGATAATGTTCACCAGTTAACTCCAATTGATGAATAAAAACCGCATCGTTTTGGTTAGGAAGAGTGCAGGGTCAGATTATCAGTGAAGGGATAATTGATCACCTCGCAAACCACTTAGTTAACAGCATCACTGTGTCCATAAGTCTTCAGAATCGCAGAACACCAGCACCTGCAGTGCTTCCAGAGTCCGAGACGCGTTAGGTAAATTTTCAATAAGTCCGATGTTGTTAGCTTTAGACGAAGTAGGAGGAAGCAATGTGCAAGATATCGTGCGACGAGTGGGCAGCCATTTACAAAACAGAAGTTAATCTAATTTCAAAAATAAAGGTTTACAGAAATTACTAATTCTTAATACATTTTATAAAAGAGAAACAAAGTTGAATTTATATGAAGAAAATCCTGACCATGACCTAGATCCGTGCTTACAAAATTTCATTAACAAAGTTACCTTTTTACGGACCAGTAGTACTTTTCTAGAGTACACGCGTTGAACGATCATACATTTAGAAGGAACTACGGTAGAGGAATGACCACTCAAATTCCCAAGGAAACAGGTAAATAATATCACCATGAGTTAGGTCTCCCACCGAGTCCTGCTTACATGCTAGCATCTTATACGAGAACATCAAAATTAGTTTCAATTTTACAATTTACCATTAAATGGGAATTACCCAACAGTTGCAAGTTGTATCCCACTAGAGTTTGCAAACCCAATTCAAAATTCCAGAAGGAACAGATGCCTGAAGGCTTCAATGAAGGTTAGGGATACTCTATATTATACAAAAATCAGTTTACAAAATTTATGGTAGCATTTCCTCATTACAAATCTCTCCACCTCGTTTTATGTGCGAAAGATGCACTCTGGAAATTTTGTTGGCCTTAGGGTTTCGAATAAGAAGCGTAACGGGAGTCAAGAATGCCTCTACATAACAGGGGCCTTTGAAGCGAGGGGTCAACTTGCTAGAAACTAGATTACTGACGCCCTTGGGCTCGAAATTGCGGACGTACACAACATCCCCAATTTCCAAATCAGTTGGCTTGCGACAGGCATTGTGTCGCTTGGCAAGTTGGTCATGTGATACCTTAATACACTCTCTAGCCTTGTCGAATTTCGCCCTCATATCCTCGGGCGTGAAACTGTCTGGAAGGAGATCGTGCAGGTTCCACAGATTAGACAACGGAGAATTAGCCATAAACGAAAACATTAACGAAAAAGGGGTGTCTTGCGTGCTCTCATGCACGGCGGTGTTGAAAGCAAAATTGAGCCAATGCAAATTAGAATCCCACTTGGAATGGTCGTGGTGGTGGAAAGCAATCAGAGCAGAACGGAGATTACGATTGACTCGCTCAGCGAGAGACGGGTTAGGAAAATAGGGAGTGGTGGTTACATGAGAAATAGCATAATCAAATAAGAATTGACGGAACTGATGAGATACAAAGCACTTGGCATTATCTGATACCAGGAACTGACATGGCCCAAAAGATGAAAAGACGGAATTAAGACACTTTATGACGGAACTGATCGTAGCCTGTCTGGTGGGGAATATCCAACTAAACCGGGTGAAACCGTCAGTGCAAACAAGCGCAAATTGGTTTCCCCAACCAGAACGAGGGAACGGGCCAACATGGTCGATAAAAAGCCTCTCCATGGGTCTAGATGCCGGTTCAGAAGACTACAGGCCAACCTTAGTAGAAACCGGAGGTTTGCTTATACTACATGAAGCACTATTTCTAATGAGCCTCCTGATGTCGCCATCCATACTTTGCCAAATGAAGAACTGTCTGATCTTAACTCGGGTCTTGAATACTCCTAGGTGGCCACCAATAGGAGATTCGTGATAGTAACGAAAGATATCCGGAATGAGGACAGACGGGAGCACAATTTTAGGTAGACGGTCATGACGAGTCGAACAACACAATACACGATCCTTTAGAGAGTAGGGCTTGATCACTTCACCAAAATTGATTCGGTCGATTAGGCTAGATAAGGAGGGATCTTCTTTCTGGAATCTCCTCACATCTTCAAAAAGCACAGGGGAATTGCTGAGAACGACATTGACATAATTTACAGGTGATACAAGGTTTACGGGTTCACATCCCTGAATATCCTCTTCGGATGTTTCCTCATACATGCGGCTTAATGAATCAGCTACCGCATTTTCAGACCCATGAATATGGTGGACCGTGAACTGGAATGACAGGATCCTAGTTGCCCATCTGGCAATCCTACCAGTTTTACGGGGTTTCCCTAACACCCAGCTCAAGGCCTGGTTATCGGTCTCAAGGAGAAACTTAGTGTGCTCAAGATACATACGGAATTTTTCCAGGGCGAACAACACTGCTAAACCCTCAAGTTCGTATATGGAATAATTCCTCTCTGAGTCCGTTAAGGTACGAGAAGCGTATGCAATGGGTTGCATACCCAGATCAGACTCTTGCAGTAGGACACAACCAACACCACGACCAGACGCATCAGTCTGCACAATGAATTGCTTCCCAAAATCCGGAATGGCTAATACAGGGGCGTTAGAGAGCGCAAGCTTTAGATCTTCGAAGGCTGCTTGCTGAGAGGGACCCCACTCAAAATTCACAGCCTTTTTGCGTAATTGATTTAGAGGAGCTGCACGGTCGGCAAAGTTACTGATGAACTTACGAAAGAAGTTCACCATACCAATATAACGAGCAACACCCTTGGCGTTCTTGGGTGGTTTAAAATCTCTGATGGCCTGCGTATGAGACTGGTCCACGGAGATACCAGATTCGGAAACAATATGTCCCAAGAAGGAAATTTTGGGCTTGGCAAAGGAAACCTTGGACAATTTGACGGTAAGGCCAGCGTCACGCAACCGATCAAGTAAAATCTTCAGATGATCAACGTGTTCCTCGAAGGACTCAGAATAGATCACCACATCATCAATATAGTGGTACACAAATTTGAATTTAATTTCTGAAAACACCTTGTCGAGAAGTCTGCTCAACACAGCGGCTCCGGTGGATAGGCCAAACGGGACACGGGCATACTCAAACAGGTTCCAGTCAGTGGAAAAAGCAGTAACATGCCTGGATTCAGGAGAGAGGGGAATTTGGAAGTAAGAAGAATTTAAATCGAGGATCGTGAACACCTTCGCGTTGCGAAACCAACTAAAGCATGTATGAATGTCCGGCAAAGGGATGGATTGTAAAACAACTTTTTGATTAAGAGCCTTATAGTCGACCACCGGCCGAAAACCACCGTTAGATTTTGGCACAAGGATTACAGGGGATGAGTAGGCCGAGATAGAAGGTTGGATTACACCTTCTTCCAACATCTTGTCGATAATCTTCCGAAGTTCAGCCATCTTGGGCGGGGAAAGGCGATACGGGCTGGAACGCACCGGCACAGAATCGGTTAGCTCAATCTTGTATTCCATCAAATGGGTTACACCCAACTTCTCAGTAAATACATCACTATACTCCTGACATAACCTCTTAATGGCATCCTTTTGAAGACTCGTTAAATTTTCCAGATCGAGATCCTCAATAGTCACAGGTTTACTAACTGAATTGACAGCAGGAGAAGATAATACCGGGTTAAACGATAATTTACTTTGCGGATTAAACTTAAACCATAAGTTGCGAGCACCAAAATCAAGAAGCATACCAACGTGGGACATGAAATTAGCTCCAATGACCACAGAACAAGAAAGATTTCTGGCAACAAAAAAATTAAACTTCCAAGAAAAATTTAGAATATGGATTTTGACTGTCATACTACCTAAAATATTTAAGTTTGAACAATTTGCCGAAATAAAAGATTCATTGTTAGGCTCTAACTCAGGTAGATTGCAAACACTCTTCATAGATAAAAACCAGACCTCGCTTATAAAGGATGCAACACTACCAGAATCAAGCAATGCAGAAACGGGCTCGTCATTAACACAAATTTCAATAAACAGGGATATTCCTTTAGCCACAGGAGAAATTCCAAAATCATTACTCACTCTAAAATGATTACAATTAGATGACGAAGACACCCGCACCACAGGTTTCACATTATGTTTAGAATTAGGCTGACTTGCCACGACATTGCTCACCGACAGGTTAGGTAGGTCAGAGACATAAGCAGAATTAGCACGTGATGATTTAGTTTTCAAAGAGTTATCAAGATTTTCATTAGTAGGGCGACCAGAAACTTCACACGGTTTTCCCAAATTCTCATGCACAGAAATATCCTTAGAAGTAACATCCGAATTGGTCTCCAAAATATCCCGTCATTGGCGATACACAACTTGGTTATTCGGACACACCTTCTTAACATGTCCCACGCCACCGCACGTGTGGCACTTAACACTGGGTCTAGGATGAAACATAACCTTAGGAGGGGGACGAGACATCAAGGAAGGAGGGGGACGAGACATCAAGGAAGGAGGGGGACGAGACATCAAGGAAGGAGGAGGAACATTAGCACACGAAGGGAATCTGCATGTTTCACAGCCATAGCCTCTATAACGACCTGTTTCAGCTCGACAAATGACGAAGGCCTGGTACACATAGTCATGTATGACCTATATTGAGGCGAAAACCCATTTACAATAGATGACACCAACTGTCGTTCAGTTAAAGGGGATGCAAATACCTGGGCATATACCTTAATGTCACTGACATAGTCGCTAAGTGACTCGTCCAACCTTTGGACACGATATAAGAACTTTTGCTCGAGAGTACTAAGGGCACTCGCAGGGACAAACAACCACAACACTTCCCTAATGAACATGGTTAAGGACATGCGGAGGTGGATAGCTTCAATCAGCTTTTCGCGCAACATACCGGATGCAACAGGATACAACAGTTGGAACACCTGATTTTCCGACATTCCAAAAATCGAGGCATGGTTACCCAATTCGACCACTTGCTTTAAAAATAGGACCACCTGGGTAACGTCATCTAGGTTGAAATTCTTCAACTTAGTTAAGAAACTAGAAATAGGGTGAGGAATAGACCCATAATTAACGGTAGACGAGTACGTAGCATTTGGAAAAGAGACATTATTACCAGGGTAGCTCGCTCGCACACCCTCTACAGGAGACAAAACATTTACATTGCCAGTGAAGAAACTGGGATGCAATGGGTCGACAGGACCCCGGAAATCATTAGGTGACCTAACATGAGAAGAATGACCGTATCCAGGGTTAAGTGGTCTGGACGAGCCAGAACCAGGCAATAGAGGGGCAGGCAAACCACTACCAGTAATCGATCCCAAATCCTCAGACCTAGTAAACAGAGCTGATTCACGTTCAACCCCAGGAGAACGCTCCAAATTCGCAAGGTTATCTCTTAAGTCAATCAAATCAAAAGCACTATTATTGTCGGCCATTTTGAAAAACACAGAAAGCAGGCAGACTATACAGAGAAACAAATTTCAGGAATTACGAGGACAGTTTACAATTACACAACGATACCATAAACTACCAATTACCAACACCATAGATTAGGTTGACACTCGAACACAGCCACAATACTATACAAAATCATGCACAATGCTGCCCAGAACTGCAGACGTCATCGCTTGCTCGGCTCCAGAAGAGGAAGCTAAATTACAATAAATTGCTGCAAACCACATGGCGAACAGCTTCAGATAGGGCTCCTCGATGTATTCACTCGCAGCATGTAGGCTATCAGAAAATGAACTAACCCCACATTTCCCATGCCAAGAACACATGCCAGTCACTTACCAAGCTTCTTTTTCACTGGGAATGTTGCATTATAAACAGGATAAAATCCAGCACAAACACCTCGCTTGGAACAGGTCACTTACATATCACCACATGGATATTCAGAGGCAAACATGAAATCAAACAAACGACAAGGATTAGCATAAAATAACATCAAGTGCACTGACATGACACATCCCATCAGCAACCGCTCTATCAGCATCAGAAGGGTTCCCATAAAATGAGCCTGTGGGTATGGTGGACGGAATGGCTGCAGAAGCGCTACACGAGCTCGGTCTGCTACTACTGCGACCACCTAGGCTCAGAAATGGATGGTGGGCCAACTTACCTTTGTTTTCAGAGGTCCGCAGCGCTATCTGCAAGAACACCGCCAGAAGACATGCACCAACAGAAGAACACCTAAAGAGGTGGAAGAAGGTGGGAAGGGGAAACGCACAGGCTCGTCTACAGACACGGTCTGATAACCGACAAGACTGCCACCAACGAAAAGATGCCACAACAGTTGCTTAATATTAAAAGAATATTTAATGTTAAAATTTAAAAGAACACCTCCACCAGAAAACAGAACATGCATCAGCCAGCATTAAATTACAAAAAATAAAATAAAACCTCAGCTAGAATTCTCACTGTAGAATAAAAAAAAAAAATAACGGTCGATATCAATTAACAATTACCTGAGGTAAGAGAAAGAAAGCTACAAACCAAAAAAACACTAAATAAGCACCTGACATACTCCCAACTGAACCATGAGGACCTTGGAGAATCAAAAAAGTAAATAGTGCAAAATTTTACCATAAACAAGGCACCGAAAGAATAACGTAAGAGTACAAAAGGAAAACTCCAAAAAGGAAAACCAAAGGATATTTTAAAAACAAAAAAGTTAACCAACACCACCATGACCCAAGAACGTGCACTTCAAAACATGCCAGAAACAAAAACCCATAATGCCCTTCTGTCAACAAGTTACCATGGCGACCAAGAACAGTTGAAGGTACAACAGTACGTATTTATGTGAAACGCCTAATTTTACATTAAAAAATCCTCCAGTGAGAAAACAGTAAGATATAAACAAACTCTAGACATTACGAGGTCAAAATGTTTTTAAAAGGCAACGGATCAAAAATAAAAACCGATCGACTAATGATCAAAGTAGGCCTACTTTTCCATAGATTAGTCTGGTCAGTGTTAGAATGTAATAAAAGGAAAAAAATGCTTTATCCAGACGCCAAATAATAAAATAAGAAGAAAAACAGAAATGTTCTCCGGACTTATATTGTTCAACAAAATTTTACATTTTTAAAGGTGATATATCAAGGCCAAAGTCAACCTTCAGAACAAAAAACTTTCAGTACACAATGCAAAATATGGAGCTCCAATAATTTAAAATAAATAAAATGCCAAAACATACCTTTAGGGGAGACACTATTTTTTTAACACTACTTAGATATCCTTAAAGGATTTATATCACCAAAAATAAACTAAAATAGCAGATGGCTGCCAGTCTCTGTCGAAGAGATGCACACCAAACATCGCCTTTCCATATTAAGGCCCAAGAAAACATTTTCACGATTATCACAGATGATAGTTGCACAGATAATTCTTCTTGTATTATCAAATACTGGGAGTAGTGGAGTACTAGGAGTTCTAACTCCCCCCACCACTACTCCCAATGCGAGCCGATAATTCCCGAACCCGTTGTCGGAGATTCACGAATGAGGTGTCGTTGGACTCGGGCTGACGGGGGCTTTGCTATGGACCACTCATTTCAACCCCTAAATAAAACCTACCCCTACTAGGGGGTGAAATTGTAATTTTTAGTGAAAGTCTCTTTTCAAATACGACATGTATAAGGTGCGCTGCTAAAATGAACTTAAATGTTGTTGCTCATATCGCGCATGCGTTTTTCTGGCTGCCGCTATGGATGAACATTTTTGTTTTTGTTTTTTACGCATGCGCACTTGGGATTTTTGTAAGAGGGCGAGCTCTTTGAAAAAAAATGATTGATAAGAAGAGGTTTTGGTGGTGAGGAGAGAGCCAGATAGTCGCCTACTTTCCTACGAAGTTTGCCGATATCTCTCGAACGCAAGGTCGGATTTGGACGTGTGACGTGTCAAATTGCTTGTCTCGAAGCTCTATATATGCTATTAATAGGTTAAAGTTTTGAGAATGAGGGAAACAGGCTTTTTGGGGGTAAAACCATGATTTTAGACTTTTTCCGATATTTCACGAATGCATGGTCGGATTTGGGCCTATGACATGTCAAATGGCTTGTCTCGAAACCCTCTTTATTTTGGTAATAGGGTAAAGTTTTTGAGAATGAGGGAAACAGAATTTTTTGGGGTAAAACTGTGATTTTAGACATTTTGCTCTATCTCGCGAACCAATCATGCTAGAGGCGTGTACGACGGGTCCAAGGACTCGGGGTGGCGTCCTCTTTGCTATGGACCACTCGTTATATTAAAAAAAATGGAAACTCGATTTTGGGGTAAACACGTGTTTTTTGTGATTTTGCCGATATCTCACGAACCAATAACGCTAGAGACGTGTACGAGGTGTCCTAGAACTCGGGCTAACGCCCCCTTTCAAATGTGGTAGATTTTTTTTCCAAAAAAATAATTCACAAAGGGCCTAACGCCATACATGTTGAAAAAACGTTTTCTTTTTCTTTACCTGTTTATAATGTGTTGGTAGGACACATACTAAGACACCCAGGAATAGCAAGCTTAGTTATGGAAGGAAGGGTCGAGGACAAGAACTGTAGGGGTAGACCAAGGTTAGAATATGTTAAACAGATTGCCTCGGATGTAGGGTGTGGTAGCTATGTAGAGATGAAACGATTAGCTCAGGACAGGGAGGCATGGAGAGCTGCATCAAACCAGTCAAAAGACTGAAGACTCAAACAACAACAACAACAATGTCCATGAAGCGTGGTGGTTGAGAGAGACGATACTGCTGGATGTGTGTGTTTCAACAAACCTGTCGCTGACCAAGGTGGCTGTGTTCAATAGATCAATCGCTATTTCGGCGGGTCGGTGTATGACAGAGCGAGGGTGCGTTTTCTGATATTTTACCTTTAACGTGTAAACGGTGATGAGAACTAGGTTCTATGTTGGTCGAAGCGAGTAGAGAAAATAAACTTGCCGACGAGCAGGAGGTGAATGTCATTTGAGCTTATTGGAAGGCTCCGATCTGACTTGACAACAGGTGACGCTTGAAGGTGAAATAATCTGACCATCGTGGTTGCAGGGGAGTGTGAAAGGCATGCACACACATTTGTGAAACCACATGTAGGCTAAACCAGTGGCATCCTGTTTTGCTTCGTACGTGACAAAATGCAAGTCCATGTGAAATTTGATCTACCGCAGGTGTTCACCTTGGACGTTATCTGTCCACGTGCATGATAACTGTTAACAAGTGACATTCTGTTTTGCTTCGTACGTGACAAAATGCAAGTTCATGTGAAATTTGATTCGCCACAGGTGTTCACTTTGGGCGTTAGCTGTCCACGTGACCGATAACAGAATGGTCAAAGCGTGGGAAAAAATGATTATACATGCAACGTAGCATATATAAAGACATGTCGTTATCATTTCCACTCTCACTTGGGTGGACTACCTTTGAACACATTGCGTTGCGTGAAACACTTGGTCTTGTTTAACAGTTTTGGTGTTGGTGGAAAATACTTAACCATGTTGTGGGGTAGGTATATATTTATTCATTTATACATTTATTGATTAATATATATATTTACAAGCAATTATTTATTGATTAGGTAATTAATGATTTTATTTATTTGTTTGCAGATAACCGGCATACCTTACATGTCTGAGGGAGAAGAAACCATTGCACTTTTGAGCCCACTAGAAGGGAAGAACAACAAGTCACTGCAAGTAAAGGTGAGATGATTTTTTTAAACTAACTTGTTTCATTTTTTTTGTTTTATGTTTTATTTTATGAAATGTATGTATTAACTTGAATTTAGGTATTTATAGCGGTTTATTTTATTTATTTTTAGAAACTTGGAAAGAATAGTCTTACCGACGTAGTAGTCGCTGAAAAAAAAAACGAAACGCACTAAAGCGAAACCACTGCCAAAGAGTGAACTGTTTAAAACTCAGGTAAGTCCAACTTAAAAATGCTATTCCATTTTACCACTACTGAAAACTCGTAGACAAAAAAAATTCATTACCTGTACATGACTGGGACAATGATTGCTTTCTTGATTAATGGCTATGTTGTTGGTGTTGACTGGGAAAAGTACAAGGCCATGTTGGATTTTCTAAAAATAAAAATAATAAATTTAATTTATGGGTGGTTCCCTATGGACTCAACGAATATCCACAGGTTTGAACATGATAATGTGAACAAAATGACATGACATTCATTTTTGTTTATATATTGGTTAAAGGGAGGGTGGGGGAATGTAAATGACTGTAGCTTTATAAAAAAGAAAATAAGTACATGGGTTACTGTTAGTGCCAACATACAGTTTATTTTTAATGGTGTTTTGATATATTAATGCCAATTAACGTTAACGTTTTATTTACAAGTATTGATTGATTGATTGATTGATTGATTGAGTGATGAGTTATTTTGTTTGCTTTTAGGTGTCGTCATGTGCCATTAACGTAATGAACAGACAGTGAACAAGCATGCATTATGCTTTAAAGTACTCTGTGCTCTTGTGCAATGTTAATAACTTACAATAAGAAAAAGTTTTATTATAACACATGGCGTTAGTACCAAATACAACAAGTGAGCAAGTTGGTTTACCACGTGGGTTAAATTTAAAATCAGAACATGATCGATGGTTAACATTTGAATCCTGGCCTGTAGGCTTTTTGTCGACGCATGAACTTGCAAAAGCCGGTTTTTTTTTACTTGAACCGAGAAGATGTGGTGCGCTGTGTGTTTTGTCGTATTGAACTTTCACACTGGGAAGAAGGGGATGATCCCTTTAGAGACCATTTGCGATGGTCTCCTCACTGTCCTTACATGCTTGGAAGGCAAGTGGGTAACCTACCCGTGCATTCATTTTACCGAACCACAAGGCCTTTGGCCGCTACTTACGTTGCTGAATCACAAATAAATAATAATAATGATGTATTACCAGCCAACGGTAGTGTCGATATATGTGGTCCATATGCCATAGACAGTGTTGAATTGGCGTGTGCTTTTGAAAAATTGGGAGTTTGCAAGACTAAAGCACTAGCACACCCAGAGTACAGCTCTGTTGAAAAACGTTTCGAATCTTATAAAAATGTTTGGCCATTAATATTAAAACACCTTACCAAACAGCTAAGTGAAGCTGGATTTTTTTATACTGGTGAAGGGGATAAAACAATATGTTTTTATTGCGGATTTGCTTTAAAGGATTGGCAAATGACTGATGACCCTTTAGTGCAACACGCTCGTTGGTTACCAAACTGTAAATACATGGTGTTGCTTAAAGGTCAGGAATTTGTGAACACTATTCGTAAAGAAAAAGTGATTGCAGCACAAGACATAAAAGTGCCTTTAGAGTTAGAGCACGCGGAGCAAATACATAAGGCTGAAAGAAAAGACTTGTCTCACGAACAGATACAAAAGTGTGACCAACAATTATGTAAAATTTGTTATCAAGATGAACTAGGTGTTGTATTTTTACCCTGTGGACACATGATAGCCTGTGTCAAATGTGCATTAAAACTTAACACTTGTGCTATATGCAGAAAAGTAGTATCTGCTACAGTTAGGGCATTTCTTGCATAACTAGTATAATTTATTCGCCATGCATAGTGCAAAATCCCTAATTGCACAATATTATTAAAACTGTTTTAGAGTGTAATAGATATGCTTTTGTTTTGTTTATAGACTACTACAATGAATGTTTTGAATGCTGTGGGACAATCATGTGGCTTAGAGACAAAGAAGCTCAGCGAATTGCCAACGCATATTCCATTCCGCATTATCAAGATTCGGAAATTGAAAACAGCATATGGTGATCGTGTACTTTGTGTATGTGAAAACTTTGAGACATTTCTGCCTATACGGTTTAATGATATGTCGGAAAGTGTTTTTGATGAAGTCAATAATGCTGTGCAACCTGTACACTTAATTTATGAAGGTTTTAAAAACAATAGGTGCATGATTCGTTTTAATTAAATAAAAAAAGTCAAATAATAATGGAAGATATAAGTCATGACAATGGACTGAAAGAAAAAATATGTGTATAGAGTAATAATGTCTTAGTGTTTAGTATTGTCTTAAAAATATTATCATGAAACCAAAAATGTATATACAGTTTGTAAATAAATGAAAATAATGGTACAATGTTGTTTTATTTTCTATAGAAGTCAGAATATTTAACATTGCAGAGTATACATGATTATGACAATAAAAAGCATACTTAATACAAGTCTTTGCCTTTACGATAGTGTGTTATAGTTTTAAAAACAAAGCTTGTTGTAGATCTTTTTTCTTCCACGGTAAACAATAGGCATGAAAACGTTATTGTCCTGTTTTGGATCATTATCACTATCATAATCATAAGCTGCATGATCTATATCACTATTATTATAATCACTATAATTATCCTCAACATTATCCTCAACATTACTAAAACCAGTTAAATATTCCTGGTCCTCTTCCTGTTCCTCTTCCTCTTCCTCTACAGTGTCCTCGTGTAGAGTCTGCGTGGCTTTTGATAATGTTAAGGGTTTTTTGAACATTGAATTATTTTCAATAGTAGTATTGTTTTGTAGCACTTGCTTTTTAACATTTTCATGATTTTCTGTTGACAGCAACAGTGTTTCATGCAGTACACTACATTGATGATCACTGACACTTAAAACCACACTATTTTTGCTTTTTAGCTCACTGCGACATTGTTTTGAACGTTGTTTTGTACAACGCCAAATAACAGTTCCATTTTTATTGGTTCGTTTCACAATATATGAATATCCTTTATAGAATGCATGAGGCTTACCATACCTAGTCACAGATACTTCCATATCAACTGTCAAGCTTAGACTAAGCTCTAGTAAAGACAACTTGGTAATAAGAACAATAGATTAATGTGCTAGCATATATGGGTGCAAATGTGGGAGCAAAAAAAGTGGGAGCAAAAAGTGGGAGCAAGAATTGGGAGCAAAAAAGTGGGAGCAAAAAGTGGGAGCAAAAATTGGGAGCAAAAAGTGGGAGCAAAAAGTGGGAGCAAAAATTGGGAGCAAAAAGTGGGAGCAAAAGTGGGAGCAAAAGTGAGTGTAAAAGTGAGTGCAAACGTGGGTTCAAAAGTGAATGTAAAAGTGGGTGCAAAAGTGGGTGCAAGAGTGGGTGCAAAAGTGGGTGCAAAAGTGGGTGCAAAAGTGGGTGAAAAAGTGGGTGCAAAAGTGGGTGCAAGAGTGAGTGCAAAAGTGGGTGAAAAAGTGGGTGCGAAAGTGGGTGCAAACGTGAGTGCAAAAGTGGGTGCAAAAGTGAATGCAAAAGTGGGTGCAAAAGTGGGAGCAAAAAGTGGGAGCAAAAAGTGGGAGCAAAAAGTGGGACCAAAAAGTGTAAGCAAAAGTGGGAGCAAATATGAGAGCAAAAAAATGTGGGAGCAAAAAGTGGGAGCAAAACGTGTAAGCAGAAGTGGGAGCAAACAAGTGTGAGCAAATATGGGAGCAGAAAGTGGGAGCAAATTTGAAAGCAAAAGTGGGAGCAAAAAGAGCGAGCAAAAGTGAGTGCACAGAGGGGGAGCAAAATGTGTGAGTAAAAAGTGGGGTCAAATGTGGTGTTTTACTAAAACAATCCCCCCTAACCTAACCTAACCTAACTTTACTCAACCTAATTTCACCTAACCTAACTTCACCTAACCTAACCTTCCAACTCTCAGATCAAAAATTAAATTCTGGCTATAGTCGCGTTGGAATCCAAAACCTCTGGGATAACACCCAAGTATACTAGCCACTACACCGCGAAATGGGCAAATTATCATGCAACACAACACAAAAATAAAAAGTTTTCTGTAGTGTAACTCATTGGCTGACAATCATAGTTGAGAATTCAAACCCAAGACCTCAGGACTTTAGTTTTGAACATTATCAGAAATATTATTCCATTTACATTTTGCTGTTGCTTATAGTTATAAGAGTTGGCATTAATATGGGAGCAAAAGTGAAAGCAAAAAGTGGGTGCAAGCATGGCTGGTTGTAGAGACTTTCATATCAACTAATACACATAAATTAAATTTTAGTAAAGTGACTTGGCTAATAATAATAATAATATTAACAGTTTTAAAAAAATTCAAGGGGATTGATATTTTTCAGGGTGTAATTTCCAAAGTACTGTCAAGAATAATAATTACATGAACAGATTCCAAGAACTCTAGAGTGCTTTTAAGGTTAATGATTGGCTAGGAGTGAGATAGAGCTAGCTAACCTAAGTTAACCTCAGCTCAGTAAACCTAACCTTGTCACATGGCATGTTCTACAAGTATAGACTTGCTTTGAGACTGGCTATGACGTCACAGATGAATGGCTGTGGGAGGCTGGACACGACTTTTTATTACCCAAAAACATTTTCCTTTTTGCCAGCCTCCCACCGCCATTCATCTGTGACGTCATAGCCAGTCTCAAAGCAAGTCTATACTTGTAGAACATGCCATGTGACAAGGTTAGGTTTACTGAGCTGAGGTTAACTTAGGTTAGCTAGCTCTATCTCACTCCTAGCCAATCATTAACCTTAAAAGCACTCTAGAGTTCTTGGAATCTGTTCATGTAATTATTATTCTTGACAGTACTTTGGAAATTACACCCTGAAAAATATCAATCCCCTTGAATTTTTTTAAAACTGTTAATATTATTATTATTATTAGCCAAGTCACTTTACTAAAATTTAATTTATGTGTATTAGTTGATATGAAAGTCTCTACAACCAGCCATGCTTGCACCCACTTTTTGCTTTCACTTTTGCTCCCATATTAATGCCAACTCTTTTAACTATAAGCAACAGCAAAATGTAAATGGAATAATATTTCTGATAATGTTCAAAACTAAAGTCCTGAGGTCTTGGGTTTGAATTCTCAACTATGATTGTCAGCCAATGAGTTACACTACAGAAAACTTTTTATTTTTGTGTTGTGTTGCATGATAATTTGCCCATTTCGCGGTGTAGTGGCTAGTATACTTGGGTGTTATCCCAGAGGTTTTGGATTCCAACGCGACTATAGCCAGAATTTAATTTTTGATCTGAGAGTTGGAAGGTTAGGTTAGGTGAAGTTAGGTTAGGTGAAATTAGGTTGAGTAAAGTTAGGTTAGGTTAGGTTAGGGGGGATTGTTTTAGTAAAACACCACATTTGACCCCACTTTTTACTCACACATTTTGCTCCCCCTTTGTGCACTCACTTTTGCTCGCTCTTTTTGCTCCCACTTTTGCTTTCACATTTGCTCCCACTTTCTGCTCCCATATTTGCTCACACTTGTTTGCTCCCACTTCTGCTTACACGTTTTGCTCCCACTTTTTGCTCCCACATTTTTTTGCTCTCATATTTGCTCCCACTTTTGCTTACACTTTTTGGTCCCACTTTTTGCTCCCACTTTTTGCTCCCACTTTTTGCTCCCACTTTTGCACCCACTTTTGCATTCACTTTTGCACCCACTTTTGCACTCACGTTTGCACCCACTTTCGCACCCACTTTTTCACCCACTTTTGCACTCACTCTTGCACCCACTTTTGCACCCACTTTTTCACCCACTTTTGCACCCACTTTTGCACCCACTTTTGCACCCACTCTTGCACCCACTTTTGCACCCACTTTTACATTCACTTTTGCACTCACTTTTGAACCCACCTTTGCACTCACTTTTACACTCACTTTTGCTCCCACTTTTGCTCCCACTTTTTGCTCCCAATTTTTGCTCCCACTTTTTGCTCCCACTTTTTGCTCCCAATTTTTGCTCCCACTTTTTGCTCCCACTTTTTTGCTCCCAATTCTTGCTCCCACTTTTTGCTCCCACTTTTTTTGCTCCCACATTTGCACCCATATATGCTAGCACATTAATCTATTGTTCTTATTACCAAGTTGTCTTTACTAGAGCTTAGTCTAAGCTTGACAGTTGATATGGAAGTATCTGTGACTAGGTATGGTAAGCCTCATGCATTCTATAAAGGATATTCATATATTGTGAAACGAACCAATAAAAATGGAACTGTTATTTGGCGTTGTACAAAACAACGTTCAAAACAATGTCGCAGTGAGCTAAAAAGCAAAAATAGTGTGGTTTTAAGTGTCAGTGATCATCAATGTAGTGTACTGCATGAAACACTGTTGCTGTCAACAGAAAATCATGAAAATGTTAAAAAGCAAGTGCTACAAAACAATACTACTATTGAAAATAATTCAATGTTCAAAAAACCCTTAACATTATCAAAAGCCACGCAGACTCTACACGAGGACACTGTAGAGGAAGAGGAAGAGGAACAGGAAGAGGACCAGGAATATTTAACTGGTTTTAGTAATGTTGAGGATAATGTTGAGGATAATTATAGTGATTATAATAATAGTGATATAGATCATGCAGCTTATGATTATGATAGTGATAATGATCCAAAACAGGACAATAACGTTTTCATGCCTATTGTTTACCGTGGAAGAAAAAAGATCTACAACAAGCTTTGTTTTTAAAACTATAACACACTATCGTAAAGGCAAAGACTTGTATTAAGTATGCTTTTTATTGTCATAATCATGTATACTCTGCAATGTTAAATATTCTGACTTCTATAGAAAATAAAACAACATTGTACCATTATTTTCATTTATTTACAAACTTTATATACATTTTTTGGTTTCATGATAATATTTTTAAGACAATACTAAACACTAAGACATTATTACTCTATACACATATTTTTTCTTTCAGTCCATTGTCATGACTTATATCTTCCATTATTATTTGACTTTTTTTATTTAATTAAAACGAATCATGCACCTATTGTTTTTAAAACCTTCATAAATTAAGTGTACAGGTTGCACAGCATTATTGACTTCATCAAAAACACTTTCCGACATATCATTAAACCGTATAGGCAGAAATGTCTCAAAGTTTTCACATACACAAAGTACACGATCACCATATGCTGTTTTCAATTTCCGAATCTTGATAATGCGGAATGGAATATGCGTTGGCAATTCGCTGAGCTTCTTTGTCTCTAAGCCACATGATTGTCCCACAGCATTCAAAACATTCATTGTAGTAGTCTATAAACAAAACAAAAGCATATCTATTACACTCTAAAACAGTTTTAATAATATTGTGCAATTAGGGATTTTGCACTATGCATGGCGAATAAATTATACTAGTTATGCAAGAAATGCCCTAACTGTAGCAGATACTACTTTTCTGCATATAGCACAAGTGTTAAGTTTTAATGCACATTTGACACAGGCTATCATGTGTCCACAGGGTAAAAATACAACACCTAGTTCATCTTGATAACAAATTTTACATAATTGTTGGTCACACTTTTGTATCTGTTCGTGAGACAAGTCTTTTCTTTCAGCCTTATGTATTTGCTCCGCGTGCTCTAACTCTAAAGGCACTTTTATGTCTTGTGCTGCAATCACTTTTTCTTTACGAATAGTGTTCACAAATTCCTGACCTTTAAGCAACACCATGTATTTACAGTTTGGTAACCAACGAGCGTGTTGCACTAAAGGGTCATCAGTCATTTGCCAATCCTTTAAAGCAAATCCGCAATAAAAACATATTGTTTTATCCCCTTCACCAGTATAAAAAAATCCAGCTTCACTTAGCTGTTTGGTAAGGTGTTTTAATATTAATGGCCAAACATTTTTATAAGATTCGAAACGTTTTTCAACAGAGCTGTACTCTGGGTGTGCTAGTGCTTTAGTCTTGCAAACTCCCAATTTTTCAAAAGCACACGCCAATTCAACACTGTCTATGGCATATGGACCACATATATCGACACTACCGTTGGCTGGTAATACATCATTATTATTATTTATTTGTGATTCAGCAACGTAAGTAGCGGCCAAAGGCCTTGTGGTTCGGTAAAATGAATGCACGGGTAGGTTACCCACTTGCTTTCCAAGCATGTAAGGACAGTGAGGAGACCATCGCAAATGGTCTCTAAAGGGATCATCCCCTTCTTCCCAGTGTGAAAGTTCAATACGACAAAACACACAGCGCACCACATCTTCTCGGTTCAAGTAAAAAAACCGGCTTTTGCAAGTTCATGCGTCGACAAAAAGCCTACAGGCCAGGATTCAAATGTTAACCATCGATCATGTTCTGATTTTAAATTTAACCCACGTGGTAAACCAACTTGCTCACTTGTTGTATTTGGTACTAACGCCATGTGATATAATAAAACTTTTTCTTATTGTAAGTTATTAACATTGCACAAGAGCACAGAGTACTTTAAAGCATAATGCATGCTTGTTCACTGTCTGTTCATTACGTTAATGGCACATGACGACACCTAAAAGCAAACAAAATAACCCATCACTCAATCAATCAATCAATCAATCAATCAATACTTGTAAATAAAACGTTAACGTTAATTGGCATTAATATATCAAAACACCATTAAAAATAAACTGTATGTTGGCACTAACAGTAACCCATGTACTTATTTTCTTTTTTATAAAGCTACAGTCATTTACATTCCCCCACCCTCCCTTTAACCAATATATAAACAAAAATGAATGTCATGTCATTTTGTTCACATTATCATGTTCAAACCTGTGGATATTCGTTGAGTCCATAGGGAACCACCCATAAATTAAATTTATTATTTTTATTTTTAGAAAATCCAACATGGCCTTGTACTTTTCCCAGTCAACACCAACAACATAGCCATTAATCAAGAAAGCAATCATTGTCCCAGTCATGTACAGGTAATGAATTTTTTTTGTCTACGAGTTTTCAGTAGTGGTAAAATGGAATAGCATTTTTAAGTTGGACTTACCTGAGTTTTAAACAGTTCACTCTTTGGCAGTGGTTTCGCTTTAGTGCGTTTCGTTTTTTTTTCAGCGACTACTACGTCGGTAAGACTATTCTTTCCAAGTTTCTAAAAATAAATAAAATAAACCGCTATAAATACCTAAATTCAAGTTAATACATACATTTCATAAAAAAAAACATAAAACAAAAAAAATGAAACAAGTTAGTTTAAAAAAATCATCTCACCTTTACTTGCAGTGACTTGTTGTTCTTCCCTTCTAGTGGGCTCAAAAGTGCAATGGTTTCTTCTCCCTCAGACATGTAAGGTATGCCGGTTATCTGCAAACAAATAAATAAAATCATTAATTACCTAATCAATAAATAATTGCTTGTAAATATATATATTAATCAATAAATGTATAAATGAATAAATATATACCTACCCCACAACAAGGTTAAGTATTTTCCACCAACACCAAAACTGTTAAACAAGACCAAGTGTTTCACGCAACGCAATGTGTTCAAAGGTAGTCCACCCAAGTGAGAGTGGAAATGATAACGACATGTCTTTATATATGCTACGTTGCATGTATAATCATTTTTTCCCACGCTTTGACCATTCTGTTATCGGTCACGTGGACAGCTAACGCCCAAAGTGAACACCTGTGGCGAATCAAATTTCACATGAACTTGCATTTTGTCACGTACGAAGCAAAACAGAATGTCACTTGTTAACAGTTATCATGCACGTGGACAGATAACGTCCAAGGTGAACACCTGCGGTAGATCAAATTTCACATGGACTTGCATTTTGTCACGTACGAAGCAAAACAGGATGTCACTGGTTTAGCCTACATGTGGTTTCACAAATGTGTGTGCATGCCTTTCACACTCCCCTGCAACCACGATGGTCAGATTATTTCACCTTCAAGCGTCACCTGTTGTCAAGTCAGATCGGAGCCTTCCAATAAGCTCAAATGACATTCACCTCCTGCTCGTCGGCAAGTTTATTTTCTCTACTCGCTTCGACCAACATAGAACCTAGTTCTCATCACCGTTTACACGTTAAAGGTAAAATATCAGAAAACGCACCCTCGCTCTGTCATACACCGACCCGCCGAAATAGCGATTGATCTATTGAACACAGCCACCTTGGTCAGCGACAGGTTTGTTGAAACACACACATCCAGCAGTATCGTCTCTCTCAACCACCACGCTTCATGGACATTGTTGTTGTTGTTGTTTGAGTCTTCAGTCTTTTGACTGGTTTGATGCAGCTCTCCATGCCTCCCTGTCCTGAGCTAATCGTTTCATCTCTACATAGCTACCACACCCTACATCCGAGGCAATCTGTTTAACATATTCTAACCTTGGTCTACCCCTACAGTTCTTGTCCTCGACCCTTCCTTCCATAACTAAGCTTGCTATTCCTGGGTGTCTTAGTATGTGTCCTACCAACACATTATAAACAGGTAAAGAAAAAGAAAACGTTTTTTCAACATGTATGGCGTTAGGCCCTTTGTGAATTATTTTTTTGGAAAAAAAATCTACCACATTTGAAAGGGGGCGTTAGCCCGAGTTCTAGGACACCTCGTACACGTCTCTAGCGTTATTGGTTCGTGAGATATCGGCAAAATCACAAAAAACACGTGTTTACCCCAAAATCGAGTTTCCATTTTTTTTAATATAACGAGTGGTCCATAGCAAAGAGGACGCCACCCCGAGTCCTTGGACCCGTCGTACACGCCTCTAGCATGATTGGTTCGCGAGATAGAGCAAAATGTCTAAAATCACAGTTTTACCCCAAAAAATTCTGTTTCCCTCATTCTCAAAAACTTTACCCTATTACCAAAATAAAGAGGGTTTCGAGACAAGCCATTTGACACGTCATAGGCCCAAATCCGACCATGCATTCGTGAAATATCGGAAAAAGTCTAAAATCATGGTTTTACCCCCAAAAAGCCTGTTTCCCTCATTCTCAAAACTTTAACCTATTAATAGCATATATAGAGCTTCGAGACAAGCAATTTGACACGTCACACGTCCAAATCCGACCTTGCGTTCGAGAGATATCGGCAAACTTCGTAGGAAAGTAGGCGACTATCTGGCTCTCTCCTCACCACCAAAACCTCTTCTTATCAATCATTTTTTTTTCAAAGAGCTCGCCCTCTTACAAAAATCCCAAGTGCGCATGCGTAAAAAACAAAAACAAAAATGTTCATCCATAGCGGCAGCCAGAAAAACGCATGCGCGATATGAGCAACAACATTTAAGTTCATTTTAGCAGCGCACCTTATACATGTCGTATTTGAAAAGAGACTTTCACTAAAAATTACAATTTCACCCCCTAGTAGGGGTAGGTTTTATTTAGGGGTTGAAATGAGTGGTCCATAGCAAAGCCCCCGTCAGCCCGAGTCCAACGACACCTCATTCGTGAATCTCCGACAACGGGTTCGGGAATTATCGGCTCGCATTGGGAGTAGTGGTGGGGGGAGTTAGAACTCCTAGTACTCCACTACTACTGGGATATATTCCCAAGTTAGCGAGATTCACACTAGGCGTAGTTCTTCTCCCAGCAATTAGTCACAACTCATTATTCACAAGATGGATAACAAAAGCGAAGAAGGCCACCCGGCATGCACCAGGTTTTTTGAAATTGGACCAATCCCAATTCGCCACACACACTACGACAATGTGAAAACCAAATAATATTCACACGACACCATTAAAATGTTTTGGCGGCATGATGTATATATAGTTCTTTGTTTAATGACGTATAATACTACATTTTTAAATATGTCTTGATTAGGATGAGATCAGAAGACACCACTCACACACTCTAGCGGTCGAAGACACAACTCCGGCTAGAGACGTCGATAGATGCTGCCACCTCAAGTTCATTAGCAGAACCAAGCCATCAGGCGGGCGCTTTAAATGGCAGGGAACACAAGTATATAGGGGTGATGCATTTTAAAAACGTTGGTACGGGCTTTGCACGTAACAACAATATTTACTTTCCTTGACCAATCTTTACTCAAACTTCCAATATTTACTTTCCTTGGACACTGCTCACTTGAATCTGCCAATACTTACTTGAACTGACACCAATTCTAAGAATTAGCAAAAGAAAATCGTTTAGCTTAATTTAGAATTTCAATTGTATATAGAATTTATTTGTTTATTTGTTTATTTGTTATTTATTGTTATGTAATTGTTTGTAACCAATGGCTAATAAATTTTAATTGTAGATGAGTCATTTTAATTGTTTATAAAATTCTATTTGTTTATAACAAATTATTGAGAAAATCCAATCGTAGTTGAAATTTTAATCGTTCATAAAATTTTAATTGTTTATAACATTTTATTTGTATATAACGAATGTAATTGTTTGCAAACAATGGTTGATAACTTTTAATTGTAAATGAAATTTTAATTTGTTTATAAAATTATAATTGTTTATAACGTATTTGTTAATAACTGAATTGTTTTTAAACTTTAATTGTAGATGACATTGTAATTGTTTATAAGATTATATTTGTTTACAAAATTATAATTGTTTATAACTTATTGTTAATAACTGAATCGTTTATACACTTTAATTGTAAATGAAATTTTAATTGTTTATAAAATTATATTTGTTTTTAAAATTATAATTGTTTATAACTTATTGTTAATAAATATATGATCACTGTTGATAATATTAGTATTGGCAATTCATTATAGAAGAGTGATGTTTCGTTTTCGTTCTCCTGACAGCTTTACACCATCATTAATGAATACATATCACTTAACTCTACACACTGCTCAACATTGAATGGGCAACTGCACACCTTTCTTCCGGTGTCGTGATCAACAAATCTTGGACAATACAACATTAATAAATGTTGTCCCCCCCAAAAAAAAAAAAATCTTCAAAGGTTTACTACAATAATTGCAAAAAATACTTTAATTTGCCATACTTTGCAATAATTAATTTAATTTATCATTCTCTGCATTAATTACTTTAATTTTACCATCAATTATTTGTCAATATTTATGACAATGTTTTAAACAATGTTTGAACAATATCCAATGTTTTTCTACAAATTTGACAGTGATATGCCGTCAGAGGTGAGTACTGCAATAGTCAAGAAATAAGGAATTTATTCCCTAACCATGCGATTGGGTACCTAATTATCACACGCAATTCTACTGCGAAACTTAACTTACTTTTACCTTACGAGGCAAACATTTACAAGTACAACTGTAAATGAAGAGCTAATTAACTGTTGACACTTAACATAAATAACTCATTATTTCGAACTAAGATTTGTTGTGACCCTTTTAAATGAATACACACACTATTCACAACATATTTTTATTTGGCCCTGGCACATATTAATAAAATTCATATTACACTTTCTAACGATATTCGGGAAAATTCTTCTTGCTTTAATCATTATTACTTTACGTTACTCGGGTTAAAATACCTCCGTACTTCAACTTTCCAATCTGAGGGTTTTAATTAAACTGGCGTCTTCATGTGCTTATCACATGGATTGAGAATCATAACTTTCACTCTTACAAAAACGAAATATAATATCTAAAAACTTCAATTACATCAATAGTTCATTTGACTGCCGTCAACATAGCCCTACAATGGATAAATACTCTAACAGATCGTATTACTGTGACATTTACCTATTAATTCCGTCGATTTATCTTCCGATTGCTTTTTTTCACTACGTTCCCAGTGCCGTTTCATTTACCTTTCAAGGGACTGCTCCACCCCTGAATTTTATATGGGGCCTTACATATTGCCCCTCGTAGATTTGACGTCTTACCTATTGCCCCTATATATATATATATATATATATATATATATATATATCGTCGACGCCTGGCACTCTAAAGAACACTTCACCTACCTAGTACCCAATCCACTTCTTGAAGTACTAAATTTCCTCAATCAATTCGTCACAACAATACATTGTTACACATCATAACTTTCACGTCTCAAATATTCCAATGAACACCCTGTGTTAAACATCCCATCTTAAATTATCAAATTACTTCGGCAGTCAACTGTTCAACATCATTACTATATGATTCTGTGACCATCATGCACAGTATCGTTATCGTTATAAATATTTTTTACTGTTTTCAATTAACATTATGGGCATTACTGAGTGATTGTGCTTTCTTACAGAAAGACAATACCTGACCCTTAAATTCCATCACATATCATACCCGTCTATATTTATATAAAGTTGACAATTTTGCCGACTTCGTAAATCTATGTTAGAATATTGTTACGGCTGTGAGTTTGTGTCATCGCTCGCCGCATGAGTCACAACTGCCCCAGGGCTGGGCTGTGCCCTGCCTCGTGTATTGCGTGCGCCTTATGCAACAGGGCTACTAGGACAAAGGGATGGTCCAGAATATTCGTGACCCAGCCAGTGATGGAAATCTCTCGAAGCCGTGTGTCCTGGACGATTCTAGAATTCATTGAGTCACCAGCCTGCTATATAAGCGGCCTCAAAGTGAGGGGACTGAGCTTTCTGTGGGTGGGTGTTTCTGAGCTAGTGCGTGTTTTCCTGAGCGACAGGAGTGTGGTGACGAAGTGCCGTGTGAGTTACGAAATCCAGTGACATTGTTTCTCCCAGCTTGTGAACAGCCTGCAGCAAGGGATCGTAAGTAACTGTAGTCGGTGTACAATAAGGGAGAGGAGCAGGTAGTTTCTGTCAAGGCCACCGTACTCATTAGAACGGATTAACTTCTGTGGTCTGTTGACAAGTGAAAGGGCCAAGAGCGCTCAAGGAAGAGACTTGAGGAAACTGGAGTAAGGTTCCAATTGCTTGTATTTGCTGATGAGTAGTGTAATTTTCTGGCCGCAATAAAGTTAATTATTTCTTTAAAGAAACAATCTGTGTTGTGCTTCAACCCACCGTAATCCAGTTAACAAAAGTGCCACTAGGGGGGTGGCACGTAACAACTGGTGTCAGAAGCCGGATTACGAACTCAAGCACAACACCTGACGGTCCTGGTTTCAAAACCCGAGCAGGTCATTTTCTCTAACTTTCTTGTGAGTGCATGCCCTTTACAAGACAAACAACTAAAATGGAGGCGCAATTGGCAGCATTGCTAGAAAAGTTAAATGGCATGGAAACCAAAATGGAGGACGGCCAGAAGAATTTAACCAAGGACCTAACTGCCAAATTAGAAGACGGCCAGAAGAATTTAACCAAGGACCTAACTGCCAAATTAGAAGACGGCCAGAAGAAGCTAGAAGACGGCCAGAAGAAGATGGAAGACGGTCAAAATAAGTTAGCGGAGGACCTAAAGAAGATGGAAGACAGCCAGAAAAGTTTAGCCGAGGACCTAACTTCCAAATTAGAAGACGGTCAGAATAAGCTAGCCGAGGACCTAACCGCCAAATTTCTGGATGGCCAGAAACATCTGGAAGAGTGTCTGCTGACGAAATTACAGGAAAGTCAAAAGAAATTGGAACAGGGTCTGCGTCAGGAAGTCAACACCGTCTTCCAGGGCCTACGTGAGGAAGTCACAGCAGTAGAAAAGAAGTTCGACGCCTTACAAGAGGAAGTTGCCGAACTGCGCCAACGCCCACGGACGGGGGTGGAAGAAAAATTCAACGCTTTACAAAAAGAAATTTCTGAGCTGAACCAACGCCCGTCGACGGGGATGGAAGCGAGATTCAACGCTCTTCAAGAGGAAGTTGCCGAGCTGCGCCGACGCCCGCCCACAGGTACACCGGGAATATCAGGAACGGGACAGAGCAGAGTGACGCCCCCAACCTTCGACGGAAAGGTCCCGTGGAGCACCTATTTACGTCAGTTCGAGGCAGCCTGTTCAATAAACAACTGGAACAGCACGGAAAAGGCTACAGCTCTCATTGTAGCGCTGAGAGGGGACGCCCTTAACGTCCTTCAGGCCATCCCGACTGGATCCCAGGACTACGCTTCACTAATCGCCCATATGGAGTCCCGATATGGAGATAGCCATCTTCAGCAGGCCTACCAGATGCAGCTCCGCACCCGGGTACAAAAGAACGCGGAAACCCTGCAGGAGTTCCAGATGGACATCGCACGTCTCGTAAGGCTCGCCTACCCAACAGCGCCGGCCGACTTTCTGGAGCAGATAGCGACGCAGACTTTCACCGACGGGCTACGGGACTCGGACACTCAACAGGCGCTGCGACTCGCGGGCAATAAGACCCTGACAGATGCGCTGAGCCACGCACTTGAGTTCGAGACGGCAAAACAGGCATCCAGAATGCACGCGCGGGTGCGTCAAGTGGACGTCGACGAACCAGTAAAAACCAACGAGACCAAGCCCCTGGCCGACGAATTAATGGAGGCGCTAAGCCGTTTCTTCGATAGTCGCGGCACCACCAGCAACGACACAGCCGGAAGGCAACCGGAGAGGCGGCCCGGAAGAGGACTACCGACCTGCTGGACCTGCGGTAAGAAAGGCCATCTGAGCAAGGACTGCGGTGATTGCCGCCGCCGAGGGTATCCGACGGGAAATCAGTCGTCTGAAAACCGCGCGACCCAGGGAAACGAGTATTAGCCAGCCTTGGGGGGCAAAGGTTGGCTTGTGACAGTCGTCAAGCCCCGGCAGTCCAGGTTCGTGTGACGAAGTTACGGAGGGACAATAGCAGCCTGATGGTCGACGGAGTCGTCAACGGAGAGATCTGGCCCATGCTAATCGACACAGGAGCATCGAGGACCATCCTCAGTTCCACCGTGATCCCGAAGTGGAGAGTGCAACCCACACAAAGGAACCTCCAGCTAATAACCGTGACCGGAGAGACAGCACCGGTACATGGCGAAGCATCACTGGAGTTCGTCATTGGTCGACGGGCGATAAAGCATCTAGTGCTTGTGGCTGACGTATCAAATGAAGTGATCATCGGACTGGACTTCCTGGACCAGAACAACATCATCTTGGATCTGAGTACCAACACTCTGCACTTCGGAGGTGAGGAACCTGCGCACGAGTCCATCACCGCACGACGAGTAAGGCTGAGAGAAGACGTCATCGTTCCCGCCAGGACGAAGGTCAGCGCTGCCGTAATTGTCGACGGGACTACTGAGGGAGTGGCGGCTGTCATCGAGCCAAAATATGAGGACATCCAGACAAAAGGATTGCTAGTTTCCAAGACTCTCATCAACACGACGTCTCGGCCGTACGTCCGCCTATCCAACCTGAACGACTACGACATTACGGTTCACCGGGACACCAACCTAGGAGTCTGCGAGCCCGTTACCAGGATTGCCCGCATCACAGATACGACGGACGGACACCTGCAGACGGACAACCGAAGAAGACGCACACTGCCAGAAGAACTACAGAAGCTGTACCAAGGATCCCAGGACCATTTAGACGAGGAACAATCACGCCAACTTCAGGACCTGCTACGCGAATTCCAGGACGTCTTCTCCGTGGGGAGCAAAGACTTCGGCAGGAAAAGCTTGGTTCAGCACAGAATCGACGTTGGGGACAGCGCACCGATTAGGGCCCCGTTCCGACGTGTCCCGCTCGCCAAGCAAGCCGAAGTCGACCGGATGGTAGAAGAGATGAAGGATCAAGGGGTGATCGAGCCATCACATAGTCCTTGGAGTTCTCCAGTCGTGCTAGTGAAGAAGAAGGACGGTTCCACCAGGTTCTGCGTGAATTACAGGCGGGTGAATGACGTCACGAAGAAGGACAGCTACCCTCTACCCCGGATCGACGACACCCTGGACACCATATCAGGGTCGAGATGGTTCTCCACCTTGGATTTGAAGAGTGGCTACTGGCAGGTGGAGGTCCACCCTAAGGACCGCGAGAAAACTGCGTTCTCTGTGGGCAGCGGGCTCTGGCAGTTCACCGTCATGCCATTCGGTCTGTGCAACGCCCCTGCGACCTTCGAAAGGCTAATGGAGTCCATTCTGAGGGGACTACACTGGAAGACCTGCCTGGTCTACCTAGACGACGTCATCGTTCTGGGGAGAAGCTTCGAGGAGCACTACAGCAACCTGAAGGAGATCTTGTTGAAGCTACGGGCTGCCCAGCTGAAGTTGAGCCCCAAGAAGTGTCAGCTCTTCCAGAAGCGGGTCCAGTACCTTGGGCATATCGTCTCCGAGGAAGGGGTGCGCACCGACCCAGAGAAGACCGCAGCTGTGAGGGAGTCGCCAGTTCCGAAGGACAAGTCCCAACTACGAAGCTTCCTGGGACTCGGCACTTATTACCGTCGCTTCGTGAGAGGATTCGCCGACATCGCCAAACTTTTACATCGACTGACTGAGAAGGACCAACTCTTGACGTGGACAGCAGAATGCCACAGTGCCTTCGAACAACTCAAGCAGGCTCTGTGCACCGCGCCTATTCTGACCTACCCCAGACCTGGAACAAGGTTCATCGTCGATACCGATGCCAGCGACTTTGGCATAGGGGGAATCCTGTCGCAAGTAGTGGACGGCGAGGAGAGAGTAGTGGCCTACTTCAGCAAGGCCTTGTCAAAGCCAGAAAGGAACTACTGCGTCACCAGGAAGGAGCTGCTCGCCATCGTGAAGACTATTGAACACTTCCACAAGTACCTGTACGGCCAAGAATTTCTCATCAGGTCCGACCATGCATCCCTGCGGTGGCTCCTGAACTTCAAGCAGCCCGAGGGTCAACTCGCGCGGTAGTTAGAGAGGCTTCAACAGTACAACTTTGAGATTCAGCACAGGAAAGGCCAACTGCATTCTAACGCCGACGCCTGTCACGAAGACCGTGCCCCGAAGACTGCACCTTCTGTGCCCGAAGGGAGGAGAACACCGGGATACAGTGCCGAAGGACTACCGTGGAACTTCAAGGGAGCTGGAGCCGCGAATCTTTCACGCGGGCACAAGCAGAAGATGATGACCTGGGACTGATAGCCGAATGGAAGAGGGCCTGTGTCCCCAGACCCGGGTGGAACATTGTGAGTGACTGCAGCCCAAAGTTTAAGTCCTACTGGGCACAGTGGGACTCGCTGATTGTAAGGGATGGCCTCATCTGCCGTACCTGGGAGAGCACCGACGGGAAGACATCTCGGGAACAAGTCGTCGTTCCAAAGGCTATGACGGAGGAAGTCCTGAAGGAAGTTCATGGAGGATCGTCTGGTGGACACCTAGGGATAAAGAAGACCCTGGAGAAGCTGAGAACAGTTCTACTGGATCGGATGCCGAACAGACGTGGAGAACCACTGCACGAGGTGCCACGATTGCGCAGCCAGCAAGGGCCCAGGACGAAGACGACGGGGTCCACTGAAGACCTACAACGTGGGCTGCCCCATGGAGAGAGTGGCCATCGATGTTGCTGGGCCATTCCCGTTAAGCGAGGCAGGGAACCGCTACATATTAGTCGTCAGCGACTACTTTACCAAATGGCCGGAGGCGTATGCGCTCCCTAACCAAGAAGCCGCCACGATTGCAGAGACCCTGGTGAAGGAATTCGTCAGCCGGTACGGAGTACCCCTGGAGCTGCACTCCGACCAAGGGAGGAACTTCGAGTCGCAGGTGTTCCAGAACCTATGCCAGCTGCTGGGAATCCGGAAGACAAGGACAACGCCGCTACACCCTCTGTCCGACGGGATGGTAGAGCGATTCAATCGCACCATCGAGAACCATCTCCGAATAGTCGTCAGCGAGCACCAGAGGGATTGGGACAAACATCTTCCACTATTTCTCCTGGCCTACCGCGCCGCCGTGCATGAAGCCTCCGGGTGCACACCAGCTCGGGCCATGTTTGGGAGGGAGCTCCGTCTACCTGTCGATCTTGCCTTCGGCCGACCTGGGAATGATCCGATCCCGGTAAGCCAGTATTGTCAAGAACTGGTCGACCAACTGGAGGACGTGCACGCGTTCGAGAGGAGGAAACTGCGGATCGAGACCGACCGAATGAAGACCCGATACGACCAGCAGACGGATGCCGGCGGATTCCACGAAGATGACCTGGTCTGGCTCTTCAACCCATTACGGAAGAAAGGCCTGTCACCCAAACTGCAGAAGTCCTGGGAGGGCCCGTACCGAGTCGTGAAACCGATCAACGATGTCGTCTACAGGATCCAGCGGAGCCCGAGAGCGAAGATGAAGATCGTGCATCGAGATCGCCTGGCAGCCTACGGAGGGACACAGACGGACCAATGATTGATCGGGACGATCAGCCATTTTAGGAAGGGGGTGGTGTTACGGCTGTGAGTTTGTGTCATCGCTCGCCGCATGAGTCACAACTGCCCCAGGGCTGGGCTGTGCCCTGCCTCGTGTATTGCGTGCGCCTTATGCAACAGGGCTACTAGGACAAAGGGATGGTCCAGAATATTCGTGACCCAGCCAGTGATGGAAATCTCTCGAAGCCGTGTGTCCTGGACGATTCTAGAATTCATTGAGTCACCAGCCTGCTATATAAGCGGCCTCAAAGTGAGGGGACTGAGCTTTCTGTGGGTGTGTGTTTCTGAGCTAGTGCGTGTTTTCCTGAGCGACAGGAGTGTGGTGACGAAGTGCCGTGCGAGTTACGAAATCCAGTGACATTGTTTCTCCCAGCTTGTGAACAGCCTGCAGCAAGTGATCGTAAGTAACTGTAGTCGATGTACAATAAGGGAGAGGAGCAGGTAGTTTCTGTCAAGGCCACCGTACTCATTAGAACGGATTAACTTCTGTGGTCTGTTGACAAGTGAAAGGGCCAAGAGCGCTCAAGGAAGAGACTTGAGAAAACTGGAGTAAGGTTCCAATTGCTTGTATTTGCTGATGAGTAGTGTAATTTTCTGGCCGCAATTAAGTTAATTATTTCTTTAAAGAAACAGTCTGTGTTGTGCTTCAACCCACCGTAATCCAGTTAGCAAAAGTGCCACTAGGGGGGTGGCACGTAACAATATGTTAAACACATTGCCTCGGACGTAGGGCGTGGTAGCTATGTAGAGATGAAACGATTAGCTCAGGATAGGGAGGCATGGAGATCTGCATCAAACCAGTCAAAAGACTGAAGACTCAAACAACAAATCTATGACAACAAAACTTTGTTCATTCTTATACATTCTCCAAGACGCATTTTCCTTTTTAACCACAACATTAATTTGTACATGTTTTATGAACGATTATATTCCTTATTTCTTAAATTAAGATATCAACAAGTGTACTCCGCTGTAACTCGATCCCATAGTAGCATGCCTGGTGAGGTGATCTCCTTTACAAGTTTAGCCGACCATATTACGGCTTTCTAGAAGCTGATTGACAGCATCCACTCGGACTTCTTTCCATGATATCGGATTATACATTTTGGAATTCACTTATATCTACAACACAGAGTTTACATTCACTAAAAGTAAAATAATTCCAACATTCGATTGTCCTCGCGTTAGATTGTCTGTGTACTCCGGCGTACAAATTCTCTCTGTTTCTAGGCTGTTTACTTGCTATTCAGTACTAGCATTACTGTATTCCCTAGATATTAAATTATCAATACACTCTGGCATCCTCTCCTGCCTTGCAAATTCAGTTATTCGTAACTAGCTTCGTCCCTACTATGTTCAGAACGCTTGACTAGTCTTGTCCACACTATATTTGAACCCTTTATGAGAATTGGACTTCTTTTGAACAAGTTCTCTATTGCCCAAGATCTGGAACAGCCCAGCGCAGGCTAGCGCCGCAACTGGCGTGACTATGGCTTAAGACATGCATCTTAATATAGATTTCTGGGTAGGCCGTGGAGTTGGGATGAATATTTTCACCCGATCTCCACTAAAACTTGGTCTTCGAACTCAGGACTGACCTTCCCTTACTGCCCACAAGTCGCTGATTCCAAATATGATATTCGTTTTTGGAATCGTTTGTTCAAACTCCTGGAATCTGCAAAGCGTGGATTTGAGAATTCACATGCTCAAGAGATGATTAGGGGAGTCACACATCTTGGTCCCCCGCTACTCGTCGGCCCTGGCACGAGCACGTTTAATTTTGGCCTCTAAATGCGTAATTTAAGTAATTCACTTGCTTAATTAGCTTTTATCCTTTCATAATTAGGATCTTATTTTTATTAACCCCAGGCGTCCCTTCATTTTCTTGTAGTTGCACCAAATCAGCATTAATACGCCATTTGATAAAAGTCACGTGCTTTATGTGGCAGAGTTGGTACTTCATAGGCCCTCTTCGTCGTGGAATCAATGGAAATTTGTTATTGTAGGCTGACTGACACTTTCCTGCCTCCGTTTCTTGCAAGCTTTCATGCATCGAAATATTCACCTTCGCTGTATAATGTATTTATAAGGTGCGTTTAAAAAGTAACGAGCCGGAGGCTGTAATGCGCAAACCGGTGACGACATCGGCTAATCGTGGCGTGTGTAACGAGGTGTGGCTCCAACCAGAGCGTGGAAGGTCACAGCCCGTCGCTAGAGGGCACGCGTGCACGTCACGTGACGATACAAATCAAGCAGAAACATGCATCAATCGTCCAACCAAGACCAAGAAAGTAGGCCATTCGACATGCTTCCTGTGTGGTTGAAGACTGTGGGGCACCCATTGGGCACACACTTTCCGCACGTGCAGTCGTTCCTTCATGATGGTGTGCACACTTCCGACGCTCAATCCGACTACGGCGGCTATGGCGTTCACTGTCACTCGGCGGTCCTGGGTAATGAGTGCATCAACCAGCTGGACGTTGTCATCGGTAATGCAGGGGGGTGCGCCAGACCGGTCATCATCGGCTAACTACACCCGTCCTTCCCTGAAGCGCTTGTGCCACGCCTTGACCCTTGGAAGGGACAAGCAGTGTTCACCGTACACTTGTGACATTCGGCGATGAATGTCCGTTCTCCCTACTCCTTTCGCTGTCAGAAACCGAACAACACCTCTTTGCTCTTCGTTTGACGCCTCCATGTCACTGTATGCAATCCGACTGGCAGCGTTGGGCGATCGAGGCATGCTGCTGCTCGCTTTGTATCGTCACGTGACGTGCACGCGTGCCCTTTAGCGACGGGTTGTGACCTTCCACGCTCTGGTTGGAACCACACCTCGTTACACACGCCACGATTAGCCGATGTCGTCACCGGTTTGCGCATTACAGCCTCCGGCTCGTTAATTTTTGAACGCACCTTATCAAATTACAGATGAACCTATTTATCCAGTCTAGATCCATAGGGTTCAATATACACAAGGTCGAGAAAGAACCACAAATAACGCTCTCACGGGCAAATTACAATGTGAGACAATGGTATCGGCAGTAGGCGGAGCATCTCGGATGCCTATTTGAAAAAAAAAAAAAAAATCGTAGGCCTATCGATTTAACTTAAAACAAAATTTTCTTGTTTATATTCCACCTTGTCTATAACTTAATTGAAGCAATACAATCCACCAAGATTCCGCTGAAGAGTCTGACTAGGTGCATCTAGGCTAGACCCCACAAAAGACACGCCAAAAACTTACACGATTTCCTGGATTTTTAATTTTGTCTCGTAATCATCAAATGTGATAGGGTATGCGAGATCTCTACGATACGTGGGGTTTTTGTCACACAAGAAAAATCCGACTTTCTTGCCCGGGAATTGAACCCGAGTGGCGGATACTCTATCACTGGTCCACCGAGGAAGTTTTAGGGCTAGGGTCTTCTTGGTCATTAAACCTATGTGTGTTGGACGTATCTGATAACCAGTGTTTCTGGGGTGACTGTAGCGGTAATGCACGTAGCTGTAAGTGGGATTGGGACAGGTGCCACGGGACTTGAAAGGAGGCACGACCCCAGCATCTACACGCATTAGTACAGAAAACACAGTTTTTCAGACAGATTGCACACACGAGACTGATAACCACGATGTCCCAAGCGCCTAAATGACACGACATGAGTGGTATCTCACGGAGCGGACTACTCTGCATGCCTAGAGAAGGGACGCAGAGAACACCCTTGTAGTAAAAGTAGTCTGATGTTTACCGAGAACTCGACAATCACTCTCATAACAACTTGATGTGGACAGAGCTTTCTCCACTCCAGTGGGAGTTTGTCTTGTAAACAATTTCCCGAAGTTCATATCATCGCTGACACAGTTTAGAGCAGGGGCACACAACCTTTTTATAAGTGGGGGTAAAATGTATCTCTCAAGGTACCTACCCACTTGGTCACTTGCCTACTCCCGCTTCATTAGCTAATTTTGCCATTCCCTGATTAACTTATGCTATCAGGAGGCTTAAAAGCCCTGCGAAACCATTTGAAATGAAAATCCACAGCCTGCTTCCAGTCTCCGACCGGGTCAGGAATGGAATGAATGAAGCCCCCATCTAGCGGCGAGGATATGCACTGTGCCGGCTGCCGAGGGCTGACGTACTCCTCTGGGGCAATGATTAAATGAATAACAGATGAAATGAAATGATAGTGGAGAGTGTTGCTGGAATGAAATTTTGACAGGGAAAACCGGAGTGCCCGGAGAAAAACCTGTCTGCCTCCGTTTTGTCCAGCACAGATCTCACACGGAGTGACCGGGATTTAAACCACGGACCCAGTGGTGAGAGGCCGGCGTGCTGCCGCCTAAGCCACGGAGGCTTCCTGCGAAACCATTTACATGTCCTTAAATTTAAATACATTTCTCACACATTTGTTAAGTCTTATGATAAATGTCCACCTTAAGTGTACAAGACTGAACTAAACCTAACTTACACTGAAGATCAATTAGTTCAATCTGGAAATTAATTGCACTGTCGCAACGTCAGTAGTGAACGGTAGAGATAACATGTCTCACATTTTCTCACATTATGAAATCGTACAGTGTTATAATTTGCTTAGTTTAACTTACAATAATGAGAAGAAACTCGCTATTCCCTTGCAATTTTGCTTGCTAATGGGATTGATTACTGGGCCGCGAGCCGCGGGTAGCGGATTGCACACCCTTGGTTTAGAGTGACCACATTGTGGTACAGTTGATAGAATACTTGGCCATCATCCCCAAGAGGTCGAGGTTCGATTCCCTACTCTGCCAAGAAATTTAATTCTGTCCTGAGGGCTGGAACGTGGTACACTTAGCCTCGTGAGGCAAAACTGAGAAGAGATGGGTTCGATTTCCACCTCAGCCATCTTGGAAGTAGTTTTCCATGGTTTCCCACTTCTAATCCCCACAAATTCCTGGATGGTTCCTAACTAAAGGCCACGGCCACCTGCTCCCCAATCCTCACCGGAATTACAAATATACAGACACCGTCGTTAGACCTACATTATCAGACAAATTCTGCACTCACACACCCCAGTACACGAGGCTAAATGGCCACGATGCCCCAGCTCCTCAAGTGAAACAACATAACAACAACTCTGATGGGGCGGACTACTCTGCATGCATGGAGTGGAGACGCACAGAACATCCTTGTAGTGTAGCTCCGCAACTTGAAGTGCGACCCTGCGTGAGCGCTAGCTCCGTCAGTCAGTGTGACACAGAGGACAGCGAGCTTGTAGTTCGCATTTTTTCCGGAGTTTCAGTTGGAGTTGCTGAGATGCGTCAGCCTGAGCGACAGAGAGGATAGCGAGCTTGTAGTTCGCATTTTTTTTTTCGGGTGTTCAGTTGGAGTTGCTGAGCTCTAAAAGTAGTTTGATGTAGGAATTCGTCAACGAAGTACAGTAAAATCCCGACATTTGCCTTGAGGGAGTGTGGGAAAAAAACACTGGGTAGAAGACACTCAGAATGGTCACTAACAGGGATGATGTTGAGTTGGTCGCATGATGAGCTCGGAGGGAGGTTCGAGTTGGTCCCACGGAACTGCCCTCTGTAGTGACAGACACGTTTGAGTTTGTCCCACGGTCAAAACATTCCTAGGTTAAGTTAGGTTAGGTGTGGTGTGGTGAGGTTAGGTTAAGTGTGGTGAGGTTAGGCTAAGTTAGTGTAGTTGAGGTTAGGTGAAGTGTGGTGAGGTTAGGCTAAGTTAGTGTAGTTGAGGTAAGGTGAAGTGTGGTGAGGTTAGGTTAAGTTCGGTTAGGTTAAGTTAGGTTGGGTGAAGTGTGGTGAGGTTCGGTTAAGTTAGGTTAGTGGAGGTTAGGTTTAGTTAGGTTAGGTTAGACGAGGTTTGGTGAGGTTAGGTTAGGTGAGGTTAGGCTAAGTTAGGTTAAGTTAGGTTATGTTAGTTTAAGCGAGGTTATTAATCCTTATTTAATATTTTATTATAAATACCAAATTAATGTATTATTATTGTGCCCGTCTTATCTGGGGAATATACATGGTTATCTTTCAGTTAGCTCAGTTTCGAGGTTGTTACGTTCATTTCCACCGTATGACCCATATATTTAGAATGTGAAGAGAGGGGTTGTACAAGCTATTAAAAATCACAAGTTTTACTGTAACAAATGCTTTAATCAGTTAAAAGCACCCAAACACAAAATAGAAAAACCATAAACAATGGTGAATAATTAAAACAAATACAGTAAACAATAACTCTTTAATTGTTACACACATCTTGCTTTATGATTTCGGATCTTTCCACGATCCATCTAACAACATCTTATTTTACTTTATTCAACATTTAAAGTATTAACACTTCCCATAATGGGTATTATTAATTCATTCTTCGCTGAGTGTCCACCTTGCCAGTCTTCGATCTCAGGACATTTACGTTACACAAAGAATGCCTCCATTTGGCTCTTAACTTTAGGTTTTTAAACCTTTTTATTTTATTTGTATTCAATCTTGTCGTTTCTCCACATATTTCAAACACAAAACATTTCATTTCTACAAGATTCAAAGATCTAACTTTTATTTTTACTCAACTTTTTAATTCAATGCTATAATTACTACTCCAGCCGGCGCTTCTGCGATTGTCATAAATCAGACTCCCCCATTCACTCAAGTGGTGGGCGACCCCGACCTGCGGTAAAGCTAGTAGCCTTGCCATTTGGGTGTTCGACCTTGTAGACCAACACACGGACCATATGTTTCTAACTTCTCTTTAACGGCAGTATTCTTAGCATTGAGTCTCCAAGTTGATTTTCATTTCCTATTCATATTTAAAACATTTAGTTGACTTATTGCAGTCCAACAAATATACCTTCGTTTACACGTGCTATTGGTTCGGAGAAACGTTCTCTGCTGTAAGAATGTTAAAACATTAGCGTATCAGCTCGCTTTGGCTCTGAAAATTTGCTGCATTGGGAATAATAACTTCATTCACGTGCCCCTGGCTACGTGAGAGTAATAACACAAATTCAGTAATGGGGATCCTGCCTCCATCCTGACATACGTTAACATCCACTCAGTCTTACAATACTATTTCTTTCATGTGCCTTTGCTACGTGAGAATAATAACACAAATTCAGTAGTGAGAATTACAGTCACTCTGATACAATTATGGCGTACAAAACCCGCCCCGGTTCATATTTCGACGATTTCTTGACAGTTTAACGATTTCTTCCGACCTGCACGGAAACGACATTACTTCATATAACCCTATGCTCGAGTTTACATTTAAGTCAGCCTATTTCCGGCGACAATCGATGTTCAACTTTGATCTCCAAATATTTATCTGCTTCAATACGGTACCCTTACCAGGATAGCGTATCTACTCACATTTACATATTCTTTGCCTTTCATTACATTTATTTACGGTGGTCCTTCAATATTACTTTTAATTTTATGTCCAATTGCCTTTACCTTCATTTTATCTGGTCCTATTACCTTCATTTACTTTTAGGTACTAACTATCCCTGGTTTTCCTACAAACAAATTTAATTGTGGTTTTCCTAACTCACATTTTATTCTTACAGCTTACTTGTATTTTAATTATTTAGTTTCAACATTCAATATTTACTTTACTTTAAAATTACTGATGTTTTAACTTCACTGTAAATTTATTTCAATTATATCATAAATAGAGTTCCTTCCTTATTTAAATCTTGACTACTTTACTTTCATTTCGGGTTATTTTTTTCTTTCTGAACACCTAATTCATTAACACGACCTTCCAAAATCTGGTCATTCTTTACAAAAATGCATTCTAGCACTGACATTTTAACACAATCACTTCAGAAAAATGATTATCTACAATGGTGTTTCCAGTCATGATACATAATGGTACAATTATAATAAAATCAGTAGTACTCACCGACTTCAGGCGGTTCAGAACCTCTTTCATGAAGAATTTCGCCCAACACAGTTGTAACTCAACCATTTTTCTAACACTGTGATGTGACTTATCAATTCTTTCCACTTCACACGAAGTTATACACTTTCTTAACATTTTAACAAGGATATTTTCTATATTTCCCATCACACAGGGACAGTTAAAACACATACAATAATATATTACCCTTTACAAATCACTTATTTAACACTTCACACGTATTTAACACTTTAGGATATAGTCCTATTTAACTCCTATGTTATTTACAGTTTGGCTGGCTGCGTGGCTCAGGGGTAACGTTCTCGCTTGCTGGGCCCAAGGTTGCAGGTTCGTATCCTGGCGCAGTCAGCTGGCATTTGAGGGTGCGCAAATGTGAGGGAGCCGTGTCCGTAGATTTACTGGCACGTTAAAGATCCCCTTCGGGGCAAAATTCCGGCACCCCGGCGTCTCTAAAAGCCAGTGTAGTTAAAAGGGACGTAAAACCAATAACATTATTATTTATTTATTTATTTACAGTTGAATACACTATGTGTAATTGTATTTCGCCGTATCTCAGGACGCGAACGGTGACCTCCCGACTCGTTCCTAGATGACGATCTCTCTTCTCTACTCGTGCCGGCTGCTCGCCTTAGTCCCTGCGACTATTATTTTATTTGGACCACTCCGGTCTCGACTCAACGTTCTGTCTATTTGTTTACAGTTTAAACACACTGGTTTACTATCGTAGCTGCTTACAAGTTCCGGCAACGTCTGGTTGCGAACTCCATATTTTCGAACTACTTTCTGCCTTCACGATTTTTCAATGTTCTCTATTTTAACGCTTCTATGTCTCTATCGCACTAGAACTGCGTGTTCTTTGCGTAGATACTACTTTATGATTTGTGTATAATTATACTTGAACGCGTACTTTCACTTTCTTTCGTTGCCTCATTCTAAATCTTCATGGCTCTCCATCAGAGAGATTCTAACTGGCTTCACTTTAAATATACTTTGGTTTCGAACCAACGCGTTGCGGCCTCGCCGGACCTACTGTTTAACTTGCGTAGCGTTCTGTCCCTCTAGACTGGTGGTTGACTTCCGTCAAGTCCCCTCAGGGATTACGACTTAACGTGATCTCTAACTGACGTACTATAGCGTGATGGTGAATCAGCGTGACCTCCTCTATGGAATCCACAAATTGACTGACTTCTGCCTCGCTCCTGCAAGCTTATATGCAAAACTACTCTGAAAATAGTCCGTTAATCATTTTTGAAAACCAACTTCCAATTCCTCCGTTTCCTCGAATTATAAAAATTGCCATCTTGTAGCGCGGGTTCTCAATGTCTAAAAACACTTCGTCAATCCCGAATTCGATAATACATATTCCCTAAATTAATTATTTTAGCTCCGTAGACTGTGCGTGGGAAGAACTCTTAACTCGATATTCTCCGCAGATCACTGCGCGAATGACTTCATTACGTAATGCCCCGTCATCACTTCTATACTCTTCTTCTTGCATCGTTATGCCCGACTCAGGAGCACGGTTGAACCTGTTTAGCTGATGTGTTGGCCTTCTTTTCCTTCCAAAATCTCTTCATCCTCTCGCTGAGCACCTTTCTTCGGTCTTCTGTCCAAGTTATGGTGGCCCTGGTGTTGGGTTTGTCTTCAAATTGGTGATTGTCGATTAGGCACTTCTATACTCTTATATTATTAATAATTTTTATACTTTCAAAAATTCGAATCCTATTTTACATTCACTGGGCTGTTTTTGTCCTCAAACTCCAATGATTATTTAAAAAGTTATTTCCAATAATCCTCTTGTAAGACGGTGCTATTAAACTACCTACGCTAATATTTCGCTGACCACGTTGTATCTCGGGGATTCCCCATCTCATATCGGTCGCCTTCAGGTGGCGCAATGTCTTGACTCAGCGGAGCTGCGTTTTCTTGCTATCGATGGCGCACGGTACTTAATGTCTTCATAAATCTATTTAATTAAATTTAAACGTGCTCTCTGGCTATCGGTTGTTGATAAGGTTATCGTGCAGCTGCAGATGACTCAAACTCTTGGATAACACATCGTAAGATTCCACTCAGCTCCCCAAGCTTCTGATATGAACGTTTTTACAATATGTGAAACCTCCAACTTAAGGGTTCTTGGTTCAAATCGTGTGCGGTCTTATAGACGGGCACATTATCAATGTCCCAATCATTAAATGGTGATGTTTTGACTGTGGGCCAACTTAAACGTATCCGCTGAGATGGAAGATTGTTGTTGTTAATTAATGCGGTAGGTAAAGGAAGGAAGGAAGCTTTTAGTTTAACGTGAACGTTAACCATGCGATCAAGAGCCACGGGACCTCCTTTTTACGTGGAATACGAACCATAGGAAATGGCATTTCACTTCGAAAATCTCACATGTATTGACTGGGAATCGAACCCAGTCTACCCTGGTGAGGGATGTGGTAGGGGCCCCGGGACTTGAAGTAAAGTACTATCCGGCATTTGCCTGGAGGGAGTGTGGAAAACCACAGGAAAAAGCACACTCAGGATAGCCGCTGTCAGTGTCAGGATTCGAACCTACGATCTCCGGAATTGCTGTAGCTGTCCTCACGGCCATGGTGCACGATTTAACGAGCACGGCTACCCCGCGGGACAGAGATGGAAGATAATGGGTTGATAGATTAGGTAGTGGTAATTGCTGTTTTAAGGGGTAGAACATCGAGGTTATCTGACCGTCTTATCAACGCCAAGAATTATTGTCGTCTAGAGGAAAGGAAAGAAGGAATTCTGATCCGTTGAACAATGGCTGTTTCGGATAAGGTTGTTGTTGTTGCTTATTTTAGGGGCTGCGACATCGCGATGATATAACCTCGTGTACTGTATTTTTGAGTGTGTGCCTCGAATTTGTGTGATAACCTATGGTTTTGTGATGGCTGTCCTAATGTAATATTTGTAAATTGAGGATAGGAGAATCGGGCGTGGTCTTAAGTTAAGTTAGGAACCATCCCAGCATTTGCCTGCAGTAGAAGTGAGGGAAACCAAGGAAAACCACTTCCAGGATGGATGAGGTGGGAATCGAGCCCCCGTCTTCTCAGTTTTACCTCACGAGGCTGAGTGTACCCCGTTCCAGTCCTCACAACAGAATTAAAATTCCAAGTCAGGGCCGGTAAACGAACCCTGACCTCCGCGGAGCCAGACAAGAACGCTAGCCGCTGCACCAAGAGGTGGTCGATCAAATATTGTAGTTGTTAATTTGTATTAGGGGATAAGGATACCTTGGTCATCAGCCCCGTGTACAACGGTACGTGTGTGTGGAATTTGTCTGATAACCTGTGTATCTTGTGCTGACTATAGTAGTGTGTCAAGGATTCGGTAGGTGGCCCAAGACTTGAACTAAGTTACTATCCCGGCATTTGCTTGGAAGGTTTGTTAAACTAAAACTGGAAAGTTCACTCACGATAGCCGTTTGCAGAGCTGGGATTCAAACCTCCATTCTCCGGACTTGCTGCGCCTCCCCATCGCGGGAATTGTATTTTTTAGCGATTAAACTCTCACGGCTATGCGACGAGGTGAAAAAAAAAGGTTGATGATGATGATGATGATGATAATTGTTGTTTAAAGGGGCCTAACATGTAGGTTATCGGCCCCTAATGGGTTGGGTGATAATGAAAATGAAAGATGATCAAATGAAACTTACAACTAGAACTAACTACTCTCTTACAAAATAGAAGAGGAAATGGGAAACAAAAGGAAAAGAATGTAAATAAAAGACAGGAGGAAAGGAAATGCCCTCAACCCTCGAATAATGAGAATTGAGGGATTTGGAAGGCAGGAGAGCCAAAAAAAGGCAGCGAGGAAAGGGAAAGAGGAGAGGGTCCGCCCCAAAGGCAATGGAAAAAGGGGTAAAACTTGACCCAGCTCAGGAATCCCTCGGGGTCGCCAAACCTCGAACTCACTAGCCGTGAGCCCTTGAGGGTGTAGCAGTATCCAGGGTGCACCAGAAGTGACGGGGCTACAAACACCCTGCCTCCTTGAGGGCCTTGTGCAAAAGGCAGGAGATATCATGAAAATAAAATGAAGGCTGACCCCTCGAAGAATGAGGGTATCAGGAAAGATGAGAAAAGGGCCAATTAATGCGGGCAAGTGAAAGACTGCCGAGGCCTCGGATACCCTAATACCATCGGGGTTGGAAAAGAACAAGAGTTGACCAAGGGAGGTCGATAGGAAAGATAACAGAGAGGAGCTCGGCACAAGTAAGTGGAAGCAATTCCGGACTCAGCTGGGGTCCCGTGGTCGCCAACCTACGTCCTACTAGATGTGAGCCCCAGGGGGGAAAAGAAAAGGAGAGTGCCATGAAACACGACCTCCATACGTAATACAGTCGGGATCGTAGTAGTTGACCAAAGGTGGCTTCGATATATATTGTTTTTCAGTCGGTAACTCAATTCTACCCAAATGTAATGGGTGCTTCCCTAAAGCTTAAATACATTTGCATGAAATAAATAGATTCAATTGATTCAATTCAATTAGGCCTAATTAATTTACATGATATTAATAAATTGAGTCATACATTCAATTGATTTAATTCAATGAATTGCATGGGATTAATAGGCTACATTCAATTGATTCAATTCAAGCAATTAATTTATTCGTTGATACAACGAAACTTTGTTTTAACCCTTTAGTGCCAGAGGGCGATATATCGGCTGAAGGAGCTACTACTAAAATGTCACAGGTCGATCTATCGGCCCCATTTTTATAAAAGCTATTTTATTTATATTATTTCCAGCCACGCAGTGTTATCACTGTTGTAATCAAGACAACGCGGGAATCATTCTCTCTCCGGATATATCGATGTGATTAACTTCCGTGAATTTACTGGATTAGTAATAAGTATTCTTTGAACATGCTGCGGTCAGCTGACTTCCGGCGCATGCGATCTTTTGAAGTTGTGTTTCTTTAAGTTCTTAGTTTGAGCTAATTTAGATAGTTGGGGATAACGTATCTAAACTTTTTGCATGCAGAAGAAATAACTAAGGTTTTAATGCTGAGTCAAGTGTATAAGAGCGAAGTTTCGACTGATGACTACGACTCTGAAACATTTTCAATACAAATTATAAAAAAATAATTATTTTTAGTCGCCTCCGTAGCGTAGCGGTGATCATGGTTAGCTGCCGCCTCGGAGGTCCTGGGTTCGATTCCTGGCTCTGCCACGAAATTTGAAAAGTGGTACGAGGACTCGAACGGGGTCTACTCAGCCTCGGGTGGCCCAAATGAGTAGAGGGGGTTCGATATCCCCTCAGCCATCCTCGAAGTGGTTTTCCGTGGTTTCCCACTTCGTCTTCAGGCAAATGCCGGGATGGTACCTTCTTCAAGGCCACGGCCGCCTCCTTCCCTCTTCCTTGTCTATCCATCCTAACCATCCCTTACCTTCCCTCATGAGGCCCCTGTTCGCTTTGCTGGTGAGGCCGCCTGGGCGAGGTGCCAATCCCACCTCACCAGTTGTATCCCTTCCGATTCGATGTTCCCAGCTCTAGGACACTGCCCGTAGAGGCGGTAGTGGTCAGTTCCCTCGCTGAGTCTATGGGTTCCACCAACCTGGAGGGTAAACAACAATATATATATATTTAATGAAACAAATTAAATTAAGTTTTAATTATTTAGGATATAATGCGTTTAAATATATATTTACTTGATACTGAAAAATATCAACAATCTAAAATATATTGGTAGAGGTAATATCTTTCAAATAACTTACTTGTAATTTCACGAAACTTGGCTTGGCATTTTTAATATAACCACTCATAATATGTTGGCATCAAAAGGGTTAAAATAAGCATATTGACCACTCCTGAGATGAATTCCTCTTACTGGTCACGAAATGAAATGATTAAACTGTCGAAGTACAGTACGTTGTGTTGACTCATCCCTTAGTTGCAGCTTTTCTACCGAGTTGGGCGATACATTATGTCTCCCACAAGGCACAGGTCACGGTGTAAACCCACTTCGAGAATGTCGTAACTGTCCGGTTTGAATAGGTGGGCATTAGATCTTCTCCGTATCTACAGCGATTTACTTTCACTTTCGTAATGGATTACTAGGAAAAGGACCACTAAACCTTGGATGTTAGTCTCGGTGACGACGGTTGGACCACGTTAGTCGCTATTGCGTTTCAGGAATACGGTTAGGCTACCAGATGCACTTTGCGGAATGTAGGACATAATGTTCTAAAATGTAGGATATTACAAAATCTAACACTAAGAAGCAAAATACCATATTTCACAGAGGAACTGATTTGTTCTGCTGGACAAATTAGACACTGAGCTTCAAGTTCATTTCTTCCTACTTTGTAGGTTTTTTTAATTTAGTTACCGGGTGAGTTAGCCGTGGTCGTGACGGTGTGGCTGCAGGCAGTCGCTCACATCCGGGAGGCGAGGAGGTTCGAATCCCCCCGCCGACAACCTTGAAGATGGTCTTCTGTGGTTTCCCATCTTCCTTCCTGGCGAATGCCGGGGTTGGTCCCTAACTATAGGCCACAGCCGCTACCTTCCAATTCCTCGTCCTTACATTCATACTTTCCTCCCCAGACAACACTCCACACGCGATGGTACTTGTAGCTCACCCCATAGGTGTCCGCAAAGGAGCAGCTACAAACTCTGGCGAGCCGAACATGTCCTCGACACTCCCGGCATAAAAGCCATACGCAAGAAAACATATAAAAAATAATAAAAATAAATATTTAGTTGATAAAATATCGTTAAATTTACACTTCCGCTTTGGCAAAGAGAAACGTTCCAAAGACTGCGAAACGCTCTCCTCACAGATTCATAGCACCACTGATCATTATTATAATTATATTTGAATTGCAGCCAATGGCCATAGCAGGGTATTTTAATTGAGCGCCCGTAGACTTGCCCATGAAGTTCAATTTCAATAGTTCCAACTTTGGCTACCTCAGACGCCACTGTCACTGACACCTAGCGGTGAACATTGGAACTTTATAGAGCGTTTCTAACCAAGTAACCTACAAATTAATCTACACACTACCAATTGTAGTGGTAGGTTCTTTAACATGCCATAAATCTATAACATGGGCCCACCGGCTTTTCTTCCCCTCCGAAGGAAGGACCACTGATCATTATAACAGCACTCCCCTCGCAATCTCAACTAAATGTTTCTTCTTCTCCTTCTTCTTTCGCGACAGGAGAATTGTTTGAAACCACTGATGTGTTTAACCCTTGAGAACTCGCGTGAAAAAATATAACACAAGGACTGGCGCCGGGTCATTTTGACCCATAGTCGTAGTCATAGCGATTTTAATGGAGTAATTTTACAACGGGTGTCTTCCTATGAACTATTCCCAATACAAAATGAGGTTTATTTAAATTTTTCAAATTTAACGTCAAGAAAAATGACAATAATTTTCGTAACAGTATAATTGACCTTGATAGTGGTGGCAAAGCAGTCATCTCAATTTTTTTGAACATAGGAGCTGATGACAAAGGTGTCCCTAGACCCTAAACATGGATCAACAAGAACGTGAGCTATGTTACTGTGCTGCACTGAAATAGGTGGTATTCCCCCTTATTTTTTACAGATTGTCCCGACTAACGTAAGCCGAAAATTGTCACGCGAGGACTGGCGCCATGGGTGAATCTGACCCGACCGTAAATAATACAGAAATAACTTGGGTGGTCACAAGGTAATGGACATGTTACCTTTGCAGGTTGAAGTTCAAGGTTAGGAAGGAAGGTACAGGAAATGAGGGCTGACCAAAACGAAAATAACTTTCTTTCTTTCTTTCTTTCTTTCTTTCTTTCTTCGGCATTTCCCAATTAATTGGCGTCACCGGAGCCAAACAGGCTCATTTTGGATTTGGCCGGGGATTTAACGCCAGATGCCCTTCCTGACGCCACGTGATTTTTCAGGTGAAAATTCCACCCCACTGTCACCGGGATTCGAACCCCACCCGTCCGGGTGAAAGACGAGCAGCTAAGCCACTGCGCCATCACGCCATCAGATTTTGGGACCATTGTATATTTAAAAAAAATATACGAATGAAAAAACTCAGCACTTAAAGTGGATAGCGTGTCGGTCTACTAACCTCAAGATTGCAAGTTCGCTCCTGGCCGTGGTAAGTGATTTTTGAAAGGCGGCAAAAATACGACACGCATGTCATACGATGTTGGCATGTCAAATAACCCATTTGAATTCAGTAGGCCGTGTTCATAATGGCAAAATTAATCTCGGGAGTTTTCGCCATCACAAAGTTTCTCATTTCCCTATAGAAAGCGCTATAGTGTTCAAGAAGCTTAGATATCTAACCTCCTTGACTTTCATAGTGATTCAAGGAACGACGAAATTCGACATGCAAGCTACCCTCTGGGTGTCAAATTACGAAGCTTGCACCAGGCACCCGAGGCCATACGATATTATTATTATTATTATTATTATTATTATTATTAATAATATTATTATTATTATTAATATTATTATTATATTATCAATATTTTGAAATTGATAACATTCCTTTTTTACAGTTTATTTAAATTGCTTTTTAGTTGAAAATGTGTCTCTGTTATTCCTGAATAACAGTCCAGAAATATAACCGCAGGAGCGTATCGAAAGAGTGGCCATTTTGTGATAATCTCTGTGGAAACAGACTGAGATCGGGGACTGGCAACCTCGGTAAATAAATAAAGGGAGCTAAACGGTCATTATTTTGATGGGACTGTACACTTTCGCGGTGCTTTCTTCCTCTTGACTGGCTCTGGTTTCACTTTTCGCCACTACGTAGTTACGATGCAGGCCGAATATGGGTCATGCAATGAATATGCTAATATCGGCCAGCACACCGAATTACTGTGACATGTGAGCGATGCAGGCGCATGCAATCGGATCTCGTGACGCAACATGACTCTACACTTTATGGTTTGTTTACATTCTGGTGTTCCCATTTCCCACCGAGTGCACTACTTCTCGCTGGAGATAACGGTGAGTTCGAATGCACTTTTTATGTGCGACATCATTGCAATTCTGCGTCCCTCTCTCATCATTTGGTTATCTTAGGCCCTAGAGCAGCCTTGGGCAGAGTGCGGCCCGTGGACCAAGTGTGGCCCTTGAGCTAGTTTAATCCGGCCCGAGACATGGTTTCGAATTATAGGCTACTATCTACAATTACACATAGGTCATACTTTCTGTTCTGTATACTAAGAAGTATAATAATATCGTATGGCCTCGGATGCCTGGTGCAAGCTTTGTAATTTGACACCCAGAGGGTAGCTTGCATGTCGAATTTCGTTGTTCCTTGAATCACTATGAAAGTCAAGGAGTTTAGAAATCTAAGCTCCTTGAACACTATAGCGCTTTCTAGTAGAGAAATGAGGAACTTTGTGTTGGCGGAAACTCCCGAGATTAATTTTGCCATTATGAACACGGCCTACTGAATTCAAATGGATTCTTTGACATGCCAACATCGTATGACATGCGTGTCGTATTTTTGCCGCCTTTCAAAAACCATTTCCCATGGCCAGGAGCGAACCTGCAATCTTGGGGTTAGTAGACCGACACGCTATCCACTCACCCATCGTGGCAAGCTTACTTAGAAGTGAAAAACTGTTGCAATCCCATTGTGTTTATGCGTTTTGTGTAATTAGAGTTGCAGCTAGAACTGATTAAGTTACAATGTAGCAATGAATTGAAGCTACTATTCCTCAACGTTTCGAAATGGAGTTCTACAAGGCCCTACCAAAATCAAGCTTCCCAAACTTGAATCTCAAGCACGGAAGATAACTGCCATGTTCGTATCTTCCTATATGTGTGAACAGCAGTATTCTACAATGCAGCTCAAAAATAGCGTCAGAAATAGATTGACAAACCACCATTTAGCTGCGCTACTATTGTAAGAATCAGCTCATCCCAGTTTCAACCAGATTATGAAAAACTTTTAGAAGCACAGTCAGAGTTTCACTTTTCACATAGGCTACTCCTTCCTCTTCTAACAAATAATAAAGGTGGGTTCATAGTGCAAGGAATATTTTACTGGGCTAAGAAGAAAGCTCGCCCGAGTTAGGAACTACCTCAACAAACCAAAAAGAAAAAGGTGTGTTCCTTTTTTTCCTAAGTTTTCTATCATTGTAGCCTCTAAGTTTTGTTTGATTTAAAATTCAGAATTAAAATATTTATAATAATATTTATAATAATAATATTTATAATCTATTTGTAAACATGATGTTTTATTTTCTGCCCCAAAAACGTTAGCCCACGTCGGCCCTAGATTTTCGATTTCTAGTGCATTCTAAGTGTGATTATCATATGACCAACGGCGTAAGAGTCGTTCATAATTCACTTTACCCTCCTTCAGCTCACATTTCTGTCTGGTAAATCTTTATAAAGAAGAAGCTAAGTTCGTCCGTTTTTAGCGAGTTTCCTCAGCCATCTTGGAAGTGGTTTTGCGTGGTTTCCCACTTCTACTCCAGGCAAATGCCGGGGATGGTACTTAACCTAAGGCCACGGCCGCTTCCTACCCAAATCCTATCTCAATTACAAATACGGGTTATAGACATAGCAGTGACAGAGGTTATCAGACAAATTCTACACACACCCAAGTACACGGGTCTACATGACCACGATGCCGCAAAGCCCCTAAAATAATATTCATATCTCCTGGAAGCTACTCAAAGTTGTATTATTAAGGAAGTTAAAAGAACGTCTTTAATATCTGATCCAAATATGAAACCATCTTTCGTTAACTACTTCGCTTTAAAGTCAAAAGAAACAAAGAAAGAAGGAAGGGAAGAAGAAAGAAAGAAAGAAGGAAAGGAAGGAAGGAGAGAAAGAATGAAGGAAGGGAAGGAAGAAAAGGATGGAAGGAAGGAAAGAAAGAAAGAAAGAAAGAAAGAAAGAAAGAAGGAAGGAATGAAAGAATGGAAGGAAAGAAAGAAAGAAGGAAGGGAAGAAGGGAAGTATGGAAGGAAGGAAAGAAAGAAAGAAAGAAGGAAGGGAAGTATGGAAGGAAAGAAAGAAAGAAAGAAAGAAAGAAAGAAAGAAAGAAAGAAGGGAAGTATGGAAGGAAGGAAAGAAAGAAAGAAAGAAAGAAAGAAGGAAGGAAAGGATGGAAGGAAAGGATGGAAGGAAAGAAAGAAGGAAGGAAGGAAATGAAGGAAGGAAAGGATGGAAGGAAAGAAAGAAAGAAAGAAGGAAGGGAAGGAAGGAAGGAAAGGATGGAAGGAAAGAAAGAAAGAAAGAAAGAAGGAAGGAAGGAAAGAAATGAAGGAAGGAAAGGAAGAAGGAAGGGAAGGAAGGAAAGGATGGAAGGAAAGAAAGAAAGAAAGAAGGAAGGAAGGAAGGAAGGAAGGAAATGAAGGAAGGAAAGGATGGAAGGAAAGAAAGAAAGAAAGAAGGAAGGAAGGAAAGAAAGAAAGAAAGAAGGGAAGTATGGAAGGAAGGAAAGAAAGAAAGAAAGAAAGAAAGAAAGAAGGAAGGGAAGGGAGGAAAGAAAGAAAGAAAGAAAGAAAGAAAGAAAGAAAGAAGGAAGGAAGGAAGGAAATGAAGGAAGGAAAGGATGGAAAGAAAGAAAGAAGGAAGGGAAGGAAAGAAGGAAAGGATGAAAGAAAGAAGGAAGCGAAGGGAGGAAAGAAAGAAAGAATGAAGGGAATGGAGGAAAGAAAGAAAGTAAGAAGGAAGGGAATGGAGGAAAGAAAGAAAAAAAGAAAGAAAGAAAGAAAGAAGGAAGGGAAGGAAAGAAGGAAAGAAAGAAAGAAAGAAAGAAAGAAAGAAAGAAGGAAGGGAATAGAGGAAAGAAAGAAAGAAAGAAAGAAAGAAAGAAAGAAAGAAGGGAATGGAGGAAAGAAAGAAAGAAAGAAAGAAAGAAAGAAAGAAGGGAATGGAGGAAAGAAAGAAAGAAAGAAAGAAAGAAGGAAGGGAATGGAGCAAAAAGAAAGAAGGAAGGAAGGGAAAGGAGGAAAGAAAGAAAGAAAGAAAGACAGAAGGAAGGGAAGGAAAGAAAGAAGGAAGGGAAGGGAGGTAAGAAAGAAAGAAAGAAAGAAAGAAAGAAAGAAAGAAAGAAAGAAAATAAATAAATAAAGAAAGAAGGGAATGGAGGAAAGAAAGAAAGAAAGAAGGAAGGGAAGGGAGGAAAGAAGGAAGGAAAGGAAGGAAGGAAAGGAAGAAGGAAGGGAAGGAAGGAAGGAGATTAAAACATAATAGTATTGTAGGCTACCAGTTCTTTATTACGTCACTCCCATCGACATCTTGTCAAAGCTTAGAACAAGGAAGTTTAAAGACATGAAATCATCACAGAAGTGACAAAGAGGAAATCTGACATTCTGCGGATCGGAGCGTGGAATGTTAGAAGTCTGCTAGGAAGTGGAAGGTTAGAAAACTTAGAAAGGGAAATGGATAGGTTGAGGTTGGATTTGGTTGGGATTAGTGAAATGCGCTGGCAGGAAGAACAGGACTTTTGGTCAGGAGACTATAGGGTCATTAGCACTAAATCAAACAATGGCCAAGCTGGGGTTGGCCTCATATTGAGTAGGAAACTTGGACAGCGGGTGGAATATTATGAGCAATATAGTGAACGGATTATTGTAGCAAAAATCAATACAAAACCTACCTGCACTACAGTGGTACAAGTCTATATGCCTACCAGTCAAGCTGATGATGAGGATGTTGAAAAGGTCTACGAAGAAATAGACGAAATTCTGAGGTATATCAAGGGTGATGAAAATGTTATAGTAATGGGAGATTGGAATGCTGTGGTAGGAAAAGGGAGAGAAGGGAAGATAGTAGGAGATTTCGGATTAGGTGAAAGGAATGATCGAGGAAGCAGGCTGGTAGAATTCTGCACCGAGCATGAATTGGTCATAGCTAACACCTTATTCAATAACCACAATAGAAGAATATACACATGGATGAGACCAGGAGATACAGGGCGTTACCAAATCGACTTCATTATGGTCAAGCAGAGGTTTCGAAACCAGATTTTGGATTGTAAAACATATCCTGGTGCTGACATAAACTCTGATCACAATCTGGTTGTAATGAAATGCAGATTAAAGTTGAAGAAACTGAAGAAAAGTCAAAAGCCAAAAAGGTGGGCAATAGACAGACTGAAAGAGAAGGATGTAAACGAAAGATTCAAGAAGAGTATAAAGGAAGGACTAATGAAAAACCCTAAACAAACTTCAATTGCAGACGAATGGGCACTTTTGAAGAATGAAATAACAATATCCGCAGAAGAAAACATTGGTAGGAAAGAAAGAATAGGTAGAAAACCGTGGATCACTCGGGATATACTAGAATTGATGGATGAAAGGCGGAAACACAAGAATCTAAGAGATGAAAAGGGGAAAGCAGAATACAGACGTCTGAGAAATGAGGTTAACAAGAAGTGCAAGGAAGCGAAAGAAGAATGGTTGAAAGAGAAATGTGCAGGTATAGAAAATTGTCTGAAATTAGGAAAAGTAGACACAGCTTATCGAAGGATTAAGAATACTTTTGGGGAAAAGAAGACTAAATGCTGTAATATTAAGGACACAAATGGAAAGCCTCTAACAGATAGGGAAGAAAAGGTTGAGAGATGGAAAGCTTACATAGAGAGTTTGTATAAGGGAAAGGAGATTGAGAATCATGTAATGGAAAGGGAGGAGGAAATTGATGACGATGCGAAAGGAGATTTAATATTGAGATCAGAATTTGATAGAGCTTTGGAAGACTTAAGCAGGAACAAAGCACCAGGCATAGATGATATACCGATTGAGTTGCTACGCTGCATAGGAGAAGAAGGTCTGATCAGGTTATTTCACTTGGTGTGTAGGATTTATGAGACAGGTGAGGTACCCCCTGATTTCAAGAAGAATGTAATCATCCCTATACCAAAGAAAGTGGGAGCTGACAGATGTGAAGATTACCGTACAATCAGCTTGATTACTCATGCTTCAAAGATCCTGTCTAGAATAATTTACAAGAGGATTGAAAGCCAGATAGAAACGGAGTTGGGTGAAGACCAGTTTGGTTTCAGGAGAAATGTAGGAACAAGGGAAGCTGTACTAAGTCTTAGGCTGATTTTAGAAGGTAGAATAAGGAAAGATAAGAGAACGTTCATGGCTTTTGTAGACTTAGAAAAGGCTTTTGATAACGTTGATTGGACTAAATTGTTTGACATTTTGAAATCAATTGGAATAAAGTACAGGGATAGGAGGGTGATATACAATCTGTACAGAAACCAGACAGCAGTCATTCGAGTTGAAGGACATGAGAGAGAAGCTGGTATTCAGAAAGGTGTAAGGCAAGGCTGCAACTTATCACCCATACTTTTCAATCTTTACATTGAACAAGCAATGAAGGAAATTAGAGAAAAATTTAAAGTGGGAGTGAAGATTCAAGGAGAAATAATTTCAACTCTGAGATTTGCTGATGACATCGTCATCTTGGCCGACAAGCCTGAGGATTTGAATGAGTTTTTGAATGGTATGGACTCCGTCTTACGGAAAGAATTCATGATGAAAATAAATAAATGTAAAACAAAAATACTGGAATGCAGCCGAAATATATCAGAAACCTCTATGGAGATCAAATTGGCAGGTGAAAAGCTGAAGGAAGTAGGAGACTTCTGTTACTTAGGAAGCAGAATAACCAGTGATGGACGAAGCAAAGTGGATATTAAAAGTAGGTTGGCTCAGGCAAAGAAAGCATTTCTACAAAAAAGGAATCTGCTGACATCGAATATAGATTTAGGTATTAGGAAGTCATTTTTGAAAGCCTTTGTCTGGAGCGTGGCGCTCTATGGAAGTGAAACTTGGACTATTGGTGCAGCAGAAAAGAGGAGAATTGAAGCATTTGAAATGTGGTGTTACAGGAGAATGATGAAGATCAGATGGGTAGATAGGGTTACAAACAAAGATGTATTAAGACGAGTGGGAGAGGAGAGATGTTTCTGGCGACTGCTAATGAAGAGAAGAGATAGGTTGGTAGGACACATGCTAAGACACCCAGGAATAGCAAGCTTAGTTATGGAAGGAAGGGTCGAGGACAAAAACTGTAGGGGTAGACCAAGGTTAGAATATGTTAAACAGATTGCCTCCGATGTAGGGTGTCGGAGCTATGTAGAGATGAAACGATTAGCTCAGGACAGGGAGGCATGGAGAGCTGCATCAAACCAGTCAAAAGACTGAAGACTCAAACAACAATCATCTTTGAAGTTACTCCGATTAAGGAAGCACTCCCTGAAACAAATTATTAACAACAAAGTAGAACATAACATACACATCAGTGACATAAATTTGGTACAGTATAAGATTTTTTCCAATTGAATGCATTACCGGTAGTTTGTAGTCTATTATGCCCAAATTTCTTTTATTCCATACAAGTACCCGGCATGCGTTGCAGTGCCAATCGAAGAAAGTGTTGGCGTTGTAAATTTGTTTCTTGAAGTGCTTTTGGATACACAATATATTTTTTCAATTTCCGTTAAATGCCTCCAAACTATCGTAAAATGGATTAACTCATTTAGAAACATTCGTGGGAGCGTGCACAACAACTCACCAAAGTTTCGTCGCAATCGATGAATGGTAGGCCTATATGAACGCATACGGGATTTTGTTGAAACGCTACGTGCGTCGTCGCTCATTTGTTGAATCTACTCGTGCGCTACCTATATTAAAAAGGATTTACTAAGCCAGAAACCTTCCTTGGAGTGTACTCAACATCTCACCCAAGTTCATCGCAATCGGATGAATGGTATATGAACGCATAGGAGACATACACACAGACAAACTATCACGTAACATTCATTTTTAGCCTACTTTTCACATTTTGCAAAAATGAGGAAAAAGTAGACTTATGAGATCGGGCAAATGTCTGTCTGTCTATCTGTCTGTCTGTCTGTCCTTCTGTCTGTCTGTCTGGCTGTGTGTGTGTCCCCCCCTATCAACTCCTAAACGGCTGGAGCAATCGAAACAAAATTTGGTAGGAGTAGAGATCTATACCTGAATATCTCACAGCCATATTTGAAAATGATGTCAGTGCTACCAACTGCTAAAAAATCGCAATTGAAATTTGAGCTCCATGTTGGATATCTTGGAAAGTATGAATGGGAGCTATTTCAAAATTGGCACACGTACAGATCATAATATTTCAGTTTAATTTCCAGGAGGCCAAACATGGCAGTGTTGCCAAAATGATTATAAGCCTGCTGATAGGTCCAATTTTTAAATGCATATAACTTCCACACTATCAATTGGAATTCAACCAAATTTCGTATGTTGTATGTGTACATAAGCAGATATGACTGAACGTATTCTTAAGACGTACCAGGGCTGCCAACTGTTAATAAATGCTCCTAATTTATTTTATCAAAATACCAATATATCAGAAAGTATGCAAGCCGACAGCTTTAAACTATGCACACGTATAGTACCTGACATTCTATATTAATTTGGAGTAACTTATATACGTCAGTGCTACCAACATGATTCTAAGCCTGCTGACAGGTCCAACTTTAAATACATGTAACTTCCATACTATCATTTGGATTTCAACCAAATTTTGTATGTGCTATGTGTACTATAACAGATATGACTATGCGTATTCTAAGGAGCAACCAGGGCTGCCAACTGATAATATGTGCTGTCCCTATTTTTGTAACCCTAATATCAATATATCAGAAAGTATGCAAGCCAATAGCTCTAAACTTTGCACACGTATAGTACATGGCATTCTAGACGAATTTGGAGTAACTAATATACGTCAGTACTGCCAACATGATTCTAAGCCTGCTGATAGGTCAGTTTTAAAATGCATATAACTTCTATACTAACTAATGGATTTCATTCAAAATTGGCACAACAATAGATCATATTATTTCAGATTATTTCTGACCAATACATGCATGACATTGTTGCCAACATGATTTTACGCGCGCTGTTAGATCCAATGTTTAACTGCATGTAACGTCCATGCTATTCATTGGACTTCAACCAAATTTTGTATTTTGTACCTTAAGGGATGGAACTAAGAATATATTCAGTCATCAGGGCTGCCAACTATAGTGCTCTATTAGGATACATTATGCCAGGTATACAGTATTTCGAACTATCTTTCACCCGGACGGCCGGGGTTCGAATCCCGGTGAAGCGGGGTGGAATTTTCACCTGAAAAATCACGTGGCGTCTGGAAGGGCATCCGGCCTTAAATCCCCGGCCAAAACCAAAATGAGCCTGGTTGGCTCCGGCAAACCCCATTAATTGGGAAAAGCCGAAGAAGAAAGAAAGAAAGAACAGTATTTCGAACTAATTGGAAATTTCGATATTAGCAACTTAATTTCGTCATTATTCTAGATAGGTTCATATTCTGTAGAATAATCATTGGCATGAAAAGTAGGCTGTATAGTTCTTCACGGAACTTCTTGTTATATATAGAGATGTTCTAAATCTAGATTTATCCCCAAATTCAAATAGCAGAAGGCACCATTTCCGCGTATGACTCGTAGTGCAGTTTGTTAGCTACTACTTCAGAGTCCGAGGTTCCATTCCCTGGTCTGCCAAGATATTTAATTCTGGTTTGTACTGTAGTAGGTCTATTGGATCGGCAGTCTATCACTGACGTGTAAGTCACCCAAGTGATGGCCACAGTGCCACACGAGCTTACTTTTACATTTACTCCTCGTTTCTAATTCTAGTCTGAGAGTTGGAACGGGGCACACTCAGCCTTGTGAAGCTAAACACAGAAGAGATGGGTTCGATTCCCACTTTAGATGTGATTCTCGTGGTTTCCCGCTTCAACTCTAGGCAAATGTCAGGATGGATCCTAACTTAGGCTAAGGCCACGGTCGCTTCTTTCCAAATTCTAACTTCAATTACAAATAGGCTACACACACTAGTACAGTCATCGCATTGTCTCAGGTTATTAGACACACACATACCCAGATGCACGGAGCTACATAACCGCGATGTCCAAAAGCCCTTGAAAGAGACAACAAGAACAACAACGTTTCTAATAATAATAACAATAATATAGAATTAATAATAATAATATCAATCATTTAATCATTGCCCCAGAGGAGTGCGTCAGGCCTCGGCAGCCGGCACAGTCCATATCCTCGCCGCTAGATGGGGGCTTCATTCATTCCATTCCTGACCCGGTCGGAGACTGGAAGCAGGCTGTGGATTTTCATTTCAATAATAATAATATCAATAATCCCACACAGGTCTAGGTTTGATTCCCGGCTCTGCCAAGAAAATTATTTATGATTTGAGAGCGGAACAGATTAAACTCGGCCTGGTGAGGAAAAACTGAGAAGAGGTGGGTTTGATTCCCATCTCAGCCATCCTGGTGGTAGTTTTCCGTGGTTTCCCATCTCTATTTGAGGTAAATGCCGGGATGGTTTCTAGCTTAATGCCACGACCTCCTCCCCAATCATCACCTAGATTACAAATATACACACTAATACAGTCATCACAATAACGCAGGTTATAAAACAAAATTCTACACATACACACTCAGAACAGAAGGCTGAATTACTACGATGTCTAAGCTCCTCAAAATGAACCAACAGCAATTTTATTTTGGTTCTATTAATTGAAACAAACGTCTATCAATTCTTAAATTTATTGAACAAAATCTAATTAAAAATGAATATGGGTTTATCTTCAGCACATAAATGATTCTAGATTAAAGCAAATCATAAAAAAAGTTGAACTGAAGTGATAGTATAGCCTTAAGCTAATTATAAAACGTTGAACTAAAGTGATTTCAGTTTAAAGTAAAGCTAATCATAAAAATATTGATCTAAAGTGATTTTAGTTTAAAGTAAAGCTATTTTAAAAACATGAATTAAAATTATTTTAGTTTGAAGTAAAGCTTATTATGAAAAAATTGAACTCACATTATTTTAGTTTAAAGTAAAGCTAATTATAAAAAAATTGAACTAAAGTTATTTTAGTACAAAGTACGGTATCAAAACATTGAACTAAAATTATTTTAGTTTAAAAGTGAAGCTAATTATCAAAAATTAATTAAAATTATTTTAGTTTAATATTTTTATAATAAGCTTTAAGTTCGAGTCGTTTACAATATGCTGAAGATAAATTCATCAAGATTTGAAACATGTTTATTCTTTAATTAGATTTTGCTTCAATACATTACGTAACATAGGTTTTTGTTTCAATTAATAGAATCATTGCAAGTCAATACGGAAAACTTTTTTTTAACCAATACTTCTGCTTTCCAATTATTTTTGGTGAAATTTAAAATTTTCCATGAAATCCTCCCGGGGGTTGGTTTGTGGTTGGCGATCTTCAGGGGAAGCCCCGGAGAACTGGCGCCTATGCACTGCGATGGAATCTCCTTTCGCTCTCTTCAAAGTATTCCGTGTGATGTGTGACTCACTGTTAGGAAATATTATTGGAGGACCTGCCCACCGCTCGCACAGCCAATGGCGAGAATTGAGGCCAATCCCCCAATGAGCAGCTGCTATGGCGGTATATAATATTGGTCGCGCACAAATTAATGTCCAGTTATCATTCTGTGCTGCGGCATGGGCGTAAGGTGATCGGCTTCAGTCAACCGTGAGTTGTTTTTTACGTTTCAATGTACCATAACGTACATCGATAAATAACATTTTATTTCAAAAGTCGTGTGTAGGATCCAGAATAGCAGGTGCATGAAAAATATGTGGTCTCTAAGACAGTTGATTTGTAACTTATCAGTGTAAATCAGGAAATAACTAATATTTTAGACATTGTGTATTGTTTCCAAAATATTATTGTTTTGATGTGAGTAAGCCACCATCACTATTCGACCCTGTGGTGTAGGGGTAGCGAGCTTGCCCCTTACCTAAGGATTGTTGTTGATGTTTATTAAGGGGCATTGCGACATCATGGCGATGTAGCCCCATGTGCTTGGGTGTGTGTGTAGAATTTGTCTGACAACTTGTGTGTCACTAGTGTGTGTATTTTTTTAAATTGAGTTAGGATTTGGGTAAGAGGCGGTCGTGGCCGTAAGTTAGGTACCATTTCGGCATTTTCCTGCAGTAGAAGTGGGAAAACACGGAAAACTACTTCTAGGATGGCTGAGGTAGGAATCGAACCTGTCTCTTCTCAGTTTTACCTCACGAGGCTTAGTGTACCCCGTTCCAGCCCTCAGACCAGAATTACATCCCTTGGCAGAACCAGGAATCGAAGCCGGGCCTCCGCACTGACAACAAAGAATGCTAGCTACTACGCAACGAGGCAGACTTTCTTACCTAAGAAGTTCGGGAATTTTAGGGCAGAAGCAGGGTGTACTGAGCCTCATGAGGATAATTGTGTAGTTGCCTGGTCCGGGAGTCAGTGATCCTGGTCAAAAAAGCCGAGATTAACAGCCGAGGGGTAGAATTTGCCTGATAACCTGCGTTATTATAATGTCTGTCAGAGTGTGTGCATTTTGTTTTTGTAATTGGGGCTGTGCTTAGGAATGAGACGGCCGTGACCTTAAGTTAGGAACCAATCCATCCTAGCATTTGCCTTGAGCTGAAGTGGGGACACCATGAAAAACCACTTGTAGGATAGTTGAGGATGGAACCGAAACTACATTTTCTCAGTGCTCTATCCTGAAGCTGAGTTTACGCCATTCCAATCTTCAGACCAGAATTAAATATCTTCCTAGAACTGGGAATGGAGCTCGGACTCTGAGCTGACAGTCAAGTATGCTAGCCAGTACGATTATCAAATAGGCTAACTAATATATGATTTCAGAGAAGAGTAGCTTTTATCCCTCTAAGCTATGATATAAAGCTGTTATTGTAAACTAATTGCTTAAATAAATAAAACACAATCTAAATAAACGGACATGTCATGTATTGATAGTCAATAGTTTACAGGGATTCAGTGTGTCGACATTTCGGTAGATGGTGAAGTAATTTCGAGTAGCCTGGTGCGATTCTTCGTATTGACACCATTTGGGTGATTTGCGTATCAACGGTAACGTTCCAGTACTCAACCTAGAATTAAATTCCATGATAGAGCCAGGTATCGAACGTGGACCTCCCGGGTGGTACGTAACAATACTACCACTAAACCACGAGGCGCACTGCAAAATGATAATAAAAATGTTATGTTAGTTAGTTATTGTTGTTATAAGGGGCAGAACTACAAGGTCATCTGCCCCAATGAAAATGTTGATAATACAGGGCGCCAGGAAATGTTCTCCGCAGTGCCTAAAAGCTGCTGCGAGAGTTAATTCATTTAAGGGACTTGGAACATCTTGGCCATCAGCCCCATGTAGTTGGGTGTGTGTTGAGCTTGTCTGATAACCTGTATTTCTGTGGTGTCTGTAGTAGGTACAGGGATGGGGTAGGTGCCCTGGGACTTGAGGTAAGGTACTATCGTGGCATTTGTCTGGTGGGAGTGTGGGAAAACCCTGATAATAATAATAATAATAATAATAATAATAACAATCATAAATCAGTATGGAAATTTGCACAGAGATACGATTTTATTGAGAAGGAAGTTCCATAATTATTATAAATGCAGACCAGATCAGGTTCTGAACAATGACAAAGCAAAGATCTTGTGGGACTCGACTATAATAAGTGATCAGTGGCATTTGGTACCGACAGTCGTGGCTAAGCTCGCTAAAGCGCAGCGTTAGGTCATGGGGTCAAGCTCTCTACTGACTCGGTAGACGCGTGTGTTTGAGCCCCGCCATCAGTCGTCCTTGAAATGATTTTCCGTGGTTTCCCCATTTTCAACACCAGGCAAATGCTGGGATGGTACCTTCTGACACGGCCACTTCCTTCCACATTATTGCCCAGTTTCATTCCATCTCTCATCCCGGTGCGCAGGTCACCCACGGGCGTCGAATAAAAAGACCTGCACTCGGCCTCTCAGGAGGCCACTCGACAAAAAAAAGTGGCATTTGGTAGACAAAGTTGGAAATACTTGAAATTGAACTTGTCCGGTTTCATTCATCTTCATTCATTTCAGCTCATCCACACGCGACGGTACTTGTGGCTCTCCCCATGGGTGTCCGGATAGAAGCAGCTACAAACTCTGGCGAGACGAACATGTCCTTGGACACTCCCGGCACTAGAAGCCATACGCTAAATAAATAAATAACTTTGTAGAAGCCAACAGGCCAGACTGGTGATATTCGATACGCAAACACACAAGGCAACCATTGCCGATGTTGCTGTGCTCGATAAAAACCTACAGAATACAGCGGCAGAGAAAAGGCGCAAATACCAGCCACTTGCCACTGAGCTCAGTCACGAGAAGTATCAGTCATCCCAGTCGTCTCTGTGAATGGCTTAGTTACGAAGGACTGGGGAAACTTAGCTTGAAGAAACACAATACGCTGATAATGCAAAAGGCTGCCCTTCTTGGTACGTAAGATTGTCTCTATAGTGATAGTGACTTGTTCTGAACATCTTGATATCCAGTGCTAACAAGGACTCGGAAGGGGTCCGACAGTGATTCTTTTTTTGTTGTTGTAAATTTCACATTTAATAATGATGGTCTAATCTCTACATAGGCCTAGTAGGCTATAAAGCAAAGTCCCCGATTCTTGAATGTAACGGGAAATCTCGTGAACCACTGGATGGATATTGATGTGGCGTTCACCATTCTGTAAAGGATTTCTCCAGGAAGGTTTCTGTAGAAAACCATTCATTTATGACCAAAGGAAGCCGAGCAGTAACGATATCGGTGAATCGAGTCTAAGAAAAACCTCCCGTCCATGCGCCTTTTAAGCTTATGCTGGGTAAACCGTTAAAAATATCTATATACTATGAGTGTAAGAATTGTTCAGTATGAAAATTTCTACTAAAGAGTCCGGGACATCATAACCCTATCTTTAATACATCGCCCACTCTACGTTTTCATTTCTTTCAATTATTTCCATTCAGTGTAAATATTAATTACCAGCTTCGGTGCGAGTTTACAAGATAGCGAGCGAGCCTATGGGCCTAACCCCAGCTTCCGCAGGCATCAAACTATCGTCTCGTGTCGAGTTAAGATTTCAGAGAAGAGTATATTTGTTTGGAGGTTCGCTGTTCACCTCGGCTTTTCGGAATTGCGTCTGGGACCTGCCGTCCGTGCGCCTTTTAAGCTTACGCTGGGTAAACCATTTAAGATACCGGGCGAAGCCAGACCGGTTGCTAGTAATAAATATAATAATCGTTGATCAGTGGAGACAGATCTCCCATTAACCCGGCAGTGGTGCGGTCAGAAATTCATACGCCAGTGGTGTGTGGTACACCCCATGTTGTTTTTAATATATGAAAATTACTTAACATTTGAAATTTGTATTTTAACGGATTCCATGTTATTACTACAACATAAACTGATTATATATTGATATAAAATGGCAACAATGCAGTTCTATACTCTCCAACAATGCAGTTCAATACTTAATCAGAATCAACTGGCTCATCCAGTACAGCATCAATACATTATTAGTGCTCGCACACCGTCTCCTCGAGGCCCATAAGGATCCATATATAACAATATTTATTGTTAAGAACTAAATATTACATATTAGGAAGCATAGAAACAAAAATATAATTTTACTCAGTATATTTACCTCTTCCGTTTATGAAACGGGAGCGGTGTGTGGGGGTTTCCTAAACCCCAGCAAGCTCCCACTGCAGCTGACGAAGTCAAATGCACAACTAAGGTTAAAAAACCACAATCACCGCCCTCTATTGACACCAACTGGCAGCTACCTGGAACTACAAAGCAGTGCGAGACGCCTTCTACCGAATATTTAGGCTATATAATTATGTGCTAAGGGGTGAGCGGCACCCTAACACACCACTGCCGGGTTAAGAGACGTAGAGAAACAAGGAAGGTAAATATTGAGGGGAATCCTTGGTCCAGTCTGCTCTGAATCTGGATGATACGGACGTCTCAGGGGCTTTATCAGCATGCTGAAAAGATCACTGACACAGGCCCCGGGCTAAGGTGATAGACGCCCTGGGCAAATGGTCTACTGGCGCCCTTTTTCTCATTTATGTGTTATAAAAATAGCATACCGTAATAGTTTTTTTTACAAACAACTACGTTACTAATATTGTATCACAGGAAATAATAAGAAAAGTAAGTCGTTCACACAATTTTGTAGCCATTTATTGATACATTAATCACACTAATAACCAAGATTACAAATTCAAAAGTTACACATTAAAAGTACAATATACAGAAACATTTCAAATCAAAGTTTTTTCTGGCTTTTAACTTTGCAAATTTATTTATCATGTCAAAAAAGTCTGTGCTAAGGGTTACGTCTTTTTCACAACACAATCACAATAGACAATTTAGTTTGCTGTCTGAAAGAGTCGATCTTTTCACATTCTTTAGCCGATTCAAAACAGAAAATCCTCTTTCTGCTGAGGAGTTGGTGACAGATAATGTCAGAAATATTCTAGTTGCTACCTCAAGATTAGAGAAAGTAGTTTTCAAATCATTTTATTACGTATTCTTATATGTTAAGAATGCTAGTAAATTCTTCCTGTTCCACATACATTTTGAAGTGCTGACATTCGTTTTCAAATTAATTTCTGATGTCATTAGAGTAGAACTCATAGAGTTTATTCGCAGCCTGTGATATGACCCCTTTCTGCGATCCCTTTTGTACAAGAATAGAAAGTATTTCAAATTTGTTAGATACATTTTCATAAGCTATTTTTCGCCTTGACAAGTTATTTATCAAAGAGTCAAAGATTTTAATGTACACTTGGGACTTGAAAAACGACCTTTCATCAAGAATAGCTTCATCGCCTAGGCTCTCATCCGCAAAAGTGTTTCTGATTCTTATTCTTTTGTTGTTGGTGTTGTTCATACTTGTCAAACACATTTCTTTTTCATTTATATAGCTCTCCAAAGTTTGAAGCTGCGTTGTACCTACTACGAGATTAAGAGTTTCACCTTGTAGATTGTTGCTAACTTTATCAAATCTTTCCAAAATATCACTCCACAAAATAGTGAGGAGGGCTATTTCAAATTTGTCAAACTTCTTTTCTAGTCCTGAAGCATCAACTTTGACTACAGGCTTCTGAGTAGGGTCTAGAGATATTTCCTTCACTGATTTATGTATCGCCTTGTAGCCTTTGACCAGGGCCTTTACAGCATCGGCTCTCGCTGACCATCTTGTTTGAGATAGGGATTTCTACATTGGAATTTTACTGTTTTCTAAACATGTTTTCAAAATACCCCATCTATGGATTGAATTGAAAAAAAAAAAAAAGTTGTAAAGGTTATGGACGAATCCAAAAAACACAATAGCTTCAGTGCACTACTCTGCAGCAGAAGAACCAACAGGGTTGAGAGAATGCGCTGCACAAGGGACAAACTCAGCAAAAGGGCATTGTTGTTTAATTCTAGCTTGCAGCCTTGAGTAAGCTCCAGACATATTTGCCGCGTTATCATAGCTTTGTCCTCTTGCCTGAATTCTGATCCACTTAATTCTTTGTTCATTTTAAATAACTAAAGTAGACACATTTTCACAAATCACAGTTGACACGCAATACAAGCAGTACACACAAACAACCTTTGATGTTAGGAAGTTGACAAGATCTCGCGGCGCATGCGCCAGTTGTAAATCCATGAGTATTGTCAACAGCGCCAACCGTGCATCACTGTCTGCATTGTTGCCAACACTAGTATTCTTTACAGATAATACTGATTATGTTATGGGGCAGATGACCTCGTAGTTCCGCCCCTTAAAACAACAATAACTAACTAACTGATTATATTATAATAGAATCATGATTAAACATAAATACTACGAATGTATGTGATATTTAATATTACTTTTATTTGATATTCACGTAAATTATAGTTATTTTATCCTACTTTTTAAAGATGACCATGTCATAGCCTACTTATTTTTAATGTTGGGATTGTTGGGTAAACCTTTTTCTGCGTTCAGCGTCACCTAAATTTCGGTGCCCCCTAAAATTTGGCGCCCTGGGCAAATGCCCAGTATGCCCGTTTATAGCCCGGGGCCTGCATTGACACCTTCAGGAAAAGGCGATTGAAGTTTTGCCGCCACATATTCAGAATGAACAATGACAGGCTCACCAACAGAATGCTCAGCCTTGCCCTCTCAATGAAAGTCAAGGACAGCTGGCTTAGTGAAATAGAAAATGATCTTCAAGAAATTGGTATTACAGAGGAAATTTTACAAGATCAACTCCAGTTCAGAACATTAATCAACAAGCATCATTTCTCTGAGAAAATTACTAGCCTACTAGGACCAAGAAATCTTGGGCGAAAGAACTCAGGAAGATTTTCAGTGCCCAGTTGAAGATATTTTGGGAGAAGAAAAAAACATCATAAACAAAATGTAAGTTCTATCGCACTCCACAGATGGGTATAACGATGTAAAATCAATAATAATTATAATGATAATATCGTGTGGCCTCGGGTGCCTGGTGCAAGCTTTGTTAATTGACACCCGGAAGGTATCTTGCATGTCGAATTTCGTCGTTCCTTTGAACGCTATGAAAGTCAAGGAGGTTAGATATCTAAGCTCCTTGACACTACAGCGCTTTCTACTAGAGAATTGAGGAACTTTGTGTTGGCGGAAAATCCCGAGATTAAATTTGCCATTGAACACGGCCTACTGAATTCAAATGGGTTCTTTAACATGCCAACAACGTATAACATCCATGTCGTTATTTTTGTCGCCTTTCAAAAATCACTTACTACGGCCAGGGGCGAACCTGCAAGCTTGGGGTTGGTAATCCGACACGTTAACCATTCACCCACCGTGGCAATAATAATAATAATAATAATAATAATAATAATAATAATAATAATAATAATAATAATAATAATGGCAATAATAAAGGATGGTGAATGCACGGGGAGCGGTAGCTTTCTCCTCCATGGGTAGCCGCAGGGCGCGGCATTGAAAGTGCATTTGGTGTCCTCTGCTCGACTAACTCATACAGTATCCTGCACTTTCTCTGCTGCCGCCCACGTCAGGGTCACCAGCTTATCTTCATCAGAATGATTGACGAGCGATGGAGCAGGTGAGCCTCTGGCCAAAGGTTCGATTCTTTGCTCGACCTTTGTGGGGCTTTCAGCTACAGATTTCTCTCTTGTCATTAATCACATTCAGGGTGACACTTAACTATCTAATGAGTTCCGTGTACCATGGGCAGTTCGTAAATGCCCGAGTAATGTCACTAATATCCGAAACTAACTAAAACTCACAGAAGTGGCAGGAATCTATAGCCTACATTTGATAATAGGCCTATGGAATGTTTCATTTTCCCGCCTAATTTGCCCTTGTCTCATCTCTCCCGATACCTCTATTCTTCGAGGAGATCAGACCTCTTCTTTTCTTTTCTGCTGCTTTCTGTACAAGGCCCTAAGGGAGGCAGGGTGTCTGTAGCCCTGCCAGTTATGGTGCAACCGAAGTCGTGGGATTTTTAAGAGCGTTAAAAATCCCTCAGTGTGCCTTCCTTTGGAGGGGAAGTAAAGCCGGCGGTCCCATGTCATAGATTTATAGCATAAAAATGAACCTTCCACTAACTACACTTGTGTGAAGCCAAAATTTGTAGGTTAGGTTTGATTAATGCTCTTCAGTTCCAATGTTCGTCACCTAGCGCTGATTGCGATGGCATCTAGTAGTAGCGAAGTTCACAGCTAGGTGTCGTGGACGGTAGCATGAAATTGCCGTATGCAGTCCTTACTTGAATTAAAAACATATAACACACACTAATACAGTCATCACAATTAACACCGGTTATCAGACAGATTCTACACACACCCAAAGTACACGGGGCTACATGACCGCATTGTCGCAGCCCCTAAACTAAGGAACCAACCACTTATGGTGCACCCTGGATATTGCAACACCCTCAAGAACACACGGCTGGTTTTCTTTATATAGTGTATTTTTGGTTATATTTTCGATTAAATCACTTTGTAACAGATCTGATTTCGATAGTTTAGGAATATTTTAAGAGGATCTCATAATTACCATATACTGTATTTTCAATTACTCCAACATTATATTTTTAATAGTTTCTTCCTACAACTTAAGGTCGCTGGTGATGGCCGCACTGTGGTCCAAACTAGTCCTGTTATATTAAACAACTTATAATAATATATGTATTGACTATTGGTGGTTTTACTTAATACCATTTAGATTTCTATTATATTTTGGTAATAAGGACCAATTTCTTTCAGATATGGTTAATTTCATTTCCATACATATTTAGCTGTAGGTTTCACTTCACCTAAACCATTAGGGGCAGATGGCCTAGACGTTAGGCCCCTTAAAACAAGAATTATCATCAGCATCACTCAAATTTCTAGAACAGGATAGCAATGGCAACGGCAATGGTTGCGGGGTCTTAGTACGTAAACAATGCTATCAGATTAGTATCGCACGAAGTTGAGATGAAACTGCCAGCCCGTCCACAACAGATGTCGACCTGACCTGATCCATGCGTGCGAAGCCGGCGAAGCTTTTAGCCTTTCAGCCCATCTAGGGGCCATGAGAGCTTTATCAAGAGGAGTTTAGGGAATAACTTAAGGAAGATTAATATTTGGGTATATTTTGGGAATCAAATTGGCCAGAATATGACCTGGGGAAGGAGGGAGGGGAAGGAATAGGAATTTGGAGTTTGGTAAGGTTGGGGGGATGTTGAATGCAGCAGCATATGGAATCAGAGTGAGCCATGCGGCTCTCAGATGTTAACAATAGCGGGAGAGAGAAGTAGTAGCAAGAGCAGGGGCAACAATAGACGAGACGTTACGTGCAGAGGTGTCTTGGAAGGGCAATCGAACCCGCGGCCCACAGGACACCATCCCGGCCGTGGCCAGTCACGCGAGCAGGCGTGCAGCGGCGCGGGGCAAGGAGGGAGTGTTTGGCAGATGTTTTAGAGGGAGATCGTGGCTAATTGCTGGAGTACTGTACATGGAGGAATTGTGTCAGGGCTGAGTTCTGGTTCGAGAGGACGGGGCAAACGTGAGTGACATGAGGGGGGGGATGCGATCCGTGCGATCAGTCCATTTATCCGCTGCACGTCACATGTGTTCATTGGGACACCCGGAGGTCACAGGAGGAGCTTCTACGTGCCCTATTGTACTGTGCACACGTACTGAAACGACGCAGGCTGTTCATCTCCACCAACTTCCTCAACTGTTATTTTAAAAATACTATTTTCTATTAGTTTGTGTCAGTTCAGTTGTAGTAGTATTCATTATCATCCATCAACAAATAAATTCACCGGGTGAATCCGGGTACTAGTGGCTAGTAGTTCAATCCTGCTACACGTTCGATTTAAGTAATGCCACTTTGGTAATCATTCAGCTGAAGCAGCCACTATTGTACTGTACTATGCTGACAACAAGAGCAAAGTTTGTTAATGCTTATCGACTCCAGTCACTCGTCCGCGCACATGCTGAGGAATTCTCCCTCAAGGATAGAAAGTTCATCAATATTTAAATAATAACTTGTCGGGTGGGTAATGTTATTGTGTTGTTATGTGAAAGGCTGTCTTTAAGTTCGTGGCCTATATTCATTGTTGCGTTTCTCGCTGAAGCAAGAGCAGACTTCGTCGATTGGGGCTGATGACCTCGCTGTTCCATCCTTAAAGCGACACTAAGTTCCAGACTTCGTTGATGAATAGGCCTAGAAAAAATACCACATTGAAGTGATAGAAGCCATTTTTCAGTGTCGCCTAGTTCTAGTAAGTTAGTTATTGTAGTTGTTGTTTTAAGGGGCGGAACTACGAGGTCATCTGCCTCTGGAGTTCTAGTTAAGAAAGCTTTTCAGTCGGTCAACACACATTTTTGTGCTCAATTACATTAGGCGGGAAAACAAGTATTTATATGCACTAACGTGAAGAAACACGACATAAGATATTTAACACAAAAACACGCATATTGTACAAAATGGGGGTACTTAGAATGGATGACATGTTTCGAACGTTAAGCGTTCATCCTCAGATCCATATCACGTACAGTAGGCTTAAATAATTACGATGTTTATGAGTAGGGCCCGGATGTTGATGCCGCAAAAAAGTTTAAAAAATGCACTTAACATTTTCAAAAATGACTGTAATAGATGACCTAAAAAATCGAAAAATGCACTATAAAATGGAGAAAATGATCTCATAATAATAAACACACCGATATTTCAAAAATGGAATCTGAAGCTCAAACTGAAAAGTCAATCAAAATAGATTTCTAGCACTTAACAAAAGGTTTATGTTCATAGCTACTAGCTTCTTCTTAACTCTGAGAGACGTGACTCCCTCATATAAAGCTGTGACGTGACTAAATTGAAGAAAGAAAAAAAAAACTTAAAAGGTTGATTTCTCTAAAATATGACCCAAAAAATCTACCAAACTTATAAAATGCTCTTAAAATGAAAAAATAGCAAAAAATGCAAAAAATACAAATTAAAAAGACATATTTGAAGACGGAGTTCCTATGTACCTCAGCATTGTCTTAGACAGCTCAGTAAAAAGATGACATGTCATCAACATCCGGGCCCTATTTATGAATTACACTTATGCACAAATATCTTATTATATGATGCGCTAAGGTGTATGTTTCACAAAACTCAAGCTCCTAAACCAGGGGGAGTTAGAAGGTGTGGTTTGTACCAAAGTCTTCCAAATCGTCGCAATAATACAGGAAAAATCTTGTATTTCTTGAAAAGTCAACGGAAATATATTTATTTGTTCATAAAGTGCTTAACAAATAAACAAGACCCTGGCATCGCGTACAGCCCGCATAGCACCAGGGCCGAGCGGGTAGTCAGTACACATGGGGTGCACACAACTCATTATGCGAGAGTGCTCGCACGGGTCCGCTAGTATACAATGTTCAGTTTTTTTTTGTCGTGTGGCCTCCTGAGAGGCCGAGTGCAGGTCTTTCTAGTCGACGCCCGTGGGCGACCTGCGCATCGGAATGAGAGATGGAATGGATGAAGATGCATGAAATTGGGCAAGGATGTGGAAGGAAGCGGCCGTGGCCTGTCAGAAGGTACCGTCCCAGCATTTGCCTGGTGTTGAAAATGGGGAAACCACGGAAAACCATTTCAAGGACGGCCGACGGTGGGGCTCGAACCCACGCGTCTACCGAGTCAGCAGAGAGCTCTGCCCCATGGCCTAAAGCTGCGCTTTAGCCAGCGTAGCCACTACTGTCGGTAATGTTCAGATTATATAAGTTCATAAAAACTTGTGAAGCGCATTAATCTTATTTACAGATGTTATTGTTCACTGCTATGTTTGTTGCGTTAATGTTGATGTATTTGAATTATGTTAACCTGAAATTCGCTACTCCTGTGGGGGTCTGGGCACGGATATCAAGAGCACGCGGATGAGCCAGCTTGGTGTTCCTAGACGAAATCCCACACAAGACACGGCATAAACCCAGAAAGATTGCTGAGATTTAATTCACTGGCCGTGTTTTATTGAGTTATTATTGTGACCCGATTCAGAAGTGATGTCTACACTATTTTGTTAAATATGTTCTCAAACAACCGTTCCTATTTAAATTGGTGATTAAACCCCTGGCACAACAGCACATGAAGGGCCTAGGCCTACCAAGCGACCGCTGCCCAGCCATTTGGCCTGCATATATTGGGGTAACGCGTGATCAGCGCATGGGATCCCCTCGACCGTTAATCTTGGTTTTTGTGATCGGGGTGCTGCCTCACTGTCAGACAGCTACTCAATTGTCCTCGCGAGGCTGAGTGCACCCCGCTCCAGCCCTCACGTCAGTTTCTAAAAATCCCTGACGGAGCCGGGAATCGAACCCGGGGCCTCCGGGTGAGAGGCAGGCGCGCTACCCCCAACACCATGGGGCCGGCGATAGTCTAATAATAATAATAATAATAATAATAATAATACATAAATTGATGGTTATTGTGTGGTTATAGTGTACAAATTATACACAGCACTAAAATGGAACGATGCTATTTAAACTTATCTGTTATACGAAACTTGAGTGCTATGCAAGAAGCAAGCTTGTAGTTTAACGTGACCGTTAGTCACGAGATCATGAGCCACGGGACCTCCTTTTTACGTGGAATCCGAACCACAGGACATGGCATTTCACTTCCAAAATCGCACATGCATTGACCGAAATTCGAACCCGGTCCACCTTGGTGAGAGGCACTCAGCTTGACCGCTGCGCCTGGGTGCTGTGCGTCCGTTCCAGCACACTACTCACTACCACATGTTGGAACGACAAGAACTTCCCTTAGAATTACATTTTGTTGCTTCATATCGGAGCTTTGCGGCATCGTGATCATGTACCTCCTTGTACTTGTGAGAGTGGAATCTGTCTGATAACCTGTGTTATTATGTGTGTGTATTTGCAATGGGGGCTAGGTTTTGGGAAGGAAGTGGCCGTGGCCTTAAGTTATGAACCATCCCGGCATTTCCTGGAGTAGAAAAAATCACCGTTCTAAGATAGCTGAGGTGGGAATTAAATCCCCCTCTTCTCAGTTGTGCATCATGAGACTCAGAGTCCATAATGAAACCACCACGAGGTGCTTTCCTTCATTGACCAACCAACCCCATGGCTGCACAGCGCCTTGGCCTACAAAGCATTATGACCTGCAGATGGTGGGGTGACGCATGGTCAGCATGTTGGGTCCCCTCAGCTGTTAATATAGGTTTCCCTGTCTAGTGCGCTGCCTAACGGTCAGACAGCTAAACAATTGTCCTCACGAGGCTGAGTACATCCCGTTCCAGCCCTCATACCAGTTTTGAAAATCCCTGTCGGAGCTGAGAATCGAACATGGGGGCCTCTAGATAAGAGGAAGGCGCGCTACCAACACACCCCAATCCATTGACACAAAAACTTATTATCTTCAATAGTTTACCCTTCAAGCAATTGGAATAATCATGTATACCACGTTCCATGACACTTCTTATAGGCTAGTGATTTGTAGCTCTTATTCTATCTCACCGTGAGGTAGCCTAATGTTTAATGTTGCTGGCGACCATCCGTGAGATCCCGGGTTCATTCCCGGCTCTGACAAAGCATTTGGTTCTGGTCTGAGGACTGGAATGGGGTCCACTCAGCTTCATGAAGATTGAGTAGAATGTAGATTTGATTCTAAGCTTAGCTATCCTAGGAGTAGTTTTCTATGGATTCCAACTTCTGTTATGTCAGGAACTTTTCGGAGTGGTTCCTAGCTTTAAAGTTACGCCCAGGTCATTGCTAACCCTAGCCTCAGTTACAAGTACACATTACTACATACACAACAATAACACAGGTTATCAGACAACTTCCATCCAGTAGGTGCTAATGACCACGTAGTCCAAGCCCGTAAACAACAACAACAACTCTGTTTGTGCAGAAACTCATCCCTCAGAGGTGGCAAATGCAGCCCGATAGTGTGCCTCATAGTCACATGGTAGTTTCATTACCTGGCGTGGAATTACTTCCGTAGCTTAATGATGTGGCAGTGTTTTCCTTGTGTCATTAGCTCGTTAGGTTTCAAGAATTGAATAAGAGATGTGAGCGGCAAAATGAAAGAAGCAATTAGTTCTAGGAAGTGAAGTGAATTCATGAGTACAGGTAGCCATAGGACAGGCGCATGGCGACTCCAACACCCTGCTCTCATGTTCAGTTCCCTGGCAGGTATATCCTAGTAAACCATTGCTATTTCCGACTTGACGTTTCATTGCTGTGCTACGTGCTTGAGCAAACCTTGCGGTCAGAAGTGATGTCACTTGAACTAGCCAATCACTATATCACGACAAATACTGTATTGCGCTACGCCTCCGTCGCGGAGAAATTGTGTCCAATAAGTGTCGAAGATCAAAACCAGGCTCAAACTCCTTTGGTATTTCTCGACAAAGGATATGATGGCATTGAATTCCTGCTGAATATTCCAATGCTAGGAAATACGCTGCATCATTCATTATTTACGCAACACTGAGCTTGTGTAAATATTATTATCCCTCCCTATATTATTCTGCTAAGGTCCCATTCCAGTTTTGTACCGAAAATAAGGTCCCATTAACACCAACCTACACATATGGGGTACCTACAGGTTCAGCATAACCCAATGCGTAAGCGAACCGCACTCACTTACTCTTTAAATGCCTCACAATTAAATAAATACCTTAAAACATGTATATTTACAATGAAATAATGATAGAATGCAACACGGTAACCATGGTAACATAATCTCATAGGTCCATCTATTTCTGTAAGACGCGATGTAATTCCAATTATTACATTACTGTGAAAGTTTCCAGACGGTTATAAGGATATCAAAAAAGCAAAGCCAACTACGTACAGGCCATGGAGGCCCTGGGAGCAGTGGAAGGTAGAGGCTTCCACTCTTTGCGACAACAGCACTAGATGGGATGGAGTTGTCAGCTCCTCGCCCGGCCGTCTTTGCTCCCAGGAATTACCCTGGTACTCATTTCTGGTGTAGGCTGAGTCAACCCCAGGGCCATTTGCGTTTCCGAAAGTGGTAGTTTCGTTTCTAAAATCCACTACCTGGGTGGGAATCGAACCCACTCCCTTCCGGTTAGAAGCTCAGCGCCTCTACCGACTGCGCTACGCAGCCCCCACATAAGGATATCACTGAACCAAATTAAGCTGTAAAATTCATCAAAACATACAGTATAATGCGCTCAAGGTGGTCAAGGGGCACTCTAGAATTTTTTCACGCAATTTTCACGTGTGAGTGTGGTACGAAAGGTCTTTTTCACCCGACTATAAAGGGTCTCCGGAAACCACATTTAAAGGCCCTTAAATTGACAGTGTCGGTGATATTCCCAGAAAACTAACTTCGCTCTGATATACCTATGAAGGAATGACAAACCCCAAACCACTGCACCAGTAGCTGAATTGATAAAGTCTGATTATTCATACCAAGGATAAAGCATTCTTGATTGAGTTTTGCTAAGTGTACTCTTTACAACTAGAATATTCGCGGGCGAAGCCGCGACGGGTAATTCTAGTTATTATTGTTATTATTATTATTAAAAATATCGTTACAATATACAGTCTTCAGGATTCAGAAAAACCGCACAATTTTTATGAATTTCCCTTTAATTTCTAATCAATTGTTTAACCTGCAAATTGTCAAATTATTGAATATTATATTATTACAATACGATAAAGTCATGTTGTAATAGGATATCAAATTCATACAGAACAGAAAGAGCAATCACATATGCTACTAAAAGGTGTCGATCTGCGTAGAACTCTCAAACTGTCTAACACCCTCTCCCTTGTTGTACGAGATGACGGGCCGTCAGCAGACCTCGTCCTCCGGTTTATGAGGGAGAGTGGTTACTTTTTTAAGTTTTAAAATAGTGTAAGACTTTAATTTTAGGTTTAGTCTGTTTTATATTTTTACTGTGTGTACAGTATATCTATTTTTTACTGACCACTATGCCTTATCTGTTTTATTGTTTTTTTATCATCCTGTTTTTATTTTACTTCTTTTATCCAAATAAGGCATAATTGTTAGGGTTTACCGTCTGTTTTAATTAAAACATTTTCATTTTCATCCCCTGGCAGTGGGCTGCTTTTAATCTCATGTTTCCATTTCATGGCATTTCAATTCATTAGGGGCCGATAACCTAGATGTTAGGCCCCTTAAAAATAATTTTATTATCATCATCATACTAAAAGATGCACCCTTGTGTGTGGCATGCGTATAATTTATTGCGATTCATTTAAAATTGTATAATGGTTTAGTCGAATAACACTTTATATTCATATGCTTTATGTACTAATAATGAATGAGAAAGAAAATTAAAATTTGCTTGGACTCACCTAATTATATTTTCAATTTTTATTTGCTTCCCTGAAAAAATGTTTCATATGCATCTTCAGGTTTGCATGATTTCCTCTAAATTCTTTTAATTTAATTGGGAGAATGTTATATAATTTTGGTGAGAAATACTGAAAGTTACGTTTAGCTATATACAGTACTTAACTTGGTGGATATAGAGTGATTAGTTAGCCCACCAGCCTAGGGTTGGCCATCCCTGACCTAGACATTCCTCCTATGAACGCGTTAACGACGTTTAATGAAAGTGAGTCAATACTAAACAAAGAACTGCGCACTAATTTGTGTGAAGAATCACGTTAACATTTGAGGCAAGAAGCATCATTTGACTATCTAATCACCGGTTATGAAAGAGGCACATTAAGAGATTTGGTGCAACACCTTGTCGGTCACATGGCGATGGCAGGCGTGGAACTTTCACTCTCATGAACAGGACCTGTGATAGCGAAACCACTCTCGCTTTTCGAGCAGCCCGCATCAAAACAACACATAGACTACACAGTAGCCAAGGTTACAACAGGAAGCGTGGAGTAGGTCACACACGATATGTGGGTCACAGTGCGAATGTGTTTCTTCACGACCCATATGTGTGGTAACTGCTATCTCTCCCGCAACTAGTACCCGTCATCTAGTCAATTATGCTCGTAAATACAACTTTCAATACTCTTGTTTAAGGTGAGACGTAGATAGAAGACACACAAACAAATCCCAAATGCCCGTAACTTTTACAATTTTCTTCATAGCCTATGTGACTGATACTTGGAACACTTGTTAAAAATAATTTATACATTTATGGTGAGAGTTTCAAGGATTCTGGGATTATTATTTGTAGAGATATGAGGACATTTAATTTTTTACACTTTTATTTTCGGTACACGTTTTGTGGTTATCCTGGCACAAAATTTTAATTTGGGTGTATAAATCGAATCTACATCAGGGTTGAGAGCCTTAAGTGTAGTAACTTATTGATAAATATTTTCACTAAATTTCTGTAACTTTTTGAATTTGTGGTTAAATTGTTTATAAAAGTGAATGTTTTTAATTTCTTCTATAAGTCCGATTAAAATATGTTGCACTTACATCTTCATACTGATTCTTCCCAGTCTCTTTGGCTTCGGTAAATTGCTAACTAAAATTTGATTGACAAAATTGTTTTCCAAAGAGAAGAAAACAGAGTGTCCGAGACAAACTTCAGTCTATAAGTTTCGATGTGAAACAGAAACTGAGGTAGTGTCAGGCGACCGATAATTTGAGTTTAATTAAGCAAGGGTCAGGGAAGAGATTTTGGAAGGAAGTCGACCGTGGACCAAATGCTAGCTTGTACTAATACAATTCTATCGAAATGTTCTAAAACAAATTCGAAGTTAATATAAATATGGTGTAATATTGTCTATAGGCTGTGATATTGTCTAATTAAAAAGGAAATTGCAAATGAATAGAATATTAAAGCTTAAACACTAAATTCTCTTGTCAAAAAACTTTACTTATTCTATCAATTATCTTATAATTCTAATAACCTACGGAAATATTTTAAAAATAAAATAAAAAAACAACAATGGAATCATATCTGTTACAAATAGTGAAGTTTAATGTGTTAAGATCCACACAAGGCTGAAGAAGGCCGAAGCTGGTACTTATCAATTAATTAAATAGGCTACTGTAACATATTATTAATTACAAATATTGATTAAGGTGGAATATATATATTCAACATCATTTGATATTTGCTTTAAATTCATTGTTTTCTCTCAATCCCAGCAGTTTGCTTGCGAAATAAGCCCGTAGGAGCTCAATATACGTAGAGCGTTCAATAAGTAAGTTACACATGTCGTCCGGCGCCAGGCGCATTGCGCACACATGAGCGGTGCATTGTCCGAAGGGCATGTGTAGTGCTTCCCGCAGCGACAGTTCTGCTACGGTATTGTTTAGGGGTGCATCGTAGTGAGCGAGTGAAATGGCGCAGCAACTGGAAACTACTCCAAAGTGGAGTTCATGGTACAAACAGCCGAATTGCACAGAGATTCGCCGTGAAATTGTGGCGGTGTAAGGACCAAATGCAATGTTGCGGCCAGCAATTGTGAAATGGTGCCAACAATTTGAGCAGATATGTGTGATACCGTGCGGGAAGGAAGACTATCAACATCGACCACAGAAGACAATATTCGGCGGATGGATGAAATGATTCACATCAATCGCAGAGTGTATATCCCAGAAATTGCACAGCAGTTAGACAGTGCTCATGCCATCGTGCGAGACCATCTGCAGTATCGAAAATTGAGTCCATGTTGGGTGCCGCGATCTCTGATACCACACACAAAGATGCACGGTTCCTGGCGTCGTTGGCCTTTCTTCAGCGATAATTACGCTGTTGAAGGCAACGAATTCCTAAGCCGCACCATTACAGATGATGAGACATGGGTGAATCATTTCACACCGGAAACAAAGAGGGCGTCTATGGAATGGAGACACACATCCTCGCCGGTGCGGAAGAAATTCAAGGTTACGCCATCGGCCCGGAAGGCCGTGTTCTTTGATTGTGAAGGCGTTGTGTACACCGAGTTTGTGCGGAAGGGCACGACCATTACAGTCGATGCTTATTGTCAAACATGGACGTCGCTGCGCAACGCTGTAAAAAACAGGAGACGTGGAAAGTTAATCCGAGGCATTGTTCTCCTGCATGGCAATGCAACACCGCACACAGCGCGCGCAAAACAGGCTTTGCTGCAACGGGAGATATGGAAGCATCCACCATACAGTCCAAATCTAGCACCATGCGATGTTTGAACAGGTCCAAACAGCGATTCTCGATGGTTCCATGACCAAGGAGAGGACTTCTATCGTCAATGTACTGAACGATTAGTAAGAAGGAAGATTGTAGTTTTACGTGACCGTGAATCTCGTGAATATGAGCCGCGAGACCTCCTTTTTACGTGGAATCCGAACCACAGGACATGGCATTTCACATCGAAAATCTCACATGCACTGGCCGGAAATCGAACCCAGTCCACCTTGGTGAGAGGCCAACAGCTTGAGCGCTGCGCCACGATTAGTAGACCGTGCCGACCGTTGTTTACAGAAACTCGGTGACTATGTCAAAAAATAGTGTGATGTATCTGTGTCCCTTTGCATTATAGTGTACCATTCAATAAACGGTACTAGGTCTGCCATAATCATGTGTAACTAACTTTTTTTTTATTGCCCCTCGTACATGCAACATGCTGCCTATCAGATGAATGGCGATACCGGTTTGAAAATGAAATAGCATTACGGTCTTAGCTTTAGCTTTAACCCCTGGCACTACAGCCCTTGAAGGGCCTAGGCCTACCAAGCGACCACTGCCCAGCCATTTGGCCTGCAGATATTGGGGTGACGCGTGGTCAGCGCATCGGATCCCCTAGGGCGTTAATCTTGGTTTTCGTGATCGGGGCGCTGTCTCACTGTCAGACAGCTACTCAATTGTCCTCACGAGGCTGAGAGCACCCCGCTCTAGCCCTCACGTCAGTTCCTATAATCTCTGATGGAGCCGGGAATTGAACCCGGGGCCTCCGGGTGAGAGGCAGGCGCGCTACCCGAACACCATAGATCATTATGATCTACCAAAGTGCTATCGATTGGTATTCAACACGCGGGTGTGAGGTAGGAGCATTTTTTCCTACCTTATTCCGCTGTAATAGTTTGGCAACTTTATATGATACCAACAAGAGTTTAGCATCTCAGTAATTATTGTATTCTTTGGGATTTATGCCATGTGAATAGCAGGAATCCTGAGATCACGTGCTGCACCTCATCACAAGGAAACGAAACTGCTGCGTTTTAAAGCTATTGAAATGGCATAAATTGTAAAGATCACAATATTTTTGTATTCTGGACTTGAAAATATTAATGAAGCCTTAGTAATTTATTGATCTTGTTATGACCCTACTACGACGAAACCCCATATACTGAATTTACGCAACCAGGAAATACGGGCACATGAAGAAAACATAGTAAGTGGGTAACGTTCAGGGTCTTGAATTATTTTCCAATACCGGTACGTTATCTAAAACTCCTGTTTCCATTTCACCCGCAATGAGGTAATCTGAATTGTATTGTTGGCCCATGTGCAAAGAGCCCCCGAGAACTCTTGAGATGCAATATGCGAGACAAATCTGTAGGAGGGGTAGCCCCCATGTACCTTTCAGGCGTTGGAAGCTAAAATACAGAGAATTACTAAAGTGTGACATTTTCATAAACAGAAACCTGTAAAGTAAACGCTTTTGAAAGTAAATGTTCTTCTCGCTAATTGTACAGTCTTAGTATCTCACATTCTTACAAATATAAGATAATCTCATATATTATATTGTAGTTAACACCACGTTGTGTATTTGCAATTCGTCGCGTATCCAAACTCCCGCAAACGTCTCCCAAGTGCGCATTAATACGAGTGACAATTTCATATCTGATTATGTGGAGAAAACGTGATATCACCACTGCGTCATAACTATACCGAGGGTCAGATCCCGATGGAGGCAGTATCCCATTATGCATCTGATATCTCTAGAATTGGATCTTCAAAAAACTACATAATTACTGACTTCTACACTTGGTTTATTATTGTGTTCTATCTGCGTCCTTATAACACTGGTCAATATTTGTTGGACTCACACAATAAACGCTGCATGAAGAGCGCAATGACAGCAGACATAATTGTATTTTCAACAGGAATTTAAGTGTGGACTGGCCTCGCACATTGTATGGAATATTCGGTCCATAATAAAGCTCTAAATAGAATATCCATGGAACGAAGAGGATGGATCAAGGAAATGAAAACTCGGAGGATGAAATACAAAAGCTAGTTACATCATGAGCAAAGACTCTTAAGGCAGAAGACATTTTATTTACTCTGGTGATATTCATAAGATGAGTCAAGTATATTAGGTGCTCTTACCTGGTCGATTCTTGCATCCGTGGCTTAGGCGGCAGCACGCCGGCCTCTCACCGCTGGGTCCGTGGTTCAAATCCCGGTCACTCCATGTGAGTTCTGTGCTGGACAAAACGGAGGCAGACAGGCTTTTCTCCGGGTACTCCGGTTTTCCCTGTCAAAAATTTCATTCCAGCTACACTCTCCAATATCATTTCATTTCATCTGTCATTCATTTAATCATTGCCCCAGAGGAGTGCATCAGGCCTCGGCAGCCGGCACAGTTCATATCCTCACCGCTAGATGGGGATTTCATTCATTCCATTCCTGACCCGGTCGGAGACTGGAAGCAGACTGTGGATTTTCACCTGGTCGATTCTTCATTAGAATGTTGGATTGCTTCTCAAACATGTTCATAAAATATTTCCTTTTGTGAGTAATGTTTGGTGATAAAATATTCTGAGCATCTATCTACCTTGGTCACTGCATATTGATTTTTGATGTTGTAATTATTTAATTTCCTTCATGACAGTTTATCCGTAACTCTTCTGCTTTGGTTGCACGGTACACTGCTATCTTCCGTCATATTTGTGTTGCTTTCTACTCCAGTGTTGAGTTCATGACCCGGTGAAAGGTGCTGACCATTTACGGAACCAATTGGGGTCAAGTTTACACATCATCTATAGCTCTACTAAAGGCGTCAGGCTAATATCCCTCATTATTTTCGAGAACAAATCTTAGATTTTGCACGTTGTTTCCTGTCCTTTGTGCAATTTCTTAAAAGTCTTTTCTGTGATTTAAAAAGAAATCTGGTTTGTTTTATGAGAAGTATTCGAAGTAAAATAATTGCAGGGCAAACTTCTAGCACTCTGGCGTGGTTACAAATCGTATTAGTTAAAAGAGACGCAAAACAATATTTATGTTCGACGATGTCGAAATGTAAATATTATATGTCAGAAAACTGTATCATAATGATGGTCATTATAGCACTATTTTTCATTATGAAACAGTTTCTCCCACCAATCAGAGCTCAAGAAACAGTTGTGTGACCAATTAAGTAAGGATAGCATCTCACCTGCGCTTACTTCCACGGCCTTCTATTTTAAATTTCACTACGTGGCTCACAGTGTCATAGTGGGGGTATTCGAGGAGGCCATGGTCAAATACAAGGTATTCTCTGCGTCCCATGCGCTATGTTCAGTACATAAAACTGGCGAAATTTCGAAAGATATTTATGAATATTTATTTTTGAACATAAAGTAGTTATAATTATCGTCGAACATAAACAGTCGTATGCAACTCGCCTGTAATGGTAATTAAGACACTCGTATGGAAATTATAAAAATCGCTTCGCTCGTTTTATAAAGATACTCGTGTCTTAATTATTGCCTTTATAGGCTTGTTGCATAATGTACTATTTTATTATTCTTTCTTCCTTTCTTGCCTCGTTATGCCCATCCATAGAGCGCGTTGAAACTTGTTAATTGGCTTGATGACTTTTGCTTCTTCTTCTTCTTCTTCTTCCAAAATCTCTTCATGACTCGCTGTGTTGCTTCTTGTGTTATTCTGTCCATCTTGTACCAGTCCTGCTGCTAGATTTCACCCTAAATGTGAGTCTATTTACAGAGGTTCTGAAGATTTCTCGGCCTTTCAGTAAGTTCTCTCCGTTGTTTATCATATTCAGGTCACTCCTTGTTTCCTCCAACCAATTTATCCTTGAATTTTTTCTATAAATTATTATTATTATTGATTTAAGTGGATAAACTTCTAGGTCATATGCCATAATTACATCAGAACACAAGTAACTATTAAGTGAAAGATTGCCGATTTACGCGACTGTTATCTGGTGGTCATAAGTAGGGCCCGGATTTTTTTAAAATGCATATGCATATTTTGACATATTTTGAGGTTTAGTGCATATTCTAGATGTAACAGCATATTCCGGTATATATGTCTGAATTTAAGGACAATTACAAGAACTATTAAAATAAATCTGTTTTGTGCATCCCTAGCTAGTTGCCTATATTATGTGCATCCCTCACTAACTGGTGTTTTCGACTCTCTGTGTAACGGCACTTTGCTTTCACAACTGACAATGGCAACAGATAGCTTAGGTATGGGTAGACAGGCAGGCTGGACTTCCCGGAATTCCTTTCTCTACCACAGTAGATAATAATCTCAGGGGGTTGGGCAATTGGTCAGGACAGAAGTATCTTCAGTTCACTAGTTACGTTCCAGTTTAATGCCCGGCATCTCAAGTGTTAGTTTCTAAAAATGCCTAAGGAAAAGAGCAGGAGAAGAGATTTACTAAATCAGTGGGTGTCTGGTAATAGGGACTATTCAACAGATGGTGTCATCGTGTACTGTCAAGTTTGCTCAAAGGAAGTAAAATGTGAAAAGAAATTTCAGCTTTAACAGCATTCAAAAACAACTGCACATATTAAAGCAAAGGAGGAGAAGAACAGCACACCACAACAACTACTTCTTACGCAGGTAAAGCCTAAATCCGGTATTCTTAATACATTTTCAAATGATCTTTGTAGGGCTTTCGTATGCAGCAACATTCCATGGAATAAATTAAACAATCCAGTTCTGCGATCATTTCCTGAGAAATATTGTGTAAATCAAAAAATACAAGATGAATCAACTCTTAGGAAAAAATACCTACCTCCGCTATATGAATCTACCGTGGAATTGATCCGTTCTGATATCGGAAGGAACTATGTCTGGATATCGGCGGATGAGACAACGGATTCATGTGGCCGTTACATAGAAAATTTCGTGGTTGATAAATTACATCCAGATGAACCCGGTAAGCCACATCTTCTTGCTTGCAAAGTACTAGAGAAAACCAACCATAGTACAATAGCAAGATTTGTAAATGATTCTCTGCGACTATTATGGGCATCTGAAATTGAGGATAATTGTTGTAAAGTGCTTGTACTGCTCACAGATGCAGCTTCGTATATGTTGAAAGCAGCAAAGGCCCTGCAAGTATTTTATCCGAAACTCATACACGTAACCTGTTTAGCGCACGGATTACACCGCATTGCAGAAGAAATACGCACACAGTTTCCAGCTGTTAACAATTTAATTGGATGTGGGAAGAAGCTGTTTCTGAAAGCACCAGCTCGTGTCTAGTTCTACAAAGATTGTCTACCTGAAGTTCCTTTGCCACCTGAACCTGTCCTGACTAGGTGGGAGACATGGTTATCTGCAGTATCATTTTATCAGGAGAATTTTAATGAAGTGAAAGAAGTGGCTACAAAACTTGAAGATGAGCATATTGCGTGTGTCCGTGATGCAAAAGTTGTTTGAAACCGCTACTGTTTATCAAGATGTGAATTTCATTCATGCACATTTTTCTAAACTTCCAAAAGCCATTGAGAGCTTAGAATCTTCTGGTACTCCCCTCCATGAATCACTTGATCTCGTTGAGAAAGCTGCATCTTCATTGAATTCCGCTCCAGGCGAAATTGGAGAGAATATTAAATGCAAGTTAGAAAAGGACGGAAGAAGATTAAGTTAATTAGTCAATACTTGAGTGGAACTAGGGTATCCTTGCCAGATGTATGCTCCGACACTTTGGTGCCCGTGTATAAGTACTGTCCAATCACGTCAGTTGATGTAGAACGATCATTCTCAGCCTATAAACTAATTTTGACTTACAATAGACATAGTTTGTCTCCAGAAAACATTGAAAGACTACTAGTTACCTATTGTGATGCTTCTTTTTGCAACAAATGATACCTGTAAATAGGTAAGTGAATAAAATTGCATGTTTAAAGTGCATATTTCATTATTTTCCGTGCATATATTCTAACTTTTTAGTGCACATTTGCATACATATTTTCAGTTTTTTAGTGCATATAAATCCGGGCCCTAGTCATAAGCCACAGAACCTACATTTAATGTCGAATCCCAACCGTCAAACGTGAGAATTTACCTCGAAAATTCCAAATGTATGAACCTTGAATCAAACTCACTTCACCTTGATGGGAGGCCAGCTATTTGACCATTGCGCTATCATGCCATTCGAGAGAAACTATTACAAATTACAATGCAGTTTAATGCTCATGAAACATGATTGAAATTAACGATAAACAATACAGTAAATGTACATGTTTGAGATCATGAGAATTGTAGTGTCAATAGTTCTCTTATACTGGAGCTCTTTGTTCGGTAGTAAGCAACCGACAGCGATTATCGTTGGAGATTTTTTACCCACGTGTATAAATAGCATACGTTTTTTGATGACATTCATCTTTACATTGATGGCAATTTCATTGGTTTAGATGGAGTTAACCTCGATATTCTTCCCCTTAAAACACCACCACCGCCTTCGTAAAAAGCAATAACATTGAGCATGCTAGAAAAATTTAAGTGATAGAAGCCATTTTTTCAGTGTTGCCCATATCCGTTTTACGTCTCGGCATGATGTGTTAAAATCACTGACTGGACTATTAATTATATTATCACGGAGATGCACGTGCAACGATTTCTTGTCACACGTAATTTAGGAATGGCGAGATGCATGAAACACAAATCCCCCTTCCGTCCAATCTTAACTTGACTGTGTATTTTGCGGAACGAAAAGTTTACAGACGAAATGAAGAAAAGCCGAGTTGTACTTCAAGGGAAACTCCAAACACAACCATTCTTCTCTGAAGTCTTAACTCAACATGACTCGACAGTTTGCTTCTGGCTTACCCGCTAGCTAGGCTGTAACTAGGGTGATAGGCTCGTCCCTAGCTAGCTCGTAAACTGTCGCCTCAGTAATTGAATGGAGATTGTTGGAAGAAATGAAAACGTAGAAACACTTATAGTGGGCGATATATTGAAGTTAGAGATATGCTCTCGCACACTTTTTTGCAGAAATTTTCATGCTGAACAATTCTTAGACTCATAGTACATTGGTATTTTTAACGGTTTGCCTAGCGTAAGCTTAAAAAGCGCACGGACGCCAGGTTTGTTTTCGACTTTTTCACTGAAATCGTTACTGCTTGGCTTTCTTTGATCATAAATAAATTATTTTCTATAGAAACCTTCCTCGAGATATCCTTTACAGAATGGTGAAATTCGCATCAGAATCCATCCAATGTTTCTCGAGATTACCCGTGGCATCCAAGAATCGGGGACTTTGTTTTATACTCAGTCGAGATTGATGTTTATATACTGCTCAAAAAAATTAAAGCACCACTTTTTTCAATGGCCACCAAATTTGGAAAGTTGACTGCACAAGGTCGAAATTTCAGTATGACGTTTGCCCCGACGCCTACCAAGCACATGCTTCAGCACAACTCCCCAACTTGTGTAGTTTCGGGATAGCGCCCCCAAAACCAGCCCATTTTTGAAAACCGTAAATTGAAGTTTGCGAAAAACGCTGTAGGACTTGTCGCAGGTTGCCAAAGCAGTCGAAAATGAATGAGTCTTGCTCTTAAGGTTCCACGAACACGTTGAAATCGTTACATTTGACGTTTGGGCATTTTCAACCCCCTTCATCATCCCCTAAAAATGGACTACCATTGGGGGCGCCTGAGAAGGTACCGGATGTGTTTAACCACCTGAAAACCTGCACACCGTCCTCAGTTGCTGATTGCAGTAAGTTCTTAAGGCCTCCGGCAATGTTCACCCCTCCTAACACCCTCAAATGGCAAGGGACCAAACCACCCCGTCTTGATTCACCCCTAAGGAAGGTTTAAATCGAGATTTTTATCAGTGCTGCTAATGGGGGGGTCTTCCCCTAACGTTTCAAACGAGGACCTGCGCCTGTGTCGCCACCCCTTCCCCTGCAACCCCCGTTTGTATGATTTTTCGAATCAGGCCCTTTTTAAGGGCTGAAATGAGGTCTTAAACGCTGAAAGGGCTGTAAAGGTCCTTAGAAGTAGTGGTGACACGAAATCAACCCCTTATGATGTTTGATTGACATTCCATCCCCCAAAGTTGACATTTTTGCACCCTCAACCCTCCCTGTCTGGACGCGTAACGCGTCATGGCAGAGTTTTCAGAGTTGGATCAAAATGAAGCTTATGGCCTGAAATGGAGCCCAAAACGGCAGGTTGGATGGAAATTCATCGGTAGGGTGGGAAACGGGACCAAAAAGTTTTCAAAAAAGTTAACAGCCTCTAGTAAGTACACCAATGCATAGGCAACCCACATCACGTCATTTTTCTCCCATTGCCAAACTTTGTAACCTATTGCCGATCACAGGCAACCAACACGCACGGACGTGATGTGGGTTGCCTATGCATGGGCGTACTTACTGTAGGCTGTACACTTTTTTGAAAAATTTTGGTCCCGTTTCCCAACCTACCGATGAATTTCTATCCAGCCTGCTGTTTTGGGCTCCATTGCAGGCCATAGGCTTCATTTTCATCCAACTCTTAAAACTCTGCCATGACGCATTACGCGTCCAGACAGGGAGGGTTGGGGGTGCAAAAATTTCGAATTTGGGGGAAGGAATGTCAATCACCGATCGGAAGGGGTTGATTTCGTGTCACCACTACTTCTAAGGACCTTTACAGCCCTTTCAGCGATTAAGACGTCGTTTCAGCCCTTAAAAAGGGCCTGTTTCGAAAAATCATACAAACGGGGGTTGCAGGGGAAGGGGTGGTGACAAAGGCACAGTTACTTTTTTGAAACGTTAGGGGAAGACCCCCCCATTAGCAGCACTGATAAACATCTCGATTAAAACCTTCCTTAGGGGTGAATCGAGAAGGGGTGGTTTGGTCCCATGCCAGTTGAGGGTGTTAGGGGGTGTGGACATTGCCGGAGGCCTTAAGAACTTACTGCAATCAGCAACTGAGGACGGTGTACAGGTTTTCAGGTGGTTAAACACACCCGGTACCTTCTCAGACGCCCCCAATGGTAGTCCATGTTTAGGGGATGATGAAGGGGGTTGAAAATGCCCAAACGTCAAATCTAACGATTTCAACGTGTTTGTGGAACCTTTAAGAGCAAGACTCATTCATTTTCGACTGCTTTGGCAACCTGCGACAAGTCCTGCAGCGTTTTTCGCAAACTTCAATTTGCGGTTTTCGAAAATGGGCTGGTTTTCGGGGTGCTACCCCGAAACTACTCAAGTTGGGGAGTTGTGCTGAAGCATATGCTTGGTAGGCGTCAGGACAAACGTTATACTGAGATTTCGAGCTTGTAGGTCAACTTTTCAAAATTTGGTGGCCTTTGAAAAAAGTGGTGCTTTAATTTTTTTGAGCAGTATATTATTGCCACAAGTGCTGAAGATGAGTCTAAAAATGACTTGAAACAATCTTGTTCACTAAGAAATATTATATGCATTGACTAGGTGGATTCTCGAGTGTTTCTTATAATATAGGCTACTGTATAGCTATTAAAATTAAAATGTAATAAAATAAAATAAATTAATATCCTTAAAAAAGACACTTCATTTAAAATAAGGATGATAATATCTGTGTTATTTAAAGAGAAACACAGAGATGTTGTTAACAATGTTCAACTTCACACTTCATATTCATATTATAATTTGTAGCTTTTTTAAGATTTACCACCAGCAGCATCAATTTCATACTTGTAGGCACGTGTATTTGATTAATTGTGGAATATTATGAGTCATCACCAATTTCATAGTTGCAGGGAAGCATGCGTATATTGGTAACTGAGGAATGTTATAATCAGCCTTCCTCGATGATAATTCCGCTTTTACACGGCCTTCGAGGTAATAAGGAAGTGGAAATGTGTACCTTAGTTCAGCGAACATACACCCTCTGTCTGAAAAGTTCGGTGAATGGGTCTATATTACGAACGGATTGTTGGCTTACCTGAAACAGCCGTTACTGTCCTCCGAAGTAATCCGCGTGGATGGTTATGCACTTCTTAGAATGGCTGTACAAGTCCTGGCATAGTCTTCCTGAGGGATAGCCTTCAGTTGGGTCGTCACATTACGTTGGATGTCCGAAATGTCTGAAAACCTCTGGCCCTTCAGGGCTTTTCGGCGACCCTGGACCCCGATACTCCATACTTTTACGCTTGCATTCGAGGTCGTAACTCAGACACCAGGTCTCGTCCCCCGTGACGATGGTTTTCAGGACCATTCCATTCCACGGAGCATTCACCCTTCTCACTGCCACCCGTCGAACAGGTTTGCACGTTAGGTTGCATAAATTCACCCTTCTCACTGCCGCCCGTCTATCAGGTGTGCAAGGCAGGTTGCATAAATTCAAGCTTCTCTCTTGCTTTCAATTTAGAGTTTGACGACCCAAACTGAAGGCTATTCCTAAATAAGACTATGCCAGGAGTTTCCAGGACTTGTTCAGTCGTTCTCAGAAGTGCATAACCATCCACGGGGATTACTTCGAAGGACAGTAACGGCTGTTTCTGGTAAGCCAACAATCCGTTCGTAATATAGCCCATTCACAGAACTTTTCAGACAGAGGGTGTATTTATTTAATAAAGTGATTTTCAAAAATTTGAACTGGATACATGGCTGCTTTCAAAACCTATTCAGAGTGGGAGGAGGACATCTGATTCAATCGTGGAGGGAGTAGGGGTAATATCTCCCTCAAAGAAACCCTGCTCGCTGATAAGAAGGATTGATATTGCTAACTTGTCTCCGGGTAGTCTTAAGAGCCGGTTTAATCAACCTAACGAGCCGTCACGATGCAGCGTGTGAGTCACACACAGAGACGCAGACAGCGAGGCGACAGCTGTGGATCTAGCACAGAGAAAAGTCTTCCACGAACTCTCCCTCCCCTCCAAGCACGTCTCACTTTCGTAACATAATAGACTATTAATTCACATTAACTGCTCAGCACCACAAGAACAAAGGAAAGTTGCGGTACCAGTGAAGATGCTCCCAGAGAGATTTACTATAGCTGTGTGTGCATGCGTCGGTAACGGGAATACTTGTACACATATTATGTAATCGCGAGAAGGGGGGGGGGGCTGGAAGCTTCTGATTATGTTGATGACGTGCGGGGAGGGTGTAAACGAAATGAATCGGTTGGAACTGAAAAACATTAAGTCAAAAATGGTTATTTTTTAAAGAGTTAGGCTAGTATTTAGAAGAATTGACCCGAGAGCCTTGGAACGGCATAGGAAAGAATTAAGCCAGCCTTCTGATTAAGCTACACACAAAATATTTTCTTCGGGAGAGATAGCACAGAAGCTCACTGGTAAGGAAAAATCCATCACCAAGCACTTTGTTTTGTAGTTTAAGCCAGAAACCACTGCTACATGTAGTGTGATCAGAGGAGAAAAGCATTAAGCCAACGACTTGCTGCCTTTCAGTGCCGTATTCCACACTTATAGTTGGCCACACTGCAAGATTCCCGCGTGTTACAGTGCTATTGTAAATTACATTTGTACAGGGTGTAGGAGGTTTTCATGTTACAAATCCATTTTATAATAAAATAACATGTGAAATATTCATTCTGGAAGGCTTTATGCCGCACTAAACTGATCACGGAGCTGAAAGGCAATAAGTCACGTTTGCAAAATAGATTAGAAAAATATGTTTATTAAATTAAAATTGATATTGCGCTAACACAAATATAACCTGAATAATTGCTTCACAACATAGATGACTAATATAGTGTGTTTGTTAAGTTCTGTTCTGTCAATGACGTTTTATCTGTCTCCAGAAAAGTAGTGAACACGGACTTAATGCTCTTCAACTCCGACCGATTCAAATGATTACGTAATCACTTAACAAATAACAAAGATCAACTCATTTTACACATTTTTTTACATATACAATTAGCAAAAGCCTGACCGTCTTCAAAGAATACCTCTATTCAGATCATAAAGAGGTTCAAATAATATTTTTAGAGAAAAATAAAGTAGGACTTGTTCGTACTTGTGCTTCCCGTCGTTGTGTTAGTGCAAGCTTAATGTGAATTCCAATCATTCCATAAATAAATAAACACACGCCTGTCATATTTTCTCGGAGTTATGTTGTTATGCGGGACACCGACTGCCAAACATTGCGCGCGACCCATTGACAAGATGTTGCACGAATAATTTTCATTTTCAATCATAGGCCCTTATGCTTGGAATTGGTAAGTGAATCATTCCAGGCGCGGATTCAAGGGGGGGGGGGGGTCACGAGGGTCACGAACCCCCCCCCCCCAAAACGGAGACCAATTCTTTTTCAAACTAAAAAAAAAAACGAAAACACAATAACCAGACAAATAAAACTTAACGAATTTTAACTGAAAAACAGTTTTTTTCCCATTTTATTCAATACTGAAAATATCTGTATTGCAATTATTATGTTCTCTTACAACTTCATACCTGTTATATAAAAACGATTATTTCTATAACAAAATCAACTCGTCTATTTTGTTTACCAAACCTTGTGATTACCGAATCGATGTTTATAGTGATGTCACGATGAATGAGCAGCAATGCACGGATAGGAATTTGGGGCTTTTTTCACACCAAAAAATTTTGCCGACGTCCAAACTGCAAGCTTGGTTGGCAATTTAAGCTGTAACTTTCTCCCTTTGTCGGTACCAACTCGACTTGCCGAAACTGTAACGTACCTTCATCCTTTTCTCGAAGCTCGATATAAAAGTCGCAAAACACGCCGTTGCAATTTGTACGAATATTTTTGGTGCGCTAAACGCATCAAATTTCTATCCGTGTAGCTTGCAAAAAAAAAAAAAAAAAAGGTCTGGTTTTGTACGTTTGGTTATTTTGTGATTGCGTTATTAGTGATACCATTTTTCTTAACAATTTCAATTCTCTGAACCCCCCCCCCCCTCCCAAAGCCAAACTCTAGATCCGCGCCTGAATCATTCTGTTGCTGGTATATCTGTGAGTGTGTGGAGTTACAGGCGGTGGTGTGGTAGCCTTGTTAGCACGAACAGTTATATCGACAATTCTCTTCATTGGGCCAAGTTCCGGCTATAACCTGAGAATACGAGCTACAAGGCCACTTGGAGTAGCGAAAGCCTCAGTAAAAGAGAAAGACCTACCATGTTTTATTCACGAGCTGTTAGGCAGTTATAGGTAGCAGTGTTATGTTAATGGGCATGAAGAATGCAACTCATGGCTCATGAAAGTTTGGTCAACACGGCCCACATACCCGGACTTATTCCTTCAAATAGCCAAACCAACTAAACTCACCGGCAAAAAAAAACACAAGATGTTCAGTAAAGAACATATAGCCTACTTTCTCCTAAAAGCATGGGTATTGTTATAACTCTTTGTCCTTTTCAAGGAGTATGATTGAATGTTGGTTGTAGGAGCTTGTTGAAATACAACGTGCTATAGGGATATTAAACATGAATATGAGGTGCCCTTTGCTAGTGCTACCTCTGTACCAAATTTCGTTCAATTCGGTTTCACCGTGTTTGAATTGATAGGGGGAATCGATTTGCACACATACTTGGCCACCATCTGCAAACTATTGGGCTGATGTTCTTGCAGTTTGGTCAGAATATGTTTCCCACATAAAGATATGGTGTTGCAAAATTAGGTAGAGACTAGCTTATTAGGTTGGTCGTAATTACATTTTAGCTTTTAACATTTGGGTGGCCGCGATTACGTTTCCATCAAGATAGCGGTGATATAAAACATGACACTGAGGTGCCCTTTGCTAGTGCTACCTCTATACCAAATTTCGTTCCATTTGGTTTCAGCGTGTTTGAATTAATAGGGGGAATCGATTCTGACACAAAGATGGCCGCCATCCGCAAACTATTAGGCGAATTACCTATTAGATTGGTCAAAGGATGCTCCCTCCATAAAGGTATGTAGTTGCAAAATTTGGTAGAGATCGGATGATAAGGTTAATCGTAATTTGATTTAAGCTTTGAACATTCGTGTGGCCGCCATTACGTTTCAGTCAAGATGGCGGCGATATAAAACATGATACTGAGGTGCCCTTTGCTAGTGCTACCTCTGTACCAAATTTCGTTCCATTCGGTTCCACCGTGTTCGAATTAATAGGGGGAATCAATTTTGACATAAAGATGGCCGCCATCCGCAAACTATCAGGTGAATGACCTATTAGATTGGTCAAAGGATGCTCCCTCCATAAAGGTATGTAGTTGCAAAATTTGGTAGAGATCGGATGATTAGGTTAATCGTAATTTGATTTAAGCTTTGAACATTTGTGTGGCCGCCATTACGTTTCCGTCAAGATGGCGGCGATATAAAACATGACACTGAGGTGCCTTTTGTTAGTACTACCTCCGTACCAAATTTCGTTCCATTCGGTTGCACCGTGTTCGAATTAATAGGGGGAATCGATTTTCACACAAAGATGGCCGCCATCCGCAAACTATTACGCTGATGACCTATTGGTTTGGTCAAAGGATGCTCCCCCCATAAAGGTATGTTGTTGCAAAATTTGGTAGAGATCGGATGATTAGGTTAATCGTAATTTGATTTAAGCTTTGAACATTTGTGTGGCCGCCATTACGTTTCCGTCAAGATGGCGGCGATATAAAACATGACACTGAGGTGCCTTTTGTTAGTACTACCTCTGTACCAAATTTCGTTCCATTCGGTTGCACCGTGTTCGAATTAATAGGGGGAATCGATTTTCACACAAAGATGGCCGCCATCCGCAAACTATTATGCTGATGACCTATTGGTTTGGTCAAAGGATGCTCCCCCCATAAAGGTATGTCGTTGCAAAATTTGGTAGAGATCGGATGATTACGTTAGTCGTAATTTGATTTAAGCTTTGAACATTTGTGTGGCCGCCATTACGTTTCCGTCAAGATGGCGGCGATATAAAACATGACACTGAGGTGTCCTTTGCTAGTGCTACCTTTGTACCAAATTTCGTTCAATTCGCATTCACCGTGTTCGAATTGATAGGGGGGACAGACATTCAGAGTACACACACTCACACACACACACACAGACACACACACACAGACTCACACACACACATACACACACACAGACAGACACACTTTTTTCGCCCTGTGTTGATCTCATAAGTCTACTTTCATTTTTTGCAAAAATCGAAAGTAGGCTAAAAAAGCGAAACACTACGAATTTCAACTGAACTCAATATTGGACCGTTCTAAGCCTTGTATTAATAAAATACTATGGCATTACAACAATATGGCAATGTATCATAAGTTAGGTTGGTTGGTTCTTAAGTTTAGGGGCTGCGACAACGTGGTCATGTAGCCCCGTGTACTTTGGGTGTGTGTAGAATCTGTCTGATAACCGGTGTTAATTGTGATGACTGTATTAGTGTGTGTTATCTGTTTTTTTTAAATTTAAGTACTGCAACTTAGAATTTTTCAAATAGTTCTTACTTTTGCCGCCAAGCACCACCGTCAACGACTACTAGGCCAAGTTCAGAACTTAGCTACTAGACGCCACCGCAGTCGGCTCTTGGCAACGAACGTAGAAACCTAAGAGCGTTGTTTACATTCTTAACCTATCCAATTTAGCTTCACACAGGTGCAATTAGTGGAAGGTTCTTTAACATCCCATAAATCTATGACATGGGACCGCCGGCTTTACTTCCCCTCCGAAGGAAGGCATACTAAGGGATTTTTAACGCTCTTAAAAAATCCGACGGCTTCGGCCGGGTTTGAACCCGCTATCTTGGGCATAGAAGCTCAGCATGCTACCGACTACGCCACCGAAGCCGCCTTTTATCATAAGTTAATTACCCTAATTAGCACAATAACATTATTGATCATGACAACCTCAACAGTGCACAAACACGAATTTGGAAATGTCGAAACCTGGAATCCATCGTACTGTCCTCCGACCTGTTGCACTGTACGATTATGAACGTTTTAAACAAACCGTAATATCCACAAAAATACGCCGCACGAGAATTCACAGCAATAGACCGCAATACAGTCGTGTGTGGTTATTCTTGTCCAAAAGTGGGGTCTAGGGGGCGTGGTGGCTCAGCGGTCTAGCTGTATGCCTCTCACCAGGGCGGACCGGGTTCAATTCCCGGTCAATGCATGTGAGATTTTCGATGTGAAATGCCATGTCCTGTGGTTCGTATTCGACGTAAAATGGAGGTCCCGTGGCTTATGATCGCGAGATTAACGGTCACGTTAAACTACAAGCTTCCTTTTTCCAAAAGCGGGAAACTGTAATATCGGTGTTGTGGTTGTCACGATCAACAATCAACAATGTATCAATTATCGTGCTGAAACTTCTCATATGAGCTAATTAACACATGATTAACTCACGACACATTCTCATATCGCTGTACGTAAAAACATTCAATTTATACCAAGAATGAAACGGTCAAACATTGAGTTTTGTCTGAAATTCGTGGTGTTTCGCTTTTTATGCCGGTGAGTGTATTTATGAGGCGCTGAGGGAGAAGTAGAAACAGTACAAGAAAGATGCTTCTGTATGTTATGATGTTGCTTCTTCTCTTTAGATGGAACCATATAGGCCTAATCATGGAGTTCCACTTCAAAAATTAAATTCTTTCCTTTGATCTGGAAGTTGAATAATATCCTGATAATAATAATAATAATCGCCTCCGTAGCGTAGCGGTCAGCATGGTTAGCTGCCGCCCCGGAGGTCCTGGGTTCGATTCCCGGCTCTGCCACGAAATTTGAAAAAGTGGTACGAGGACTGGAACGGTGTCTACTCAGCCTCGGGTGGCCCAAATGAGTAGAGGGGGTTCGATTCCCCCTCAGCCATCCTCGAAGTGGTTTTCCGTGGTTTCCCACTTCGTCTTCGGGCAAATGCCGGGATGGTACCTACTGTAAGGCCACGGCCGCCTCCTTCCCTCTTCCTAGCCTATCCATCCCAATATTCCATCCGTTCCCATCCCTCATGAGGCCCCTGTTCGCTTTGCAGGTGAGGCCGCCTGGGCGAAGTGCTGATCACACCTCCCCAGTTGTATCATTCCGACCAAATGTTCCAAGCTCCAGGACACTGCCCATAGAGGCGGTAGTGGTGAGTTCCCTCGCTGAGTCCGTGGGATCCACCATCCTAGAGGGTAAGTTGACTAAATAAAAAAATAAAATAATAATAATAATAATAATAATTTGTTAATTTAATTAACTTATTAAATACTATTCATATTGCATTATTGCGATATGTCTCACGAATCTGACGGCAAATCCAGTACAGATTATCTGTGTGACATATTAAATATTATGTTTACAACATAGATACAGATTGTATTTCAATACAAGAAGATGTGTTTTTTTAAATTTAAAATATATTTATATATATTTTAATTATAATCATTATTATTTTTTTGCTTGTTTTAACATTCTTTATATATATAAAATTTGATTTAACATGTTATTCTTTATATATATAAAATTTGATTTAACATGTTACGTGATAATGAGAAAACTATTAATGTAAATAGTTAAAAATACAAATAGTTACACTATAGTCTAGTAATTATAATAATACGTTTATATTCTAAATTAATTTTTACTTAGGAATAGTTTTTAATGCGGCGTGTAGTTGGTTGTTTGCTGTTCATTTTGGACAATCCAGGTGGTAGTTCATTAAGTAGGGATGGTACAATATAATTTAGTCTCTTTGAAACCATAGCTATCTATACATAAAGGTTATACCTATTTAGTTCTTGTTATGGCTTTTGTGTGTATGTTGTGAGACTTTATAATAATAGACCATAACAACAATAATAATAATAATAATAATAATAATAATAATAATAATAATAATAATAATAATAATAATAATATTTTTGTTATTTGAGTCTTCAGTATTTTGACTGGTTTGATGCAGCGCTCCATACCTCCCTATTCTGAGCTAATCGTTTCATCTCTACATAGCTAGCACATCTTACATCCGAGGCTATCTGTTTAACATATTATAACCTTGGTCTACCCCTACAGTTCTTGTCCTGGACCCTTCCTTCCATAACTAAGCTTGCTATTCCTGGGTGTCTTAGTATGTGTCCTACCAACCTATCTCTTCTCTTCATTAGCAGTCGCCAGAAACATTTCTCCTCGCCCACTCGTCTTAATACTTCTTCGTTTGTTACTCTGTCTACCCATCTGACCATCATTCTCCTGTAACACCACTTTTCAAATGCTTATATCCTCCTTTTTTTCTGCCGCGTCAACAGTCCAAGTTGCACTTCCATAGAGTGCCAGACAAAGGCTTTCAAAAATGACTTTCTATAACCTAAATCTATATTATTTTGATGTCAACAGATTTCTTGTCTGAGCCAACCTACCTTTTATATCTTCTTTGCTTGGTCCATCACTGGTTATTTTGCTTCCTAAGTAACAGAAGTCTCCTACTTCCTTTATCTTTTCACCTGCCAATTTGACGTAGGCTACATGGGGGTTTCTGATTTCTTTCGGCTGCATTACAATATTTTTATTTTACATGATAATAATAATAATATTAACAGATGGAATATCTTTATGAATTGGAAACGTCTTGTACAAGTAGATACGATGGAATATCTAGGAACAACTATAGACTCTCGCTTTAAGTTCAATGACCACATCAATAAAGTTAGTGAAAAAATGTAATAAACGCATTATCAAAATCGGCTAGAATAGGATGGGGTCTAAAACACCAGGTTTTGGAAACAATATATAAAGGAGCAATATTGCCAATGCTGTTATATGCTGCTCCGATCTGGATTGAATCCCTAGAAAAGAAATGTAATATGATTAAATACATGAGAGTGCAAAAACTTATTCTCTTGAGAATAGCAAAATAGTATCGCACTGTATCTCATGAGGCACTGTGCATTATTACATGAATTACTCCTATAGATATAATGGCTAAAGAGATTGTTACTCTATACAAAATCAAGTCAGGAAAAACAACTATGAACTATGTCATTGACCACCCAGAAAAACCTATGAGATGGCTCCATCCAGCCTATTTTCCTGGTACCGAAGATCCATGAATAGCATTAAATGAATATATCCCATTGAAAATTTACACAGATGGAATCAAAAGTGAAGAAGGAGTGGGAGCTGGCATAGCTATATTCAGATCACATGAATTAATAGACCAATTGAAATATAGACTGCAAGACAACTGTTCGAATAATCAGGCGGAGCAATTAGCCATACTTAAATATCTGGATTTCTTAGATACTACTAGGACAGAGGATGACGAAGATAAGAAAGTAATTATTTACACAGATAGTAAAATAGCAATTGACTCCATTGCGGACTTCAGAAATCATAACGAACTAATTGAGAATATAAGGAGGACTACAGCTATTCTAAAAAGAAAAAAATGGATAATAAAATTTGAATGGGTTAAGGCACATACAGGTGTTGCAGGCAATGAAATGGCTGATAAAATTGCAAAGGAGGCTGCAAAATTAAGTGAGGTTTGTTTCGTTAGAATACCCATCTCAACATTTTAAAAAATATCTCAAAGAAGAATCAATTCATGAATGGCAGCAACAATGGGAACAAACTACAAAAGGCACACTTACAAAAGAATTCTTTCCAACAGTTGCAGTTAGATTAAAATTAAAAATCACCTTAACATCTAATATGACAACAATACTGACTGGACATGGAAATATTGCTTCGTACTTACACAGACTTAAAATTATACATAATCCCGAGTGTTCCTGTAAAAGCAGCCCTCAGACTATAGATCATATAATTATCGTGTGCACTGAAGTGAAAAATATTAGGCAATTCTTGATTAATAGTGTTAATAGAGACGATAACTGGCCGATTCAAAAATCTGTGCTATTAAAAAAGTATTTGAAGGAATTTTCTAAATTTTTTAATGCTCTGGATTTTCAAGCTCTTAGGAAAAACGATGAATAATATTGTTTGATATTGTTAAGATTAAGTCATCTAGAAATTGCATTATTATAATGTAATTTATTTTGTTCATTTATAAAATGTAATGTAAGTGCATGTAGTACTACTTATGTAGTGGAGCATGCAGAGAGTATGATCAGTAAATAAAAAATAAAAAAATAAACCAGATGGGTTGATGGCCAAGTACGATTGAGATCCAATGAAGAATTATACACCAAGATAGAACCAATACTGTCATTCAACAAAAAGAAAAGATTGCTGTTTTACGGGCACATGACATGACCGACTGACTAAGAAAATCTGGAATTTCACAAAGCTAAAAGCAACCGAATGGAGATGGTTCCAAGAATGTGATGATGATGATGAGAATTGCTGTTTTAAGGGGCCTAACATCTAGGTTATCGGTCCCTAATGGTTTGGGTGATAGTGAAAGATGAGAATTTAATGTAACCTATAACTAAAAGCACACTTACAACTAACAATACACACTAGAAGAATAAATGGGAAATAAAAGAACAATAATGCAAATAAAGGACAGGAGGAAAATAAATGCCCTCAACCCTCGGAGAATGAGGAGTGAGGGACTTGGAAGGAAGGAGAGCCATGAAAGGCAGATAGGAAAGGGAAAGAGGAGAAGGTCCGCCCCAAAGGCAATGGAAAATGGGGGAAAACCGGATCCAGCTCAGGAATCCCTCGGGGTCGCCAACTCGTGAACTCACCAGCCGTGAGCCCTCTAGAGTGTATCACTATCGAGGGTGCACCAGAAGTGGTGGGGCTACACAAACCCTGCCTCCTTGAGGGTCTTGAGCAGAAGGCAGGATATATGAAGAGAACAGAAAAGGTCTGACCCCTCGAAGAATGAGGGATCAGAAAAGATGAGACAAGGGCCAATTAAGGCGGGAAAGTGAAAGACTCCCCAAGGCCTCGGATACCCTAATACCGTCGGGGTCGGAAAAGAACAAGAGTTGACCAAGGGTGGTCGATAGGAAAGATGACAGAGAGGAGCCTGGCACAAGTGAGTAGAAGTAATGCCAAACTCAGCTGGGGCCCCGTGGTCGCCAACCCACGTCCCACTAGTCGTGAGCCCCTGGGGGAACCAAGAATGTGAGAAAGACCGGATGCAAATTGACATTCCAGAAAGGAAACCCATGACAGATTTGAATTTAGACAAATTTTAAAGAGGAAACTGAATCCAGGTACTGAGAATGCCTCTACCAGAAGTACGAAAGAAGGCACTGATCGATGGACTCAAGAAATACTGGGAGAATGTCAAGGCCGGTAGAAGAACAAGAGCTAGGCACAAATGACATTGATTGTTGATATGCAGTTCATAGAAACTCAATTCAAATGTAATACTGTAATAATATCCACCATAAATACAGAGAGAAGATTGATAAATATACTCCTCTAGTGATGAGAAGGTAATAATAATGGTGTCCCTACAACGAAACAACAACACTACCCATATTTGGCACATTCTACCTCAGTAGTAAGATGGGTGATGAGAAGGTTTGTTTGGAGATAATTGCAATAAAATAAAGTTGAACATTCTCTTCCGGCTGGACTGAGTGGTAGAACCTGTTAACTGCAGCCGTAACTCTCTCTCTAGGAGTAGTCGCTCGATGTCATCACGTTTATTAGCGAGGATCCAGATCCTCTTCAAGCAGGCTAACACTGAAGTTTGGCCAATAGAGATCAGACATGATACCTATACGGAAGCAATTTGTCAGTACCTTGACAGAGGTCCGGGAGAAAAGAATGTCGCCTGGCTAGAACAACTTTTACAAGTAGTGATACCTGTGAAACTTAGCATCCCACGTGGATGGCTGAATGGTAATGTGAAGCGAAACGTGCTTCTATTTATTATTCGAACTGAAGGAATTAATTAATGCTTGAGTTTGGGGTTTAACATATAGGTCATCAGACCAATGAGAAGGGCCCCGTCTCACAGCCAAACAAATAGTAAATCTAGGTGGAACTAGCGTAATTCTTATTTTTATTTAAGTATATGTCTAACCCCTTCTACAACGTTGATGATGAGGCGGGATAAATTTTCCCGTGATGAATAGTTCTTACGGCCTGATACCCTTTCCAATGCCAACGTGATAGTTTCAGTCCCGTGCACTTTGGGTGTGTAAATAAATAAATAAATAAATAAATAAATAAATAAATAAATAAATAAATAAATAAATAAACAAATAAATAAATAAACAGATAAATAGGGGCAGATGACCTCGCAGTTCCGCCCCTTAAAACAACAATAACTAAGTAACTAACTAAACAAATAAATAAATAAATAAATAAATAAATAAATAAATAAATAAATAAATAAATAAATAAATAAATAAATAAATAAATAAAGAATCTTCAACGTCATTTCTAGAGGGAAGGGGCAAATGCCAAATGGACGAGACTTGTTCGAAAAGACATCGAATTTTTAGAAATGTATCCCAAGGATATATTCAACAGGGATGAATTTAGAATGCTGATGAGAACATCCGACACATTCCTGTCATTGACAGCTAAAACATTGCGTCCTGGAGTGGGAGTGGAGGGGACTCAGGAAAGGAAAGCAACTCATTGTGCAAGGATGAAGCATACTGGGCTAAGAAGGAAGCTCGCCATAGTTAGGAACCACGTGGTCCAAGGGGGCTTTAACGAACCGAAGAATAAATAAATAAATAAATAAATAAATAAATAAATAAATAAATAAATAAATAAATAAATAAATAAATAATGAGGGAATTCTGGGCTCAGAGAAAAGCGAAGAACATTGCCAAGTGTAGCAAGACTTAACGTGATCCTAGTTGGCCTCAACGAATCTCTACTTGGTATAAAACAAAGTCCCCGATTCTTGGATGTCACGGGTAATCTCAAGAATCACTGGATGGATTTTGATGCGGTTTTCACCATTCTGTAGAGGATATCTCGAGGATGGTTTCTGTAGAAAATAATTCATTTATGATCAAAGGGAGCCAAGCAGTAACGATTTTAGTGGAAAAGTCGTAAAAAGAACCTGGCGTCCGTGCGCTTTCTAAGCTTACGCTGGGCAAACCGTTAATATATATATATACTATGAGTGTAAGAATTATTCAGCATGAAACGTTCTACAAATAAGTCCGCGGGAGCATATCAACATTCTCTATCTTCAATACATCGCCCACTATAAGTGATTTTACGTTTTCATTTCTTCCAACAATCGCCATTCAATTACTGAGGCAACAGTTTACGAGCTAGCACGTAATGCATTCATAAGTGTTCCCGGTCGAAGCTAGTTATATATATAGCTATATAGTTATATATAAGTTATATATATACATATATATATATATATAAATAAATACATAATCTTCATCATTCTTCTGTAACACCACATTTTAAATGCTTCTATCCTCTTCTTTTCTGCCGCACCAACAGTCCACACCTTGCAAGTGTAATGTTCCTGTATTGTTGTTTTGGGCATCTTTGGTCATCAGTCCCGTACACTACTGCACGTATGAAATTTGTCTGAAAACGCCCGATGTTGTAGTGTCTGCATAGTATGTGTAACTGTAATATTCAGGGTTTACCCCGGGGTTTGAAATAAGGTACTATCGCGTCATTGTTCCGCAGTGAGCGTTGAAAACCCTGGACAAACCACACTCAGGACGCCACGGTTACGCGGGATGTAACCGAAAATGCATAGCTGGCTTTAAAAGTTCACTGAGTTCACAATATAAAACTTAGAGCATTGAAACATTGTACAGTTGTCTAATGGTGTTTGATCTATTACGTGGTAAGCGACAGCTTTCTTGGGTGGCAAAATGGCACCAACACAGTCACTGCAAAAAGTTTGTTACATCCTCATATTTTACAACATAACTATAAAAGATCCTGGCCTGAGCTTTTAACTAGTTTATAAGTATGTCACTATTTCGAACTTCGTGTAGAATTATCCAAATACCGTGAAATGATTTTTTTATGGTTATTTGAATTTTGGATTCTATGAACCTCAGTGAAAATATGAATGTAAATGCCAGCAAATTCTACAAATGGTTAAATAGAACCATAATTCTACATACATATGTGTATAATCACTCAATAAACAATCCCTGAAAATTTCAGTTATGTAGCATTTAGGGCTTCCGAGGAAAGCGTACCATGTGGTGGAAAATTGATATTGAGAAAACAACATTTGAAAGTTGGATATGTTATTTTACTCACATTTAAGTAAGTTTGTCTATAGGCATGCAGCATCATATATAAATGTATTTTAAAAATACTTCCAGTTGACTAATGACCTTGATTTTTTTACACAAAGTATGAAAGAGACCATACATACAAAAAAAACCACAAGTTTTAAAATTTTGATATTTTGACCCCTCATCGGTTACGAAATTTGAACCTCGAATTCCCATTTCAGTCGTTAAGCATGATTTAATAATGATGTTATTGGTTTTACGCCCCTTTTAACTACCGTGGCTTCTACAGATACTGGGGTGACGGAATTTTGCTCCAAAGGGGAACTTTAACGTGCCAGTAAATCTACTGATAGGCTATGTATGGCATGTAAAAGAACCTACCACTACAATTGGTTGTGTGTAGACAAATTTGTAGGTTATATTTGAATAGAAACGCTCTATCAAGTTCCAACGTTCGCAACTAGTGATAGTGGCATCTAGTGGCCAAAGTTGGAACTACTAATAATTGAACTTGCTAGAAGCCCACGGGCGTTCAATTAACATACCCTGCTATGGACATTGGCTGCAATTCATTGTATACATAAATCTATTGACACGGCTCCCTCGAATTTGCGCAAACTCAAATGCCAAATGACTGCGCCAGGATTCGATCCTGCAACCTTGAGCATAACTGACGATAACGTTACCACTGCGCCACGCTGCCAGTGGAGCGTGATTTAACTCACTCGGCTACGCTGGTGGGTGTGTAACGTTTCTGTCACGGTGATTCGACAAATGAGCCGTTGAGAGCCCAAGTGGTGTAGCTCCTCTCGGAATAACAGAAAAGTCTAACTTTTGTGGCCGACAAACGCAATGCATCACATACACTAGCCCTGAGCTACGCCTGCTTGCCGTAAGGATTAGACTTTCCCACAGCGACTTCGGTGGCGTAGTTGGTAGCATGCTGAGCTTCTATGCCCAAGATCGTGGGTTCAAACCAGGTCGAAGTCGTTGGATTTTATAAGAGCGTTAAAAATCCCTCAGTATGCTTTCCTTCGGAAGGGAAGTAAAGCCGGCGGTCCCATGTCATAGATTTATAGCATGGTAAAGAACCTTCCACTAATTACACCTGTGTGAAGCTAAATTATAGGTTAAACCTTTGACAAACGCTCTTAGGTTGCGACTTTCGTCGCCAGGAGCCGATTGCGGTGACATCTAAACAAGTTTTGAACTAGTAGTCGTTGACGGTGGCGTTTGGTGGCAAAAGTAGGAACTACTTGAAAAAATTCAATGTCTGCAGTCTTCACTTAAATTGAAAACAGTAAACACACACTAATACAGTCATCACAATTAACACCGGTTATCAGACAGATTCTACACACACCCAAAGTACACGGGGCTACATGACCGCGTTGTCGCAGCCCCTAAAGCCTAAACTGAGGAACCAAACAAGCAGACTTTCCTGTGATTCCACTTGGGCTCTCGACGGTTCAAATGTTAGTTAATCTTAACTAAGTGGGGATACAGAGAGAAGGGATAGCTTGAGGTATGCCCACTGCCAGAGGAGGGGAGAGTTTCTCCACAGTTACCTATCAATTTTCTAGTTCAGTTCGCGGAAGTATGTGTTCGGATCATGTAACGATACGTGTTTGTGTTCATTTCAGATCTTCACACGCACCACGTGCCAATGGTTGACTTGTGAGAGGAACAGACGGTGATAAAAACAGGTGAGTTTTTCCTTTAGTGCAGACAAAGTAACCCGTTCATTTAACTACAACAGGACTGGGTACGGTTAGGATAAAGACAATTTGGAATATACAGAAAATTCTTACATACAATCAGATTACCGATATTTTGCAACAAAAATCTCCAATTTGTTTGCAATTATTCATGCTATCCGATGCGGTAGATATTACAACTCCAAATATTACAGGAATGGTCTGCATGGGCTTGCATATCGTCCCGCTGGAAGCTGCAGCAAGTCCGGAGATAGTAGCTTCGAATCCTGGAGCTGACAGCGGCTATCCTGAGTGTGGTTTTCCCCGTAGTTTTTACACACCCTCTAGGCAAATGCGCCGATAGTAGCTTATTTCAAGTCCCGGGGCACCTACCTCATCTCTGTCCATAATATACACCTACACACACGACTACATTCTTCACATAAATGCAGGTTGTCAGACAATTTCAACACACACCCAACTATACAGGGCTGATGACCAAGATGTGCAAAACCCCTAAAATAAATAAATTAACAACAATTAACTATTCATCATACTAAGCGCTATTAAGTTTTTCTCCATCGTAATGACCACTTTTTTCCGTCCTTATTTCTTTTTTTTGTCTTCCTTTCTATTCTTTTTGTCTTCCTTCCATTCTTTCTTTCTTTCTTTCTTTCTTTGTCTCTTACTGTCCTTATTTCTTTTCTTTCTTTCTTTCTTTCTTTCTTTCTTTCTTTCTTTCTTTTCTTTCTTTCTTTCTTTCTTTCTTTCTTTCTTTCAGTCCTTATTTCTTTTCTTTCTTTCTTTCTTTCTTTCTTTCTTTCTTTCTTTCAGTCCTTATTTCTTTTCTTTCTTTCTTTCTTTCTTTCTTTCTTTCTTTCTTTCCTTATTTAAATTCTTTCTGTTGTTATTTGTTTTCTGTCTGTCTTTCTTTCTTTCTTTCTTTCTTTCTTTCTTTCCTTCTTTCTTTCTGTATGTCCTTGTTTGTTTGTTTCTTTCTATCTTTCTGCCCTTATTTATTTTCTGTTTGTCTTTCTTTCTTGTCTGGCTGCGTGGCTCAGGGGTAACGTTCTCGCTTGCTGAGCCCAAGGTTGCAGGTTCGAAACCTGGCGCAGTCAGCTGGCATTTGAGGGTGCGCAAATGCGAGGGAGCCGTGTCAGTAGATTTACTGGCACGTTAAAGATCCCCTTCGGGGCAAAATTCCGGCACCCCGGCGTCTCTAAAAGCCAGTGTAGTTAAAAGGGACGTAAAACCAATAACATTATTATTATTCTTTCTTTCTTTCTTTCTTTCTTTCTTTCTTTCTTTCTTTCCTTCTTTCTTTCTTTCCTTATTTAAATTCTTTCAGTAGTTATTTCTTTTCTTTCTTTCTTTCTTTCTTTCTTTCTTTCTTTCTTTCTTTATTTCTTTCTGTATGTCCTTGTTTGTTTGTTTGTTTGTTTGTTTCTTTCTATCTATCTTTCTGCCCTATTTATTTTCTGTTTGTCTTTCTTAATTTCTTTCTTTCTTTCTTTCTTTCTTTCTTTCTTTCTTTCTTTCTTTCTGCCCTTATTTCTTTTCTGTCTGTCTTTCTTTCTGTCCTTATTTATTTTCCTTCTGTCTTTCTTTCTTCCTTTCTTTCTTTCTTTCTTTCTTTCTTTCTTTCTGCCCTTATTTCTTTTCTTCTGTCTTTCTTTCTTTCTTTCTTTCTTTCTTTCTTTCTGACTTGCATTCTTTCCTTCGGTCCTTATTCCTTTCTTTCTTTCTTTTTTCTTTCTTTTCTCTCTGTCTGCGTTTCTTATCTTTCTTTCTTTTTTTCTTTTTGTCTTTCTGTCTTGCTTTCTGTGTGTCTTCTTTCTGCCTTTCTTATATTTCTTTTTGTCTTTGTTTGTTTGTTTGTTTGTTTCCTTCTTTCTTTTTTTCTTTCTTTCTGTCCTACTTTCTGTCTTTCATACGTCATTTTCACAGAACGTACTTCACAAAAATTGAATCTGGCTGCAACTGCAAGTTCAGAAAACAACAACAACAATAAAACCAACAACAATAGAACTACCTCTCATAAATCTGATATTGCTGAGGTAAATATTTTGTTGAATGAATTGCTATTATTTGTAGCGTGTAAAATGTGCTGATATTTCAGAGACAAACGTAACAAAACATTATATGTCCGAAAATCTGAGTCTGAATCGGGGGTGCCCCTGTGCTAATATTTTCTACGAAGAATAATATTATTGGTCTTCTGAAGTACGAAAATGTCACAATAACTATCATGAAAATTATAAGGTTCTAATGCACTTTTAATTATGATAACCACTTCACGTGATGAGTCTTTTGTAAAATTTGACTCTGAATGATCATGTTTGTTTTCTATCCATCATTACATTCAAGATATTTTTGATCACCTGTAAATCCAGGAACGAAAAACAAGTATTCTCCAACTCGAATTGAGAAATTTTAAACACTAGATAATATAAGTGCATTATTTCTTTTCTCCAAAACGAACATTCATGAAGGAAATTAATCTCGGTAGTTTAGAATACGCTCACAACATTCTGCAATGCATGAAAAATTCTTTGAAGAGTTTTCGTGGAATTTTATAAGTGTGTTGAACTGTATTATGCTATTGATTTCTTAGTAATAAACAATAATACATTTAATAATTATACATTTCATAGAAATGTTCCATTCTTAAGAATGCACGTGTTGTCTGATACAAGTATTCATTGTTACAGGCTCTTGAAGACAATGAAGATGCTGATACGGATATTACCTTTGTATGTCGTGGTCCATCTGGTGACGGGTGCAGGAAGAAATCACACAAGTAAGTCTAAAATACAGTATTTTGTTTTACTAAATCTACATATAAACGTTCATATGGTATCTCCGTATCATTTGAAAATAATTTCCGTTGTATCACTGAAGAGCATCAGGCGTGAACACTTCTCATCCAATCACACACCATTCATCATGTCGCCAACACAAACTAAACACTCCTCCCCACTACTGCAGTCCAGCGGTATGGACCAGTTTTCCTTTGTAACCTTCAGTTGAAGCTAGAACGTAATGGTATTCCAGTGTAGATACAAAATAAATGTAGGAGTTCAAGCATATTTCACCTCGTGGTGTAGTGGTTAACATAATTGATGTCTTCGTGAAGGCCCCACTTCGCACCCCAGCTCTGCCAAGAATTTCACTCTTGTTTCAAGTACGGCATCGTTGACGTAGAAGTCGCCCAAATGGAGTTTATTTTAATGCCTTTCATCAGGATACAGAATCACACTAATTTTACGGATTTAAGTACTCAAGTAGCTGTACAGATGGAGCCATCTAGTTTATGGTAATGTATTTATAACAGTTGGTCGTCTCTATGGAGGACCTTTTCAACTTTATATCGCCATAATTATATTTTAACAAGTAGTTCCGTGAAGAACTATACAGCCTATTTTCATATATCCTACTTATGTCAATTGCCTTTCTCTACATACACAATTTCAGTTTGATTGCTGTAATAGATGCGTAGATATTGAGAACCGACTAATATTTCAGATGGTCGCCATGTTGGAGTTTATATATGTAGGTCCTAGAGTTATGTACTGTTACATGAAGATTATTGTGTACATGTAGCATTCAAACTTCAATCACATGATTAGGACACAAGAAGTAACAAGGATATTTTAAAATTTCGCTCAGCTGCCATCTTGTGGTTATGGAAACAATTGAAATAAATTAGATGCCAGTGGATTAACATTCGTATAAGGATTTACTGTACCAAGCTTCACTGCACTCGGATGGTTAAATTGCGAGAAACGTCCATGTGAATATTTATACTTCGCGTCGCAGCCATGTTGGATTTGTGATCACCAGGTTATTTACAGTCCTATAGGTGAACTTAAGTTCATAGCCCCTATGAACATAAAAATCAGTTTGATTGCTATAATAGATTCGTAGATATTCAGAGCCGTCTAAATATTTCGGATGGTCGCCATGTTGGATTGTTAAATGTATAGGCCATAGAGTCATGTACCATTAAAGGAAAATTATTGCGTAGGTTCATTATTCAAACTTTCACATCGATCGCATGATTACGACACAAGAAATAAAAACTTAATTTTAAAATTCGCAAAGCCGCCATCTTGAGGTTATGTAAACAATTGAACTAAATTAGATACCAGTGTATTACAATGTGTATAAACATTTCCTGTACCAGATTTCATTGCGGTTGGAACATTAAATCGCGAGAAAGGTCTATTTAAAATTTTCAAATTCGCTTGGCCGCCATGTTCGTTTTGTAGTAAACCGGTTTTTGAAAGTCTTAAAGACGAACTTCCAGTAGTACCCTTTATCTCCGTACAAAATTTCAGGGTGATACCGTTAATAGTTTCAGAGATATAGAATGCCGGTGAAATATTTCGCACATACGCCATCTTGTGGTTATGTAAACAATTGTACCAAGTTAGATGTCGGTGCATTACAATGCGTATAAACATATACTGTACCAAGTTTTATTGCGTTTGGTTGGTTAAATCGTGAGAAACGTCTATTTAAATGTCGCGAATTCGCGTGGTCGCCATGTTGGTTTTGTAGTTACCAGTTTTTCAAACGTCACATAGGTGAACTTCTAGTAGTTCCCTTTAGCACCGTAAAAAATTCCAGGGTGATATCGGTAATAGTTTCGGAGATATTGAATGCTGGTGAAATATTTCGCACAGCCACCATGTTGGATTGGTGAGACGTAACAAAATTTGAAGGGCACGGTTGGGGTCGTCCTAGATAGTGCTATGAACGTACTGAGTTTCATTGAAATCGCTCCAGCCGTTTGATAGTTATTAGGGACACACACACACACACACACACACAGAAGGTGATCTCATTAGCCTATTTTTTCAAAATTGAAAATAGGCTAAAAATGGCTCAGTCCTTGGAACTGCAATAGCTCGGTTAAGGTCACTACACGAACGAAATAAAACGTAATTATGACAGGGAAATTTCACGCGTCTGACCTGTCAACTACTTACTATACACAGGATCGATCGATGATTAGATACTCTAAAAGTACGCACGCTGAATATGGTGTCTATCGTATTTCATAGTGTTGTTTGCGTGTTCAGTTTGACAACTTTTCTGACGGTTGAGAAATTTATAATTAAACTGTATTGTTTGGAGCACGGTGTCATTAAGTTAAAGGTAGTTAGCAAAACAGAACGTTGTGATTGAACTTATAGAATACTAGCTGAAGTACCCGTGCTTCGCTACGCGTCATAATTAAATTAAAATGTGAAGGTGACAGTGTTAAAACAGGGTATAGGCGAGGTGCTGCGCAGAGGGAGATTAAGGATGGAATATTTTGTCCAACTACACCGCTCGGCGTTGACCGTGTTTTATAGCACAAATTTAGGTTTTACTCGCTAACCGTTGGAGATACCTTTCGGATAGAAAATGTAATTTTAAACCTCGTATATCCCATCAAAAGTTTGTTATTTCTTAACGTTCTCTTTTTATTTGAAATGGAAATATGAAAGTTTTAAACCAAAGGGTGTAGAGACGTCACTAAAATGGTCACCATCTTTAAATAGGGCAAAGTATTGAAATCAAAAGAAACCTATATGTTAACCAGCTAAATCAGCTACTTCCATGTACAAATTCATGTAAATCGGACCAGTGGTACTTGCGTGATTGAGTAATACACAGACACACACCATCTCATTTCTTGCCTCGCTTCGCTCGCGTCATAGTCGTGTCATATTGTTATTCAATGAAATGCAGGTTTAACCCCGTTACCACCACTTTAGAACCTGAATATCCAAAAATCCCTCCTTAGTAGACTTTTTCGACACACAACAAACATATCCCCAAAATATCATTCTTCTAACTTTAATAGTTTTGGTTGGTCGATGAGAGTGAACATCCAAAAATCCTTCCTTAGTGGACGTTTTTCTTCCAGAATTTCACCCCTCCCCATAGGCCCCTTAAATTGGATTTATGAAAAAAAAAACGGTCGAACACTTATTTATTTTATTTATTTATTTATTTATTTTTAATCTGATTATTTTCCACCGAGTTTCAAACTCCTCGCCTATGTCGTTTAAGAGATACACGCTCCGTTAAGAATCTTTCAACCACCCACTTTTCATCCCTTTCACCTCATAATATACACTACATCGAAAAACTATTAGACATGTGTCAGCTTATTTTTAATGATTAGTACATATGCCAAGTATCACATCCCCAAATGAAACCACTCGTGAGATATTGTTATTCAATGAAATGCACGTTTACCCCCTTAATACCTATTTAGAACCTGAATATTCAAAACTCTTTCCTTAGTGGACGTTTTCGACATACAACGAACATATCCCCAAAATTTCATGTTTCTAACTTCAATAAGTTTGGCTGGGCGATGATGAGTGAGTCAGTCAGGACATTTTCTTTCATTTATTTTTGATAATTTCACCCCTCCGCATGAACCCCTTAAATTGGATTTATGAAACAATCGTTCGAACATCTACTTACTTATTTAAAACTGTTTTCCCCCTGAATTTGATGAGTGAGTAAGTGAGTCAATCAGTTAGGACACTTTCTTTCCTGTTTTTTTCCCCCCAAAATTTCACCCCTCTCCAAGGGCCCCTTAAATTGGATTTATGAAAAAAACGGTCGAACACCTATTTACTTGTATTTTAAGCTGCTTTACCCGCCGAATTTCAAACTTCTCGCCTATGTCGTTTAAGAGATACACGCTCCGTTAAGAATCCCTCAACCCCCAATTTTCACCCCTTTCACCTCATAATATACACCACATCGATAAACCCTTAGACATATGTCTGATTATTTTTAATGATTAGTTTATATACCGAATATTACATCCCCAAAGAAACAAATCATGAGATATCGTTATTCAATGAAATGCACGTTTACCCCCTTAACATCTCTTTAAAACCCGAATAAACAAAAATCATTCCTTATTTGACGTTTTCGACATACAGCAAACATATTCCCAAAATTTCATGTTTCCAACTTTAATAGTTTTCGCTGGGCGTGATGAGTGAGTGAGTCAGACAGGACATTTTCTTTCAATTATTTTTACCACAATTTCACCCCTCCCCATGGGCCCCTTAAATTGGATTGATGATAAAACGCATGAAACCCTATTAACTTATTTTTTAAGCTGTCTTTTTCTCCTGAGTTTGAAGAGTGAGTGAGTTAGTCAGTCAGTTAGGACATTTTCACTCCTTTCTTCCCCCAGAATTTCACCCCATCCCATGGGCCCCTTAAATTAATTTATGAAAAAACGGTCGAACACCGATTTACTTATTTTTTTAGCTGATTTTTTCCCGCTGAGTTTTAAATTTCTCGCCTATGTCGTTTAATAGATAGGCCAACACGCTCCGTTAGGAATCCTTCAACCCCCACTTTTAACCCCTTTCACCTCATAATAATACACCACATCGAAAAACCCTTAGACACATGTCTGCTTATTTTTAATGATTAGTTTATATGCCGAGTATCACATCCACAAATGAAATCACTCGTGAGATAATTTATTCAATGAAATGCAGGTATAACCCCCTTAAGACCCCTTTAGAAACTGAATATCCAAAAAACCTCCCTTAGTGTACAGTTTTGACATACAACGAACATATCCCCAAAATGCCATGTTTCCAACTTCAATGTTTTTGGCTGGGTGATGATGAGTGAGTGAATGAGTCTGGACATTTTCTTTCATTTTTTCTTCTTCAGAATTTCACCCCTCCCGATGAACCCCTTCAATTTGATCGATCAAAAAACCTGTCGAACAGCTATTTACTTAATTTAAAGCATATTTTCCCCCTGAGTTTGATGAGTGAGTCAGTCAGTCAATCAGTTAGGACATTTTCTTTCCTATTTCCCCCCAGAATTTCACCCCTCCCCATGGGCCCCTTAAATTGGATTTATGAAGAAACGGTCAGACACATATTTACTTCTTTTTTATGTTGATTTTTTTTCCGCTGAGTTTCAAACTCCTCGTCTATGTCGTTTAAGAGATACACGCTCCGTTAGGAATCTTTCAATCCCCACCCTTCACCCCTTTCACCTCATAATATACACCACATCGAAAAACCCTCAGACCAGTGTCTTCTTATCTTTAATGATGAGTTTATATGCCGAGTATCACATCCCCCAATGAAACCAATCGGGAGATATTGCTATTCAATGAAATGCAGGTCTACCCCCTTAACACCCCTTTTGAACCTGAATATGCAAACGTCCTCTCTTAATGGGCATTTGCGTCCCTTGAGGAAGCTGCATACCAAATTTCATTCCAATCCGTTCGGTGGTTTCTGAGATTTCGTGATGAATGAATGAGTGAGTGGTATTTGACAAATATATAGTAGATAGTGTCAAGTCTTTGTTATGCTATACTCGGTTGACAGTGCTGTGTGAGTAGGTGAGTAACTAACGGGATTTCAAGTAAAGATCCTCATTTTCTATACCGGTAGTGCAGAGCGTAAATGGCATCCAGTCGGCCGTGTCTCGACTTGAGCTATGTTGCCATGGAAACTTTCTGCCTTGCCATTCCTTCATGAGTATATTTTATGATTTGATTAGCCTGTGCTTGAGTGCAAGAGGGCCGAAATCAGAAGAATGAGAAAGACTATCGAAAATTCATGTAGCCAGCGGTTCCTTCTGGGTCCTAAACTATGTGTATGCAAAATTTGGTTGAGATTGGTGGAACGGTGTAGATTTGTATACGGAACAGATCCACATACATACATACATACTGTACCCATGTGAGTAATCTCGTTGGATAATATGCATCTGCCTCCAACTAGCATCAGCTCTCAGGCGTGTACGGTAACCCCAATTTAGCAGCGCATATTTTGGATTTGAGGCTAAAAGGTATCAACTCTACAATGATAAAGCACAACTCTATTCTAAAACTTTAATCCAGTAAAATAAATCATGGCTTCAAACACAAAACAATACCCAAAAAAGCATAAAATAAAAGCAAACAAAATTTTTACTTCCACAATCCACAAGTAAACAAATATGAATCACAACAAAGTCATACCTAGCCATAATGCTTTACCCTTCTGTGAACTTCACAAGGATATACTAGTGCGCTGATGCACCTACGACTTCAAAACAAACTGTGCATTAACATAACAGTCATACAATGTGACTTCTTTAATATTACAACAAGGATTATTCCTTAAACCTCTTTATGTTAAACAATTATGTGTGCCGTGCGTGTTTTAATATTTTTCTTCTCACCAATGAAATGCTTTGCATGCATTTACCTATTTGGACGTTGCACCAAAATCCACGTGCAACTCCATAATTATGTAAGCTACCCCCTACACATCCTCCAATTATATGGTTTCACCGCATGCTGTCTGTGATTCCTAGATAAAACGTTACGTTATAGCTTATGTCGGATTGTACGATAGACTACCTCGCGCTCATGGCGATTGGCATCTAGTCACCAACTACATGACTTGGTTCCAGTGACAGTACAAATATATCATGTAACTATTCGTCAGATAGCTAGAATAATGAACCATCAGGATGAACTATAATTATCCATGTGTTCACAAACCACATGGCTCTAATACTCAACATAACAATCTTGCATTATATGTCATTTCAACAAGGTCTAGAATCTCTTCCCTTTATAACTTGCCTGGGCGGTCCGAGTGGCTGGCACCAACCCTCGGCTAAGGAAGTCGCTACACAATAGAAAGTGGAATGGGTCGTTTCACCAATTATCTCGACCTTTCTAAAAGTTTGAAAGCCTCCCTCTCTAAGCAGTGGAGATTTACAAGACAAATACTGTGTCCTGACCGACACACATGTTCCCAAAGGATCTTAAGTGACTATTATGCCAACAGGTATTGAATGAGCTTTCGTAATTAGTCCTACGTAGAGGATAATGATTAATTAATGGCCTCACATGGGTCCATTCAACATGAAGGTTCGGGGTTCGCAATGCATGAGCCTGGCGGTGACCGATGTCTCAAGTACAATATAGGCGCAGAAAACCACTGTCGCCATGAGTTTTCGCTGCCCACGAGCGTAAAAAATAACTCATCAAAAGTTCTCGGGAAATCATAGAGCTGCGAGGTGTCCTTGTTTCCTCGACTCTTATAAAGATTCCAATCCGGAACACATTTCAATCCTTTCTTCAGAGTTAGGGTCCATTCACTAGAACTCTGGAATAAATAATATCTCCAACAATGTCCACGACATAGGAGAATTCATACGTAGAATAGACTATCTGGCCCCTAATGCTCCATGCTACGACACTCCGACCTATAATATTAAGAGAAATCTAACATTTACTCTATAAGCTTCTCAATTAAGCTGCAAATTCAGTTCAATAAAAGCTCTTTCATTACTGGTATCATTATTGAATATATGCAATATTCTGATATAAAACTTCTTTCCATAGTTACTGTAATGTAATCTCACTGTAACATCTTCCTGCTTAGATTGATAAGTCTTGCAATTAGCGTTAATAATTCTCGCTTACAACATTTATTTGTTTCCTGATGTGTTCATTCATACTCTTAATAACCATTATCATTATTATCATCATTTCTCACTGACATAAATGACCAAAATCATTATTTATTATTATTCTCACATAAATTACCAAATTTTCCGACATAGCTAGACGTTTTAAACTCGAACAATCGCGTTCGTTACATTTACGTAACTGATTGCCATTCTTAATTCATAATGGGAATAATTACTCCACTTAATGATGCAAATTAACATCTCAACTCTATCAAAATCAACTCATTACTGATTAAACATGGAGGATCAGCCTCCTAACTGATTTTTACTGGCATCTATAAGGAATTCACAATATCTTTACGGAATCACAGACATGCATCGGTCCATACTTCTACATAATCAGAACCATAATTTGTGGGGTACTTACATCTCTATAGGCATCTAAGGTGGCTCCGGCCAATCATATTCTTCCATGTCGCCCGCCATAATGGGTTTAACGCGACATATTTCTCTTGTTTACACACATTTGATTACACATAATTTCTATCACCAACACGACACGTTGCATACCTTTCAGGAAGTTATCACTCCCCAAACATGTGAAACACTTCATCAAACACTACTTTAAATGATATTTTTACCTATACATTACACTGAACACTCGTCACTTTATACACACTTCAATGCTGAAATTCCCTAGCAGAGATCGAAATTGCAGGCGTCGACGGCATCTTACGTTACCAACTCCTGATCGAAAGTCTGGTTATCTGCTCTCGGAACTCTCCAACAGTTTTTATGACGATCATTACTCCTACAGTGAGCGTTAACATCTGGTACTCTCATGGCAATACCAAACACTTAGTAGAGTTTCTTTCGCGCATTCTATCGTAGTTACACATACACGATTAGTTAATACTATACACACTGCGCTTAATAAAGTTCAACACTTCCACAAATAATTATATACAATAGTTCTACCGTTAGTCTATACGGTGCTTCGTAACTGAACACGTCATAGTTCGTGCTGCTGATTATGCCTGTATCACGACTATTATTCATACAAGCATGTTTACTGTTTCTTTTACACATACCAGTCTTTGTTCGGCGTCCTGATGAATAGGATCGTCATGCGTTTTGCCTTGACGAACTTGCTTCAACCTGGCTGTAGCTGACTGAAGTTTCACTCGAAGACTGCACGTAACTTATTTGAAGACTTCTGTCTGCGGCTTACACGCTGTCTCGTACTGCTGCATATTTGCTGCATACTGATTGCAACTTATTGCCATTGTGCTACAATTGATAATTGAGTAAGACTGTAACTGGCTGTAACTGCGCTTGGCGGCATGTAGACTGCGTGACAACTGAGTTAGACTTTGACTGAGCTTCAAGTGAGTAACAACTGAGTTAGAACAGAGAGCTCCTCCTGGGGTCTACTCCCTTATATCGGATTTCCACAGAAAGTAGAGCAACATCTTCCCGCGTAATCTTGGCTCCTCTCACAGCATGATTCAGGTCTTCAAACCATGATCATTGTGTTCCTCTCTCTTCACAGGTCCCAAAACTATCTGTGTGCAAAGGAATCGCTCGTTCAATTAATTAATATTAATTCCTTTCTCCATGGCGTGGGACGCTACCTAATCGGGAAATCCCCGGCAACATCTTCACATCCATCCGCGAACAATGGTCGTTTTACAGTCCTTACGCACATCATTAAATATGCACCAATTTCGCCGGTAAAAGACTCTAAAATTATCTTCTTGCCAAAATATTCACCTGTGTGCAACTCTCATCTCGATTCGTTACTCCAATCACGAGTAATCAATGATTTTTCTGGGCATTTCTCCGCCCCTACTCCAAATCTATTCTCCGTCGGGGAATAACTATGTCATTATTCAGGCCTCTCCCCTGCTCCAGACGACATAATGGGGTGACAGAGATGGACGTGGCTCCACTGGGACCAACCCACAATTCTGGGCCAATTAGTAAATGTCAGCTCTGCCCTCCTCTGTGCTTCAAACCTCCAATAGCTTACACCAAATCGTCTTATAATGATATAATCTGCTCATTATTTCCTACATTATTTTAATAAATAATGCCATTTCATCAAAAATCACACCAGTGATTAAATATACATTTCTTTCGAGGGGTTTTTACCAAGAAACTCCCTGTACAGATCTCTGGTTCGCTTCCTGGTGGAACCTTTTTACTGAGATCACCGTCTCTGAGAACCATGTTCGATTCCAGTCAGCATAACCCCATCGGGTTCATGTTCCCCTTGCAAAACTTATAAAAGTCCAATGCAAGTGGCTTATATAAGTAACCAGCTGACTGTCGACCACCGTCTGTGTTTACGTCTGGGGTCCTTCACCTTGTCTGGGTACGAGTGGGTTAGTAGTGTTCCCCCTTCCACACTCGGCCTTGTTTCTGAGCTGTCTATTCTCCCTGCGAAGGGTCGCGTTTACAGCCTCAACCTCTCTGGCCACTCTGACCATTTCTTCATAGAATTCTCGCAAACACTGGCATTCTTTCTGCTCTCCGCTTACACTGGGTAAACTGTCTGCTTCTCGTCCCGTCTCGCCGTTCCAACATTCAGGTCTGCCTGCTTGGCTGCCTCCGCTCTCCACGTTGAGTTGGGTGTGCGTTACTAATTCTTCTTCTGGTTCATCGAATTCTTCGGGCGAGTAATAAATTTTTAAGTTGGCTATGTTCATAACGACCTCGTTTCCATTCGCTAAATGCCTTAACCTGTATGCATTGTTCTGGAGGTCTCTTATCACCTCGAACGGGCCGTGGTAGGAAAAATTAAACTTTTTATACTTCCGTGCCTCTGGATCTGAACTGGCGGGTTTCTTAATTAAAACTTTCTGTCCCACGAGAAGCGGTTTATGATACCTCTTCGCACGATTCCTTCTCTGACGTCTCTCCGCCTGTGCTTTGAGATATTCAAAGGTTCGTTGGATCCTCAATTCTCTACCGGGCTGTGCGTCTACTGGTAATGGAATAACACCATTCCACGGTCTCTCTGGTCTCTGATCCAGATGTAGAGTAACGGGAACCTGACCTGTCGCCTCATGTACAGTATTATTTATACAGTATTCAATGACTTCTAGAAATTCAATCCAACGCCAATTCGCTTCAGAACAGTAGATCTTCATGTATTTCTGGATCTCTCTCATTACTCTTTCAACGGGACTTGCCTCAGGATGGCGAATGGTAGATAAAATCTGCCTAATTCCTAGAGTTTCCAGTTCTCGACGAAATTCTGCACTAGTAAAACAACTTCCGTGGTCCGAGAGAATGTTATCCGGCTTCCCAAGAATCGGAATAACTCTCTCTTTCAGGCGCTTCAAGACCTGTTTTGAACTTGTCTTTTGAATGGGGCACAACACCACCATTTTCGAAAATACATCCATGGCTACAAAAATGTGTCTATTGCCTCTACGTGCTCTAGGCAATGGTCCAAAGTTGTCGATACTCAATAGCTGCCTTGGCTTCTCTGGCAATAACGGGATAGGTCGTTGCCTCATTAAAAAGGGATTCGGCTTTACCCTTTGGCAAAGATCACATGTTCTAATAGCATTTCTCACCGTTTCTCTCAATTTTGGCCAAGTAAATGCTTCCTTCAACAGAGCACAGAGTTTATCTATCCCCGGATGGCCAAATGCTCTGTGGGCTAGCCATACTAACCTCCTCTGCAAAGATGCAGGAATTACAATCCTTTGACGTGTGTGATCCACATCGTCCCACTTGTGTAATATCTGATTATACCATACATACTCTGTTGCCAATGCCTCCGCCTCTCTGTATATCGCAGTTCCCCTTGCTAATCGTCCCTCAAAGTAATCGATTATCATCTTCAACCATGGGTCTTCGCGTTGTAGGTTGGTAATGTTCCTTAAGTCATCCAACGTCTTCTGATCTCGATTCTCAATCTGGACCGCTAGTACTTCTTCTTCTCTAGGGTAACGACTTAATATGTCCGGTATTACATTCTCTTTCCCTGGACAGTATTCTATTTCCACATTAAATTGCTGGATATACAGGGACCATCTTGTCAATCTCTGACTAGACAAATCTGTCTTTAACAAAAATGTTAAAGCTTTATGGTCTGTTCTCAGAACTATTCGGAAGCCGTACACGAGTTTGTGCCACGATTGCAACGCGTACAAAATTGCGAGCAATTCTATCTCTGTGATCGTGTAATTTTTCCTCATGGGCTCTCAGTCTTCTGCTGATAAAGGCGATAAAAACTTTCTTCTCAGGCTGGTCAACATTTTCCTGGAATAGCATCGCTCCAATCCCAATAAGTGATGCATCCGTCTGTATGATAAACTTCTGGGTATAATCTGGGTATCCCAGTTTCACATATTCCAAAAGCATTTGTTTTGACCTCACGAATGCTTCCTGACATTGCTCCGTCCAATTCCATCTGCCGCCTTTCTTCAATAGGTCCTGCAGTGGTGCTACTGTCGCAGTATAGTTTGGGCAGTGGTTCGAAAAGAATCCAATTACTCCCAAATACTGTCGGACGTGCTTAACTTTCGTGGGTCGAGGGAAATTCCGAATTACCTCCAGTTTATCTGGATTAGGCTTCACTCCATTTGCATCAATAACATGCCCTAGGAATTTAACTTCCCTCTGACAGAAGTGCGATTTCTTGATATTGACCTTAAAGTTCGCCTCTCGAAGGTCATCTAGCAACTTCTTCAGGTCTCTCATGTGCTCCTCCAGAGATTCTGATGTGAGTAGAATGTCGTCTACATATCTGATGGTACTCTCTTTAACCTCATCTGATAGATTGCGATCTAACGCTCTTATCAGGGCTGAACCAGCTGTTTTCAACCCAAAAGGTAGCCTCAAAAATGTGAATGTATGTTGATCAAACATAAATCCTGTCAACAGACTAGTTTTCTTCTCTAATTCAAGATGGTGGAAACTGGATGTGATATCTAAATTTGAGAATATAGTTTTCCCTTTAAACTTCCTGAGGATCTCTTTAATAGGTGGCACTTGGTCAAATTCCGGAATAACTCTCAAATTTAAGCGTCTCAGGTCCAAGCAGACTCTGACAGATCCGTCTGTCTTTGGTACAATTACCAATGGACTTACATAAGGCGTAGGTGTTTTCTCAATAACGCCGGCCTCCAACATCTCCTGAATTGCCTCTTTCACTTTAGCATAATGCTTTTCAGCTATAGGGTAGGGTTTCTGCCTAAATGGTGTCCAATCACTGACTTGAAAAGCATAAGTGAAGTTCTTTATCCGACCAGGTCTCGAATCAAAGACTTCCTTCTGTTCCAGCAATAACTGCTTTAAATTTTCCTTCTCTTTTAGCCCAATTTTCGCTTCTTCTAGCTTCTCCGAAATGTAGTCTTCCAATTTGGGTTCCAGATCTTTTTCCAAGTCTGTGGCTAGTGTTTTGAGCTCCGCTTCTAACTGCTCAATAGCTAACACTTCTTCATCAGCCACATCTCTGTATGTATGCCATACTTGTTCACCGGATCCTGGTTCAATTTCATTGAGTGCGACCTCTAAGCCTTCAGCTTCTTCATTCACATGGAACATAACCCTGTCCTGTGCTAGGTCAATTATCACTCTGTATTCCCTTATAAACTCTGCCCCAATAAGTAGGTTATAAGGTAGTTTGTTTACTAACAGGAAACTCTGTGAGAAAATAGAGCCTCCTATCTGTAAATCTAGGAATACCTGGTATTTACATATCATTGTTCTGTCTGGAATTACCCCTTTAATTTTGACACTGGAGATCGGTATCTTCAAAATGTTCTCTCTCCGGGCTATTTCATTATATAGAGCTTGTGTCATCAGGCTCACTGTTGATCCTGTGTCTAGCAGACTTCTGACTTTTAATCCTGCCACTCTCACAATTATAATAGGCAATTCTCTCTTGACCATGACCTGTGGTCCTCCTGTATCCTCAATCAATTCTTCTGGTTTGGCTATCCAATTGACGATGTTAATAGACTTCCATCCATCAGTCTCGAGCTCTTCTAATTTTGGCGTTTTTTTTTTCTTCAGCGCCCGCCCCTTTGGAGTTCCTTCTCTCCTGTTCGCTGCGCTGTAGTTCCAAACTCTTAGCTCCATCTCCATATCTGTCTGGCGATGTCCTGTTCTGCATGACTTCTTGCCAGCGGACTTGTGATTTCTGGGGCTCATCTCCCCTTTCTTCGAGGTATCGCAAAGAAGCATGATATCGCTCTTCTGCCTCGTCATCGAAGTTATTTCTTCTCTCTTGGGGTCTCCAATTTCTATTATTGCCTTCCTGGCCATTATTACCTCCATTGTTATGGTACGGTTTGCCCCTGTTATTGTGTTTATTCCACGAACTTCGACCTCTTCCTGCTTTATTAGCATTTCCTTTGTACCTTGACTGCCATTTTCTGGGTTCCTGTTCCCATTGCCGTCCATAAGAATCTAAAGTTTCTGTGCTCGTGGCCTTGTTGTTCCTTGGAGCTTGCTGTTGGTCAGTCTGTGTGTTGGTCACGTGGACTTGTTCCACGGTTCGACTCTGACGCATAGTATTTGCTGTGGTGAGGTCCAGTTGCCTTAGAACTGTCTCCATTTCCATAGCAGTTTTCGCATTAGCCGAGATTAGTAGCCTTTGGATCTCGTATGGAAGCTGTTTGGCGATAGCAATGCATAGCTCCAGTTCACTAGGTTTTTGATCCAGCTCTTTAAAACGACACATCTGCGATATGAAGAATTCTGCGTACTTCGTCGGGTTGTTCGTGCTGTACTTTTTGGCATACAAATCCAGCCGTAAATTCTGCTGAGTCGCGGCGTCCCAGTATCTCTTCAAGAATGCCTCGCGGAATTCCTCAACAGTATCAAAAGTGTAACGGAAGCTGCGAAACCATAATGCGCACTCCCCCTCTGTTAACTTCTCTATAGCACGTAGCCTACGCTCCTGCGGTATTCGTGCATCATTGAGATATTCAGTCACTTCCTTTAACCAATATTTTGGTGTCATACTACAGTGACTACCTGAAAACTTCCTAGGTTTTTCTTCGCTTGCCCTAATGACGTTTATCACCTGGGTGTGCATCGCATTTTCATGTGGCGTCGATGCCGCAATTGGTACACCTGGCGTCATGTAAGGACTTTCTCCTGCGCCTGCAGCGTTCCTGCTTATAGGTTGGGTTTCTAGGTCTGCCCATCTTGTTTTTCTTATATCCTCTATGCTGCCTTCACTTGACTTAGGATATTTCAGAAGCGTCTCCTCCTGTGCTATTATCCTAGTCTCCATTTGGTTATGGCGCATTTCTGCTCTTTCTAGGCGAGTAATGACTTCTTTTTCTATTCTCGTAAGCCTATCTCGGTTTTCCTCGGCTACTTGAAAAATTTTCACCTTGTCTTCTTTCAGACTTTGTTTGATATGGGATATTTCATCCTCTACGTCCTCTTTAATTTGAGCAAGGGTCTTGTCGCTTGCCTCTGTTTTCTGGCCTTCTCTTATTTCGAGTTCTTCTCTCAGACCTTTAATTTCATCTTGAATGTGTCCATTGACTTTAGACAATTCATTCCGGACCTTGGTGATCTCGCCTCTATTTTCCTCTTGCCTTTTATTGACTATGACAATGTCACTCTGAACTTGGTCCAGTTCTTTATGAACTTTACCCATCTGACTTTTCACGTTGCCTACCAGCTCCTTACTTTCATGAGCGATAGCCTTAATTTCGCCTATTTCCTGGCATTGACCTAATATATTCTGGTCCTGTTTCTTGAGGTCACCGTTAATTGCTCTAGCGTAGCTTTTCAATTTCTGGTCCCATTTGGAGTCGTTCTCCTCTAATCTCTGGTCTACTGTTTTCGTAAACTCTGCGAACTGTTTCGCTTGGCGTTCGAGATTCGCCTCATTTTGGATCTGAATATCCTTAATATTGTTAGACAACGCCTCTAATTTACTGTTGGTTTGCTCCTGAGCATGCCTACACGCTTGCAAATTACCCTCAAGTTTGGCTTCGATAGCCTCGAAACGTTTATCAGTATTTACCTGCATTTCCGATACAATGCTTACAACAGTATCTGTTACTTCGGTCTTAATGACTTCTTGCATTTGACCTAACTTATTATCTAGTGCAACCTGATTTGCATCTAACCGATTACTCAATTCAGCTTTATATTCAACTTTATTTGCCTCTAAACGGTTGTTTAATTCAATCTGGTTATTGTTCATTGCAACCTGATTGGCATCTAAACGAGCATTTATACTATCCTGGAAAGCTTTGGTTTCCAGTTTGTTCTGCACGTGAGCAGCATCAAAATGTTGTTTCAGTCCTGCAATAACTTGCAAGATCTCCTCCGTACCTGACATTTTACAATAACACACTTAAATATGCAGGCAGGCTTCCTGGAAAAATATGTGGATACGTTTCGAAGAAAAACATCAAACACTGCACACATATTGTGAAGTCGTACAAAACCTGATAATATTATGGTAGATTGTGGATTGGGTAAGTAACGCTAGTACCCTTAGGCCATTCTCTTCTCAATAGAGAGATTCTGCGTTACCTCAAAAGCCTACTGAATTCAAAAATCACTCAAACACAGTTTGAGGCAAAACAATTACTATGGTTTTCCCCATGAAATACCATAAAAAATCTATGGGTTTTCCCTAAATCCCATAAGCTCCACGTACGTTGGGCGCCATGATAAATTAATAGAGCTTTTACTACCATAGACCCCACAGACGGGCGTCATGATAAATTAATAGGATCTATAATGTCTACAGGTATCTATCAAAATTTATATATACGTATCGGAACTTAGCTATGGATCAGGAGCGGTCACACCCTACTTCGTTAATTCTTACTTTAATAGAGTTGTGTGCATTAAATCTGACCGACTTTAGTCGTACCTTTAGCTCAAATCACAGTATAGGACATCAATTCCCATGTACCCATGTGAGTAATCTCGTTGGATAATATGCATCTGCCTCCAACTAGCATCAGCTCTCAGGCGTGTACGGTAACCCCAATTTAGCAGCGCATATTTTGGATTTGAGGCTAAAAGGTATCAACTCTACAATGATAAAGCACAACTCTATTCTAAAACTTTAATCCAGTAAAATAAATCATGGCTTCAAACACAAAACAATACCCAAAAAAGCATAAAATAAAAGCAAACAAAATTTTTACTTCCACAATCCACAAGTAAACAAATATGAATCACAACAAAGTCATACCTAGCCATAAGGCTTTACCCTTCTGTGAACTTCACAAGGATATACTAGTGCGCTGATGCACCTACGACTTCAAAACAAACTGTACATTAACATAACAGTCATACAATGTGACTTCTTTAATATTACAACAAGGATTATTCCTTAAACCTCTTTATGTTAAACAATTATGTGTGCCGTGCGTGTTTTAATATTTTTCTTCTCACCAATGAAATGCTTTGCATGCATTTACCTATTTGGACGTTGCACCAAAATCCACGTGCAACTCCATAATTATGTAAGCTACCCCCTACACATCCTCCAATTATATGGTTTCACCGCATGCTGTCTGTGATTCCTAGATAAAACGTTACGTTATAGCTTATGTCGGATTGTACGATAGACTACATCGCGCTCATGGCGATTGGCATCTAGTCACCAACTACATGACTTGGTTCCAGTGACAGTACAAATATATCATGTAACTATTCGTCAGATAGCTAGAATAATGAACCATCAGGATGAACTATAATTATCCATGTGTTCACAAACCACATGGCTCTAATACTCAACATAACAATCTTGCATTATATGTCATTTCAACAAGGTCTAGAATCTCTTCCCTTTATAACTTGCCTGGGCGGTCCGAGTGGCTGGCACCAACCCTCGGCTAAGGAAGTCGCTACACAATAGAAAGTGGAATGGGTCGTTTCACCAATTATCTCGACCTTTCTAAAAGTTTGAAAGCCTCCCTCTCTAAGCAGTGGAGATTTACAAGACAAATACTGTGTCCTGACCGACACACATGTTCCCAAAGGATCTTAAGTGACTATTATGCCAACAGGTATTGAATGAGCTTTCGTAATTAGTCCTACGTAGAGGATAATGATTAATTAATGGCCTCACATGGGTCCATTCAACATGAAGGTTCGGGGTTCGCAATGCATGAGCCTGGCGGTGACCGATGTCTCAAGTACAATATAGGCGCAGAAAACCACTGTCGCCATGAGTTTTCGCTGCCCACGAGCGTAAATAACTCATCAAAAGTTCTCGGGAAATCATAGAGCTGCGAGGTGTCCTTGTTTCCTCGACTCTTATAAAGATTCCAATCCGGAACACATTTCAATCCTTTCTTCAGAGTTAGGGTCCATTCACTAGAACTCTGGAATAAATAATATCTCCAACAATGTCCACGACATAGGAGAATTCATACGTAGAATAGACTATCTGGCCCCTAATGCTCCATGCTACGACACTCCGACCTATAATATTAAGAGAAATCTAACATTTACTCTATAAGCTTCTCAATTAAGCTGCAAATTCAGTTCAATAAAAGCTCTTTCATTACTGGTATCATTATTGAATATATGCAATATTCTGATATAAAACTTCTTTCCATAGTTACTGTAATGTAATCTCACTGTAACATCTTCCTGCTTAGATTGATAAGTCTTGCAATTAGCGTTAATAATTCTCGCTTACAATATTTATTTGTTTCCTGATGTGTTCATTCATACTCTTAATAACCATTATCATTATTATCATCATTTCTCACTGACATAAATGACCAAAATCATTATTTATTATTATTCTCACATAAATTACCAAATTTTCCGACATAGCTAGACGTTTTAAACTCGAACAATCGCGTTCGTTACATTTACGTAACTGATTGCCATTCTTAATTCATAATGGGAATAATTACTCAACTTAATGATGCAAATTAACATCTCAACTCTATCAAAATCAACTCATTACTGATTAAACATGGAGGATCAGCCTCCTAACTGATTTTTACTGGCATCTATAAGGAATTCACAATATCTTTACGGAATCACAGACATGCATCGGTCCATACTTCTACATAATCAGAACCATAATTTGTGGGGTACTTACATCTCTATAGGCGTCTAAGGTGGCTCCGGCCAATCATATTCTTCCATGTCGCCCGCCATAATGGGTTTAACGCGACATATTTCTCTTGTTTACACACATTTGATTACACATAATTTCTATCACCAACACGACACGTTGCATACCTTTCAGGAAGTTATCACTCCCCAAACATGTGAAACACTTCATCAAACACTACTTTAAATGATATTTTTACCTATACATTACACTGAACACTCGTCACTTTATACACACTTCAATGCTGAAATTCCCTAGCAGAGATCGAAATTGCAGGCGTCGACGGCATCTTACGTTACCAACTCCTGATCGAAAGTCTGGTTATCTGCTCTCGGAACTCTCCAACAGTTTTTATGACGATCATTACTCCTACAGTGAGCGTTAACATCTGGTACTCTCATGGCAATACCAAACACTTAGTAGAGTTTCTTTCGCGCATTCTATCGTAGTTACACATACACGATTAGTTAATACTATACACACTGCGCTTAATAAAGTTCAACACTTCCACAAATAATTATATACAATAGTTCTACCGTTAGTCTATACGGTGCTTCGTAACTGAACACGTCATAGTTCGTGCTGCTGATTATGCCTGTATCACGACTATTATTCATACAAGCATGTTTACTGTTTCTTTTACACATACCAGTCTTTGTTCGGCGTCCTGATGAATAGGATCGTCATGCGTTTTGCCTTGACGAACTTGCTTCAACCTGGCTGTAGCTGACTGAAGTTTCACTCGAAGACTGCACGTAACTTATTTGAAGACTTCTGTCTGCGGCTTACACGCTGTCTCGTACTGCTGCATATTTGCTGCATACTGATTGCAACTTATTGCCATTGTGCTACAATTGATAATTGAGTAAGACTGTAACTGGCTGTAACTGCGCTTGGCGGCATGTAGACTGCGTGACAACTGAGTTAGACTTTGACTGAGCTTCAAGTGAGTAACAACTGAGTTAGAACAGAGAGCTCCTCCTGGGGTCTACTCCCTTATATCGGATTTCCACAGAAAGTAGAGCAACATCTTCCCGCGTAATCTTGGCTCCTCTCACAGCATGATTCAGGTCTTCAAACCATGATCATTGTGTTCCTCTCTCTTCACAGGTCCCAAAACTATCTGTGTGCAAAGGAATCGCTCGTTCAATTAATTAATATTAATTCCTTTCTCCATGGCGTGGGACGCTACCTAATCGGGAAATCCCCGGCAACATCTTCACATCCATCCGCGAACAATGGTCGTTTTACAGTCCTTACGCACATCATTAAATATGCACCAATTTCGCCGGTAAAAGACTCTAAAATTATCTTCTTGCCAAAATATTCACCTGTGTGCAACTCTCATCTCGATTCGTTACTCCAATCACGAGTAATCAATGATTTTTCTGGGCATTTCTCCGCCCCTACTCCAAATCTATTCTCCGTCGGGGAATAACTATGTCATTATTCAGGCCTCTCCCCTGCTCCAGACGACATAATGGGGTGACAGAGATGGACGTGGCTCCACTGGGACCAACCCACAATTCTGGGCCAATTAGTAAATGTCAGCTCTGCCCTCCTCTGTGCTTCAAACCTCCAATAGCTTACACCAAATCGTCTTATAATGATATAATCTGCTCATTATTTCCTACATTATTTTAATAAATAATGCCATTTCATCAAAAATCACACCAGTGATTAAATATACATTTCTTTCGAGGGGTTTTTTTTACCAAGAAACTCCCTGTACAGATCTCTGGTTCGCTTCCTGGTGGAACCTTTTTACTGAGATCACCGTCTCTGAGAACCATGTTCGATTCCAGTCAGCATAACCCCATCGGGTTCAATACAGACTTTCACTTTTATATATAAGATAGGCTATCAATGTTTAAAGGAAAATCCAAACGAAACTAAATAATAGCGGGAAATCATCTTGCGTTTGTTGCTTTATTCAAGGACGTGGGACATCGTAGTCATCTGCTGCATATTCTAGAGCGTGTGCAGAATTGATCTGATAATCTGCGCTATCGTGGTGTCTATAATAACGTTCCCACTTTTAATTGAAACTAGAATTTGAATAGATCTAGACATAAGTACCGTGAATCTCCCAGCATTTATCCAGAAAATGGGGAGATGCCAGCGTAGCATAGCTGCTCGTCTCTCAGCCAGGTGGCTGGGGATACGAGCTGATCCACTCCGTAATTGGCTGAACGCTGCCCATATTTCATTGGCTGTTAGAAAAGTGTCTTATTGGGATAAAGATTCTTTGCTGTATGGTTTGTTATGAGTTTGTTGTATCATGTCGAATTAAAATAAAGAGAAATCTTCGGCATTTTAATGATCGATGCATTAAAACTCGTTAAAATTACATACTGGAAAGTTTCAGTCTGCACTGGAAATAAGTATCTGACAGCATATTTGAGATTAGGCTTATTACATACAACAAATCCTAATTTACACCCCTATACGATAGTACACCGCACAACATACACACAAACCTGAAATTCAAGATCGCTTTACGAAGCGATAATGCATTTACTGTAAGTAGGGCCTTTGACTATACAGAGACAAATTACAGCCTCGACGCTATGTTTTAAATTTTAGCCACGCGGAGAAAGATATATAAAAAAAGATGCTGTACATATCAGTATATTCGTTTCTGCTCCATTGTTCCATCCAGAACGTGTAATATGAAACAATCAAGGAATTTAAGGCAAGTGAACAGCTTAAAAACCATGAATATGGAATTATTCCACCAACAAACTATAAGACACCGGCAGCGTCCAGCCAAACAGTGGATCAGCTCTGTACCTAGCCACTCTTCTGGAGATTGCTTCCCAGTGACAGAGTGGTGGAATCTTGAGCTGAATTAACACGTGGCATCTGAAGGACATCCGGCCTTAAATCTCCGGTCAAGACTAAAATGAGCCTAGTTGGTTCCAACGACCCCAAGCGTTTGAAAGTTTATTTCCTTAAAAAGTGAGAAATGATGGAGAACAATTTCTAGGATGAAATGGGTTTTCTACCGACGCCTTATCTTTTGTTCGTATGATGTTCAGTGCACCCCATCTTCAAACCATGGGAGAGAAAGAAAGGACGCTTGTTATTTTACAATCTCGCGATAATGATTCACGGAACCTCCATTTTTCTTAAAGTGGAATCCGATAGACAGGACGTGATATTTCACTTCGAATATCTCAAGTACATTGACCTACAATCGAACCCGGTCCAGCGTGGTGAGAAGCAAACAGCTTGGCCACTACACCATCACGACCATAACCGTGGGAGACTAGGAAATCGTCAACCGCCTGATGTAGCGGCTAGCATTCTTGGCTGTCACATCGGAGGTCTGGGTTCGATCGCCGGGTCTGACAAGAAATTTGATTCTACCAGATAGTCTGAGGGCTGGAACGAGGTACACTTAGCCTCGCGAGGCCGAATTGAGAAGAGGTGGGTTCGATTCTCATCTCAGCCATCCTGGAAGTGGTTTCCCGTAGCTTCTCACTTCTACTCCAGGCAAATGACGGGATGTTTCCCAACTTAAGGCCATGGCCTTCCCAATCCTCGCCTGAATTACAAATACACATCCTATTACAGGCACTACAATAACACAGGTTATGAAAAAAATTATACGGGGTACAGTCACTAAGTTCTGAGACTGACCACATGACGGCGTTGTGGGGCACTATAGCGCATAGGTGGCGCCGTGGTATGGTACCATGTCAGTCTCTCATCCCTGCAAGAGACAGTTGAGTGCATGCACTGGCAGCAGGCGTACCGTCGTTGTTGTGACGGTGATTTGAATGCGTCAGTCGGACGTGACGATGATCCGACGTTTCTCAACCGGATAATAACGGGAGACGAAACAAGGTGTCTCCTTTACGATCTGCAACTGAAACGACAATCAGCCACCTGGAAAACGCCATCATCACCACTGCAGAAAAAAAAAACACACGAAAAGACAGGTCAAAAGGCAAGGTGATGCTGGAACTGTTTTTTGATTCAAATGGAATCGTTCACATGGAATTCCTACCAGACGATGCAACGGTAAACAAAACCCGCTACAAGGAGATCATTGGACGTTTACGCGATGCGATTTGCCGCCGGCCTAAACGACCTGGGCTTTGGCGTACAGAGAATTGGCTGTTGCTACACGACCACGTCCTTGCACATCGCTCTGTCCTTGTCCAAGACGAACTTGCAAGGCAACAGGTGACAGTTTTGCCCCACCCTCCGTACTCACCTGATCTCGCACCATGCGATTTTTCTCTCTTTCCTCGCCTGAAAGCACTCCTACGTGGGCGCAGATTTCGGTCGTCCGAAGAGGTCATGATGTCCACAAGAGAAGACATACGGGACCATCCTGCCAACTGCTTTCAGCGGTGCTTCCAGCAGCTATACCAACGTTGGAAAATGTGCATAAAGGCCAACGGCGACTATTTGAGGGTGGATGTGGTTCAGTGTAGGTGTACGCCGGGTAATGCGGCAGCGTTTGCAACATACAGGGTCGTGTGGTGGCCTATTCTCCAGGCGTCAATTCTCAGAACTTAATGAATGTACTAGTATATTTGAATACACTGCTGTATACTAGGTGAGTCAGCCGCCCCTTATACTTTTAGTTTTCGGCCACACTTCCAACGTCTGATGCCAATATGGTCGACAGTTCCCCGTCAATAGCCAAGCCACAATGACCCTAAACGACTTTACAAGATTTATGCCACAAGCAAGTCGAAGCAATGCCAGACTCAGCTGCGGTCCCGTGGTCGTCAACCCACGTCCCATCAGATGTGAGCCCCTGGGGGATCAAATACAAGAACATGGCGATTAAATAACCACCGCTTATAGGCTGCACACTGTGTCAAGCCAGTACACATTGAACCCTAAATAAACATCACATGATATTAGTCAAATGTGGCACGAATGCCCTTGTATATTATTCCCAATGATTAAAATGTGCATAAAAATATTTAGCGGTGGTGAGATTTGAAACCAGCTCCCAAAAACAGGACGGTTATCTTCTACGGACTTAGACCATTCCGCCACGGCTACTTGTTCCTTCAGCTTGCCTAAAAGCGTATGAGATGTGATAGAGCTTTCCGCTTCGAAGATTCATTCACGATATTTATCAGTAAGCCACCGTACCTAGCGTCAATTTCGTATCCAACTGAAACCGTATCATCGGCATGTTCTTTGTACATGCCCGTATGACAGTTAGATGCTTTGAATTATCTCTTGTCGCACACATGTTTTTGTAAAGGTCTTGCTTCCATGTCGTCATAAATCATGTTAAGTCGTTTAGGGTCATTGTGGCTTGGCTATAGATGGGGAACTGTCGACCATATTGGCATCAGACGTTGGAAGTGTGGCCAAAAACTAAAATTATAAGGGGCGTCTGACTCACCTGGTATACACATACCCAAGTACACGGGGATAAATAACGATGATGTCCAAGCCCCTCAAAAGAAGCAAAAAATCGTGCTGTTTCAACGAACCCCTAGATACATCAGCAGTATTTTAATTTGTAAAGGTAACATTTATAAGAATCATCTTGTCCCAAGGTATTGCAGCCTTTGCTGGAGCACAGACTTGATAAGATATTCGAGACATCTTACTGCGATGTATGTTTTCTCTTGTTGAGAAATGCAATGCTCGTTAGCTGGGACAGGTCTGATGTGACATAGCAGACTGTATGTCTCGTGCAGCTTTTACTTTGCCTGCATTCCAATTACTGAGACACTACATGGCGCGACCTTCAACCAACACACTCGGATTAATTTGTTTGGTGTACGGGCTCGAGTTCGATGAGAGAATGAACCCATCCACTACAGTTGTGACAAGTGGTCACGATGCAAAATATGATATAGTTCATTATGTGGAGTGTGTAGGGTTAATCATTACTGATTCTGATTTGGGAAAGTCATATGAATAAAAGTTTGAAAGGCGTCATGGGTGCTTTTCTTTTCTGCTCGTGAATGTTTGTGCAAAAGGTAGAGACGTGTTACAGCTGTTTTCCACATATACAGTAAGTTCCACCCACATCTTGATGAGATTAACTTATAGAAGGAGAAGATGAAGACAATAGGTTTTGATGCGTACAGGATAGGTTATATTGAACCAACGGTGTCACATCTGTTTCTCCACCTGCCGCCAATAAATAAACAATTAAATAAATAAGTAAATAAATAAATCATTCAATAAATAAACACACAAATAAATAATATTTATATATATTATATATATAAATAAATCTAAATAAATCATTAAAACAATAAATACATCTAAATAAATAAATAAATAAATAATTAAATAAATCTAAATATAGTACATTATGCAACAAGCCTATAATGGCAATAATTACCATTTTAGGCGAGTTACATACGACTGTTTATGTTCGGCGATAATTATAACTATTTTATGTTCGAACATAAATATTCATAAATATCTGTCGAGATTTCACCAGGTTTATGTACTGAACAGAGCGCATGGGACGCAGAGAATACCTTGTATTTGACCATGGCCTCCTCGATTAATCCACTATGACACTAGTCACGCAGTGAAATTTAAATTAGGAGGCGTGGAACTCAGGGCAGGTGCGGGCTATCCTTACCTAATTGGTCACACAACTGTTTATTGAGCTCTGATTGGTGGGAGAAACTGTCTCATAATGAAAAATAGTGTTATAATGAGCCTCATTATGATACAGTTTTCCGACTCATAATGTTTACATTTCGACAGCGTCGAACATACAATAAATTACACTGTGGAAGTGAGTGAACGTGTAGGGGAGGTTTTTGCTCTTTGCCACACACATTGCCCTTGTTCGGAACACTTTCTAGACGACTAAGGTTTTATATGATAGATCATATTGTTATACCAAACTTACTATCATGGATATCATACGTACAGTACTTGATGATTACTTCCATCAATCTCAATAAGCGCTGACCTACTGTCTACTGTAGTTGGCACATTTAATGTTAACTATTGTCTTTCTGTAGGACTGAGGCTCAGGCGGAGTGGAGGATATCCCAAGTTCCCCGTGGTTGGTGTCGTCCCCTCACCGAGCTGTGGAACGAGGGAGGTTCCGTTCGAACCTCGGCGGAGTGGAACACCGTACCCGAAGATCGTAGGTGGTTCCGCTGGTCCATATGGAGCCTATCCTTGGCAGGTACGGTAGTGCAGTAGCAACTGCTACGTAGACATTTTACTGTGACCCAACAGCACCATAAATGTTTGTTCTTGTAATTCATTTTAGAGGCTTTGTCATCAGTCCCGCGTTGGTTGATTGTTGGACTTGTCTGATAACCTGTGTTTCCGTAATAATGTGTATTTGGGTAAGAGATTGAGGTAGCTGTCCAATTAGGCACTGTGAAAAAGCAAGGAAAACTTCACCTAGGATGGCCGGTGTCAACGCCAAAATTCAAACCATTGACCTCCGGATTTTCTGCAGTTCCCAATCGCTATCGTGGGTTCCGTGCCAGGAGAAACCCAATCAGCCGATAAGTGGGTCTGCATTTGAAGCTCGTACCTGCAACTAGTAATATTGTGCTGTTTCCGCGAGCGGCATGGTCAAAACACTGGCTGGAATCACAATGCTACAACTAAAGTAATTGTGGGAGAACTAAAAAATGTTTGAAGAGAAATGCTGTAAATCCATTTCTGTTTTAATGTGAATAATAATAATTAATAATAATGTTTTTACGTCCCTTTTAATTGCTGAGGCTTTTACAGACGCCGGGATGCTGGAATTTCACCTCGAAGGGGATCTTTAATGCACCAGTAAATCTACTGACCCGGCTTCCTCGCATTTGGGCATCCTCAAATATCAACTGACCGCGCCAGAATTCGATCCTGAAACCTTGGGAACAGCAGAGGAGAACGTTACCGCTGAAGCCAAGCAGCCAGTATATATTGTGAATAATAGTTCGAGTTTTGTTAACCATCTAATAAATTATAATAGCCTACATTCAATCACAAGCACCAACATGTTCCGTTGTTCATCTCCGGGGGAATCCCAATACAGCTTAAAAAGGAAGGATTTGTTACTATTATTGTTTAATTTATGGGGCTTGGATATCGTGGCCATTGAGTCCCGTATACTTTGATATGTATGCGTGTGCAATTGTATGATAACCTGTGCTATTGTGATGGTTGTGTTCGTGTGTGTAACCTATTAGTAATTCAGGTGAGGCTGGCTGCGTGGCTCAGCGGTAGCGTTCTAGCTTGCTGTTCCCAGGGTTGCAGGAACGAATCCTGGCGCAGTCAGCTGGAATTTGTGGGTGCGCAAATGCGAGGAAGCCGTGTCAGAAGATTTACTGGCACGTTAAAGATCCCCTTCGGGGAAAAATTCCGGCACCCCGGCGTCTCTAAACGCCAGAGTTGTTAAAATGGACGTAAAACAAATAACATAATAATAATATAATTCAGGTGAGGATTGGGAAGGGGGCGGCGGTGGACTTAAGTCAGGAATCGTTCTGGCAGTTGCTTGGAAAGTAGAAGTGGGAAAGGATAGAAAACCACTTCCAAGGTGGTTAAGGTGGGGATAAAACCCGACTCTTCTCAGTTTTGCCTTACGAGGCTGAATATAGTTCGTTCTAGCCCTCAGACCAGAATTCAATTTCTTAGCAGAGCCTGGAATCGAACCCAAACCTCCGACGTGACAACCAGGAATTCAAGCCGCTACATCACGAGGGGTCTTATTTATTACATTTTATAGCCGTAGTACGTAGGTATTAATCGCTAGATACAGGTATACTTCCTTTACCTAAATGTGGTGTAATAAAATCATTACGATTTCTTTACTACCTTGCGATAATGCATTGAACTGATTTCAGAATTTATCGCTGCTGATACAAAATATCCACAGTTTAGACAGGAAATAGAACAAAAAATATTTCAAGAATCATATCAAGTTACCGCAATCGGATCACGAGTAACAAAGATGACTTTATTTTGCGACTGCAAGATAGGTTGATAGTTATCTGTATCTGTACTTAGTGTAGCATAAAACTAAGCCCCCGATTCTTGGATGTCACGGGTAATCTCGAGAACCTCTGGATGGATTTTGATGCGGATTTCACCATTCTGTAAAGGATATCTCGAGGAAGGTTTCTGTATAAAATAATTTATTTATGATCAAAGGAAGTCAAGCACTAACGATTTCAGTGAAAAAGTCGGAAAAAAACCCAACCTGGCGTCCGTGCCCTTTTTAGGCTTACGATGGGTAAACCGTTAAAATATCTATAATATATACTATGAGTGTAAGAATTGTTTAGCAAGAAAAGTTCTACAAAAAGTCCGAGATAGCATATCTCTATCTTCAATACATCGCCCACTATAAGTGCTTTTACGTTTTCATTTCTTCCAACAATCTCGATTTAATTACTGAGGTGACAGTTAACGAGCTAGCTAGGGGCGAGCCTATCACCCCAGTTACAGCCTAGTTAGCAGGTGAGCTTATTACCCCCATTAACATTATTAAAATAACATAAAATGAATATCCTTACAATTTATGTATTTATTTAGCATGCTGAGCTTCTATGCCCAAGATCGCGGGTTCAAACCTGGCCGAAGCCGTCGGATTTTTTAAGAGCGTTAAAAATCCCTCAGTATGCCTACCTTCGGAGGGGAAGTAAAGCCGGCGGTCCCATGTCATAGATTTATGGCATGTTAAAGAACCTTCCACTAATTACACCTGTGTGAAGCTAAATTGGATAGGTTAAGAATGTAAACAACGCTCTTAGGTTGCTACGTTCGTTGCCAAGAGCCGACTGCGGTGGCGTCTAGTAGCTAAGTTCTGAACTTGGCCTAGTAGTCGTTGATGGTGGCGCTTGGCGGCAAAAGTAGGAACTATTTGAAAAATTCTAAGGTGCAGTACATAAAAATAAAAAAAAACAGATAACACACACTAATACAGTCATCACAATTAACACCGGTTATCAGACAGATTCTACACACACCCAAAGTACACGGGGCTACATGACCGCGTTGTCGCAGCCCCAAAAATTAAGAACCAACCAACGATTTATTTATTTACGTATTTATTTATCGTATGGCTTTTAGTACCGGGAGTGTCCGAGGACATGTTCGGCTCGCCAGAGGCTGTAGCTGCTTCAGACGGACACCCGTAGGGTGAGCTACAAGTTCCGTTCAATTTCAAGTAGTTCCAACTTTCGCTACCAGATGCCACTGATACCTAGTTTAGTTAGTTAGTTATTGTTGTTTTAAGGGGCAGAACTACGAGGTCATCTGCCCCTCTTAACACAGAAACTGATACCTAGTGGTGAACGTTGGAACTATGATAGAGCGTGCCAACGAAATCTAACTTAGAAATTCAGCTTCACACAAGATCCTTACAATTATTTGATTAAATAAAAGTTGGAGTTGTGATGGATGGTGCGGAAATTGTAAACATTGATTGAGGAAATTGAGATTTTTACCTTCGACATCTACTAAATTCAAAGGCTTAGGCCTATTTACAGGCTTATTCTTGTTGTAGTTGTTTGAATAGCTTCACAAAATCTTTGTATACTTCATAAGGTCTTAATCATTCCGTGTTGTTATATGAGAGATTCCTTGTATTAGGAGTTTCACACGAACTAATGCTATGCTCTCTTGTGTCAACCAGGTTATAATATTTGCATCAGAATTGAAGTGAATGGAATTGTTCAAACGTTAGTTATATCTTGAGAATCACCCGTTTTTGGAGGTACAATGTACAGCTTAGTTGTGATGCCATATCTATAGACTTATCCTGTTATGTGTACTTACAAATGCACAGATTGGTTGTATGATTTAGATGTGACTGGTAAATTATTGAGTGCTTTAATTATTGAGAAACTCTTAATTCAATACCATTGCTTTCTTATAACAATAGTCCATATGAGTTGGTTATAATTTATGTTTTTTGCTTTAGCTAAGGCATTAGGTAACTACAGTAGTCGTATGTATCTCGGTACGGAGCCCCTGAACTAAGGAGATTATGTAAATGAGATATCGGTATAGTAGTCTATATGTGGAAAAACTGACGGACGTTTCAGATTTGTTTCTAAAGTTTTTTAGTTCTGTCTTCATGTCAACGTCAATCAAAATAATAATAGCTGAGAGCTCCATAGCTGACTCTTTTTGCCGAAGAGTTGTTGGTGTCGTGGAAGATAGAACCGATATTGTGGGTGGAAACGACTAGTGTTTGTTTGTAAGAGTTGCAAGAAAGTCAAAGATGATTTGAATTCTTCAAGAAGGATGCGGAAGCAGATTCTGTCAATGGCCATCTTGTGGTGTAGCGGATAGACCGGAGGACCGGTTCGATTCCCGGCTCTGTCAAGAGATTTATTTCAGGTATAAGGGCTAGAACGGAGTACATTCACTCATGTGAGGCAAAACACGGAAGAGGTGGGTTCAAGTTCCACCTCAACCATCTTCTACTCCAGACTGGGATTTGAATTTGAATTTATTGTTTCTCTCATAGCCTACAGGCCATGGTTCCTAACTTAAGGCCACAGCCACCTCTTTCAAAACCCTCACCTGAATTACAAATACAATAACACAGGTAACCAAGTGACAATGTTGCAGGTGGAGCTGGAGATGTGGCAGCCCAGCGAGCGTCAGTGGCACCACCACTGTGGAGGTGCAGTGTTGTCGGACCGTCTGGTGGTGTCGGCCGCGCATTGTCTGCAGGACGTGGAGCCGTCCACGCTGAGAGTGGTGGTGGGGGATTACAAGCTGGGGGAACACGACAAGCATGAGCAGGCCTTCAGGGTGGAGAGAGTGCTGGTACATCCCAACTTCAGAAGAAGTAAGTTAGGGTTGGTGGTTATTGCAACTGACTTAATGAATACTAGTTGAAACCCGTCAAACCATGACGGTCATTGGGAAAATATTTACGGAAGGATTTTCTTATATGCATTATTTGTATGATTACAGAGAAAGACGACTTTGCAACATATAACTGCCCATGACTGAAAACTTGATGAGGCAAATAGTGACCTACACGTTCCATAGCTTCCCCTTGAGCTTTATTGATTGTGATAAATTATGCCAAGCGATTGGAAATTGGTGGCTCTTAAAAGAAAATGGGAGTATTTTTATGGCATATTTATATTGGATTTTTAAAGTGGCTTCGTATTTTGTCCGATTTCTCACTTTATTGCGTCAATTTGCAGTTAACATACGACCGGACAATGTTCCTTTTCGTCGAACGGGTTTTTATAGTAGTATTTCTCCCAAAATTAACGTCTTATTCGATAACACTATAGTTCCCTGCATCAATGGAGCCGCTAAATATTAAATGCCAAATAATACTCCCCTTGCAAAAACAACAGTGTGGTTAGACTCATTGTTATGTACTCTAAACAAATTAAATCAATGAACAATTGGCTTATACAATGAAGTTCAACATGATCAGTGTATTCACCGTTCAGAGACTTTCATACTAAGTTGGTTGCTGAGGAGAACGCGATGAGGCTGATCGCCAATAATAAAATCCTTAAAATTATCCTTGTCAGCAACAATGTTTGCAATAGTTTGCAAATGAAGCTCAGGGCGATGTTCTTCATTTTGATATAAACAGCACGAAACTTCTCGAAATAAGCAATTTCTATCGCCTGTTATAGGTTCAATCCTTTGGGTTTCTTTAACAGCAAACTATGCAGGGGAGCATAGAATCACTTCACCAATTACAGGATGAGCACTGACTCTTTGCCAGCCACCGTAAAGAAGGCAGTTTTAGAATTATATGTCCAGTGCATGTCGAAAAACGCATTAACATAGGGAAGCCCACTATTAAGTATATTCTTGGCCATCGCCCCAGAGATCCGGATTCATTTCCCTGCTCTGCCAAGAAATTTAATTCTGGCCTGAGGGCTGGAACGGGACGCACTCAGCCTCGTGAGGTAAAACTGAGGAGAGGTAGGATCGATTCCAACCTTAACTATCTTGGATGTGTTTCTCTTCGGTTTCCCACTTCCACTCCAGGCAAATACCGGGATGGTTCCTTACGTAAGGCCTCGGCGTTCTCCTTCCTAATTCTCACGTTAATTACAGATACACGCATTAATACAACCATCACAATAACACAGGTCGGTAACATATTTTTTTTTCTCTTAAAGACACTCTGCAAATCTACAGGCCAAGAGCTTTTGTCAGAGTGCTTTACGAAGTCGTAACATGATGGTCAATGGTAAAATAATTACCGAAGGATTTCCTTATATACGACATTCTTTGTACGACTACTTTTTGGCACTATTGAAACTTTAAGGGCGTCGAAAGATCGCACTCTTGACATTGCAACATATAACTGGCCATGACTGAAAACTTGCTGAGGTAAATAGAGACCTACACGTTCGAGAGTTTCCCCTTGAGCTTTATTAATTGTGATACAGAATGCCAAGCGAATTGGAAATTGACGTCTCTTAAAAGAAAATGGAAGGGTTTTGTCGGATGGTGTTAAATCAACTCGAGGGATTAGAGCTCTCTGCCCAATTTTATCTCCGCTGATTATTTCCAAATCCAAGCAATTTTCATACATATTCTTTACAAAAAATCTGGTTCCGTTCAGGAGCCCTTGGGAAACGTTCAGATTTCTGAGGAGCATAACTATGGCTCCAACTTTTAGAGTAAGAATATGTGGAAGCAAACCACTTAATTCCAAGGAATTCAAGAATTCTGTAGGAAATTGAAGTAGCTGGCTTTCATCTTCAGTAATTAATCTGTTAACGCTGGTGTATGTTTTTGAATTACCGGGTATAAGTTCGATGACTTTCAAATTAATTTCATTACAGTGTTCATTTTTTGGTGTTAGAATGCATACTTTCGAGAAATTGATTATATCTTTCGTAGAAATGAATGTTTCGCCGTAAATCTCAGTCACGATGTCATCATGCGCTAAAATTCTGGGTGGTAGTTCAATAACATTTGATTCCTCGCCATCTACAGAGGGGTAGTCACCGTTACCAATTTGTAACAAAAAATCAGAAAATTCAATTTATTCTGGTTTCAACCGCATGTTTTTATATAAGCAGCGTATTTTGAAGAAGGGCCAGAGAGGAGAGTATTTAATACAGTTTTGAATAATTGTTTGGCGAGAAGCGTGCGGAACAACAGGCAAAACCTGCCTAAAGTCTCCTCCAAGAACAGTAATTTTCCCACCAAATGGAATGTCATTACCCATAATATCATTTAGAAGACGATTCACACACATTAATGAATGAATATTTGCCATTGGGGCTTCATCCCATATTATGAGCCGTGCTAATCGAATATCGTCAGCTGCTTTGGAATTTAATTTTAATCCAGACACTGAACTCTCATTTAAATTTAGAGGAATTTTGAATGTACTGTGTACTGTTCGACCGTTGGGTAGCAAAACAGCGGCTATTCCGGTCCATGCTACTGATATAACATGAAGCCCTAAACTACAGAACTTTTGTATTAAGCATCGGTAAATAAATGTTTTTCCTGTGCCCCCAGCACCGTCAATAAAGAATGCGTTCGTGACAGTTGTGTTGTTATTTTGAAGAACGCTAGTGATTTCATTAATAATTGAAAGTTGTTCCTGGTTTGCTAAGGACATCAGGTCAGCCAAATCAAAAGGGAACACTGGCTCATTAGTAGTTTGATCGTTTGAGTGTGCGTCAGTACCAACAGGCAAGTTAAATGTTGGCAGAGAGAAACCATGCAATTGCAGAGTTTTATTAATATCTCTGAGAGTTAGTTGATAAGCTGTATTTTCATCTTCAGACTTTAAATAATCTTCACAGAGAGAGTTTTTGTGCATGTCCCATAAGTGACTGGCATTGCAAGGTTGATGAAATATGCATATGTAGGCGAATAACTGTCTCAGTTGAAAGGGCATTTGGAAAACCGATGCTTCCATCAAACAGCGTTGCCATTCTGAATCATCGATAAGCAAACCAAGTTTAATTGCCATATCCTTATATGTTGGGCAGGTAACACCTTGGTATGTTCGGAGATCCTCAAAGCTTGTGGCACCTACTATGTGAAGTAAAAGTAAGCGCAGATGGTATCTTTCTGATTCAGATGGAGAAACATTGTACATCCGACCTATTACATTTTCGAATCTAAGTCGTTTTTTCCAAATGCATTTGCATTTATCCCATACATAATGAACGGGTGTTTCAGGATAAATATATGCACTCCTAGTTGTTGGATTTTGGTTCAGCTGAAACCATGCAGTGAGTTGTGTACTTTTTAACTGAGCCCGTATTAATGCTTTGGGAGCATCATCGGCATGAAAAAATACATCTTGTTGGTCTGGTAAATGGACAGGTAACCGGGCAACAATGTGGGACTGTTCGTGCATGTTGTAACCAAAAATCCTGTATGCAGCCTCACTTGACCCAACATATCTAGCATTCAAATACATAGAAACTTCGTCATGATGTAGCATTCCATCGTTTGCCGTGATTTTCAAGTTAGCGCAATCATGCCCCTTATAAACATATTTATGTATGCATTTGATGCTGTGTACACTTGCACAGATTTCGACGTTAATATGGGCCTGAAAGTACATCAATAGATATCGATTGTATGGAACAATGAAGCGATTGTCGATTTCAACATTGGTGCCTTGTACTCGTTTAGTATATGATCTTCCATTCTGTCGCCTACGGTAAAGTGGATAGCCGTTCACATTCTCTTTAGTTTCTGGCACAAAGTCTTTTGGAAAACCCTTCTTACATCTTCCATCCTTCATGCAAATTGAATTGGGATTCAGAAGGCCGCAAGGTCCATGTACCATGTGTGTCTTTACTAAGTTGTACAATGTTGTATTGGAAGGATCTGGTATTTCTGCAGAAACTGTCATATCAATATCATAGATTTCTCGTAATTTACAACTATCTCGAAGACAAACCAGTAAGTGTATATGAGGTAAACCTCGCTTCTGGAACTCAACCGTGTATAAGAAAGTTTGTACCTCGCCAAAAATTTGCTTTTGATTTATTAAACGCAAGAGTTCCTTCACTTTCGCATGAAAAACGCGAACAACGACATCAGGTCTATTGTTTGCATTTTCATAAGGTTGGAGGCTAGTAGTAATTTCAGGCCATGAAGGGTTGCAAGTGAAAGTTATGAAGAGGTCTGGCTTGCCAAATTTTCTCACAATTGCCATTGCATCCTGATAATTTTGCAACATATTTCGGGGACTACCAATAAAAGTAGAAGGCAAAATAACTATGCGACCAGCTCTTAAACTTTCATTTTCAGCTCTAAAGTGTAAAGCATCAGCAAGACCAACGTAGATATCGACACGCAATTTCGTTTGTTGATTGCGAATATATTTTAGTCTATCTCCTTCTATTCGACAATAATAGTCAACTATTAATTGTTGGGTAAGTTTACCTGCATTAAGTAAAGGGTTGAAACCTCCTGCGGGAGGACAACCTCGAATCGACAGCCTATACAAAATATATTCACGCATTGTCATATTTTGCCTAACGTTCGTCTTACGGTTCCCTCCTGTTGGCAGTGAAATATGCCACCCTGTTTCTCCGCAAGGCCAGATTAAAACGTAAGTTAATGGATCACAATGCATGCTGTCAACATCAATTTCCTTTAAAACTCCCTGATTAGAAAATACGGCTATGTGGCGGTGTGAAGCCGGAGCGCCGTCAGTTGTTTCAAAAATAGCTGCAATCTCTGAGGAAGCTGGGTTATTGTAACGTCTAGGATCTTCTTGAGGTTCATGGTAAAAGCGCATGACCAAATCTAACGGTTGACGTTTTTCTCTTAAAGCCAGTTCATTTTCTTCGCATATTTTTGAATGCATTGTCTTATACAGTTGAATGTAAGGGTTATGCTCTTGCAAAATATTATTTAGAATATGGAGTGCACCCTCCCTGATGCAAGAATTCGCTCGATTTGCTAATCTGATTTGATTAGCTTCTGAGCAGTCTAATACATACAATTGGCCGTAACAACTGTCGCTTATATTTTTGGAATATATGGAAGAAATGCGATGATGTACAATTCCTGAAATTTTAAAACAATATGGACCGTGTTCAGGTGGTACGGTAACATTGGCACCAAAGGAAACGAAGGACATAGAATTGTTGTACTGCCGAATATTCTCTCTGAAGTTCCTTGAGGTATCATCATTTCCAGTGAAAAATGGTTTAAGCCTGTCAAGTATTTTATATTCCGGCAGATTAATTTTACCGTTGCAACAGCAAAGGCCGAAGTAACCAAGCGTAGTTTTTTCGCAAGAGAAGAACAATGCAGAACAATGTTTACATTCGTTCGTCAAGGACCCAACGCTGTACGGCATAATATCTGGCATTGTTTCTGAAATGGCAGATTTATATTTTATATTAAAAGTGGTTTCGCCTTTTCTCCGATTTCTCATTGTTTTGCGTCTATTTGTAGTTTCCACACGACCGGTTAATGTTCTTTTTCGTCGAATGCGTCTATTTACAGTAGGATTTATCCCCACATTAATGTCGTATTCGATCACACTATAGTGTCCTGCATCAACGGAGCCGCTAAACAATAAATGACAAATAACACTTCCATTGCCATAATCTACAACGTGGTTAGTCTCATCGTTATGCACTCTAAACAAATAATCATTAAACAATTGGCTTATACCATGGAGTTCAACATGACCAGCATATTCACCGTTCAGAGACATAAGATTTTCATACTCAAGTTGGTTGTTGAGGGGAAGGCGATAAGACTCATCGCCAATAATAAAATCCTTATAAATATTCCAGTCAGCAACAATTTTTGTAACAGTTTGCAAACGCAACTCGCTATGACGTTCTTCGTTTCGATACAAACAGTACGAAACTGCTCTAAATAAGCAATTTCCGTCACCTGTTATTGGTACAATTCTTCGGATATCCATGACAGTAAATTATGAAGAGGAGCATAGAACCACTTCGCCAGTCACCTTAATAATGGAGCCAGTTTTACAATTATATTTCCTGTACGTGTCAAGAGTCGTATTTACACAGGGAAGCCCACTCTTAAAGCTGGCAATGAATTATCGAGACAAACCGGCCCAGTAATTCTGCGTAGTCACTTTCTAGTATGCCGTAGTTATGGTATATACAATGAAAGGTTTAACAATTCGTAGAAGCTGCGATATGTATTCTCGACAGAAAACGACTCACCACCCAAGACTATAACAGACCACCAAAGACTATATAACAGAAAGATCGGAAACACAATACAAATGGCGGTTCCAACATTCGACTGCAGCGGCATCTGCTACTGAAATATAGAAGTTAATTTGGATAACAATCTAATCAAAAGTAGGCCTACATTTTGTAATACCGGTATCAGAATTTCAACGTAGGCCTACTGTATTATTGCCGTATAACTGGTAAAGGTACAATTCATTAGTGGAATTTCATGTAACAACATTTTGGACATGCCTTGTATGTTTATAAGGCAAAGAAAGAACTGAGGAAAACAAATGAGTTACGTAGCACATGGCTCGATTTGAAGACACTCGGGTGGATTCACTGCATATATTCTTCGTAATGTGTTGGAATTCGTACAATCCTTGATTCACAGTTATCCCATGTGCAAAAATATGCCAAAACTTCTGTAGCAATAAAGATAAATAGGCTACCGTTATTGCAAATGTAATCTGTCGAATGTTGGAACTTATAAAGCTTTTCAATGAAATTACCATAGCGTTTTAAGTTAAATTGAGATGGGAACGTAGAATTCCTTAGTTACGGGAATGCCAAGAGTTAAATATGTTTTGGCAATATAATAGCAATTGCAAGAAAGGAAAATACGGAAATAAAAAAACATGCCGGATGGGGGATTCGAACCCCTTACATTGGGTGATGCATAAATTAAGACAGTACGGCGTAACCACCTGAGCTACCGAACGACTGGTGACGATGCGCAATATTAAGGGAGTTAAACATCAAGCACACTCAAAATTTGATGTCAGTTAACGTTTTTCAGCATTTTCTGTCTGGTAATTCCAGTGTATGTCATGAAAACGTAATAAGCAATGTTCCCTTCCATTATAATTCTTATACATAAACATGAAATTAAAACGCGATGGACTTGTAACCGCCATGACTGTCATAAGGCAAGGCGATTGTGCGCATGCGTGATAGGCAAGATTTCTGAATTTTTGTTTATTAATTTAAAAATATTCTGTAACATATGGGAATGCCAAGAGTTAAATATGTTTTGGCAATATAATAGCAATTGCAAGAAAGGAAAATACGGAAATAAAAAAAACATGCCGGAGGGGGGATTCGAACCCCTTACATTGGGTGATGCATAAAATAAGATAGTACGGCGTAACCTCCTGAGCTACCGAACCACTGGTAACCACGCGCAATATTAAGGGGGTTAAACATCAAGCACACTCAAAATTTGATGTCAGTTAACGTTTTTCAGCATTTTCTGTCTGGTAATTCCAGTGTATGTCATGAAAACGTAATAAGCAATGTTCCCTTCCATTATAATTCTTATACATAAACATGAAATTAAAACGCGATGGACTTGTAACCGCCATGACTGTCATAAGGCAAGGCGATTGTGCGCATGCGTGATAGGCACGATTTCTGAATTTAGGTTTATTAATTTAAAAATATTCTGTATGACTGTCATAAGGCAAGGCGATTGTGCGCATGCGTGATAGGCACGATTTCTGAATTTAGGTTTATTAATTTAAAAATATTCTGTAACATATTTGTTTATTTTAAAGACACTCTGCAAATCTACATGCCAAGAGCTCTCGTTAGAATGCATTACGAAGTCAATCGGTTGAGACGTTATCTCATTCTCGATGTAACAAAAATCGCCTTAGTGTTTTAAATATATAGATGATAAAACTCAGCATTTTTTCTTGGTTTGTGCCGTGTCTTGCGTGGGGTTTTGTTTAGGAACACCAAGCTGGCTCATCAGCGGGCTCTTGGAGTCCATGCCCAGACTCCCACTGGAGTAGCGAACTGCGCGCCTCTTTACTGTGAGAGCTAAAAGCTCAAGTAGCTTTAACCTCCCTATGAAGGCTGGCCGTGAAAGCCAATATACCATCTTACTGAATATAATAGATTATGAACTCTCTAAGGGAATTAAAGTTATCAATTAGTGGATAGTTAATTATTTTACTGATTTTGATTGATGACAGCGTATTTTGGAGGGTTTTCTCCATATTGGCAAAAAGAAAAAGCTCAGGCATGGAAAGTTTTTCTGCAGGAAAGGTATTAGGTATTATAAAGTCATGTTTGAAAGCCTTTGTCTGGAGTGTCATACTATGGAAGTAAATATTGTACAGTTGGCGCAGCAGAAAAGAAGAGAATAGAAGAATTTGAAATGTGGTGTTACAGCAGAATGATGAAGATCAGATGGGTAGATAGGGTAACACATGAAGAGGTACATGGTGTGAGAGGAGAAATGTTTCTGGTGACTTAAAATTCAGCAATTCTTCTAAGTTTGTGCCGTGTCTTGTGTGGGGTTTCGCCTAGGACACCAAGCTGGCTCATCGGCGGGCTCTTGGTGTCCCCACCCGGACCCCCACAGGAGTGACGAACTGCGCGCCACCTCCCTTTATGTTAGGTGCAACTGCACCACTTGACTGCGAGAACTAAAAGCTTAAGCAGCCTTAACCTCCCTATGAGGTGACTGCTTATGAAGAGAAGAGATAGGTTGGTAGGACATATACTAAGACACTCTGGAATAGCAAACATAGTTATGGAACGAAGGGTCGAGGACAAGATCTGAGGGGCTAGAGTAAAGTTAAAATATGTTAAACAGCATACCTGGGATGTAAGGAGTGGTAGCTGTGTAGAAATGAAACGATTAGCTCAGGACAGAAGGACATGGAGAGCTGCATAAAACCAGTCAAAAGACTGAAGACTCAAATACACATACATATTTCTTTCTTTATAAGTTCACATTTCTAACGCATAAAATGAGGGCATTTATGCAAATTGATCAAACGTGAGAAATATTGTGTTTTATCAATGGGATAATAATAATTGTCTTAAATTGAGGTTGGGCTGTTTTTTTTTTGCGAGCATTTCTTCACATGCTCGCTTCTAAACCATTTGTCAGACTCGAGGTTGTCCTGACTCAGGGATTCACCGTATCCTACCAGTGCTCACGCTTCCACATTTTTTTGATCGTGCACTATCTCATTGTGTTCCTTGTTTGATTCATTTTTGCTCTGCAAAAAGTACTATTGTGGTGAAAAAAAAGCCAAAAATAATATTTTGAAAATAGAAGTGTCACCAATGGTGGTGCCTCTATCGAGGGTGAGGATGAAAACCGGACTGATTCTAGTGTTACTACGAGAGCTGTTGACGAGCAAGAAGCCGACGATAACCTTTCATAGTAAATGAAGGGTAATTATAGTAGGCTTCATTTAGCATGTACCTTGAGAGAGCATTGAGAATGAGATAATAGCGATTTCACAGGAAGTTAAGAGGAAATATCATGTAGGTTCACTTAATGTTACAAATCGATTGTTCAGAAAAGTCATTCTTTCATATTTTTGTGTGCACAGACCCAATATTATATATGAATTGCAGCCGAAAGGCCAGAGATGGTATTTTTAATTGAACGGCCGAGGGCTCCCAATAAGTTCAATTTCAAGTAGTTCCAACTTTGGCTGCCAGTAGCTTACTTGCTTACTCCATGGCACTACAGCTCTTGAAGAGCCTTGGCCTCCTTGATGACGTTTGCCCATTCTGCTCGGTCCACTGCCTTCCTTCTCTATCCTCGGATTCCCATGCAATGGAGGTCCTCCTCGACATCATCCAGCCACCGCTTCCTTGGTCCGCCTCTACTCCTCCGTCCTTGTGGTTTTCCTTGGAAAACCTTCTTTACGGGATTGCTGTCCTCCATACGCATAAGATGTCCCAACCACCTCAGCCTACTCCTCTTAATTTTCGTCGCAAGATCTGGCTCCTCATACAGTACTTTCAGCTCTGCATTTGCTCTAAGCTCCCAGATGCTACTGTCACTAACACCTAGCGGAGGGGAACTAAAGCCGGTGGGTCCATGTCATAGATTTATGGCATGAGAAAGAACCTTCCACTCTTGGTTGTGTGTAGCTAAATTTGTCGGTTATTTGGTGAGAAACGCTCTATCAAGTTCCAACGTTCGTCGCTGGGTGACAATGGCGCCTGTTAGCCAAAGTTGGATTTACTTGAAACTTTCATTCATTAGCTTGCCACGGTGGGTGAGTGGTCAACGTGTCGGTCTACTAACGCCAAGCTTGCAGGTTCGCTCCTGGCCGTGGTAAGTGATTTTTGAAAGGCGGCAAAATTACGACACCATGTCATACGATGTTGGCATGTCAAAGAACCCATCTGAAATCAGTAGGCGTGTTCATAATGGCAAAATTAATCTCGAGAGTTTCTGCCAACACAAAGTTCCTCATTTCTCTACTAGAAAGCGCTGTAGTGTTCAAGGAGCTTAGATAGGCCTACTAACCTCCTTGACTTTCATAGTGCTTCAAGGAACAACGAAATTCGACATGCAAGCTACCCTTTGGGTGTCAAATAACGATGCTTACACCCGGCACCAGAGGCCATACGATATGAAATAAAATTATCTATCATAACTCCTGTCGTGATATAGGCGTCAGGAAGTGCATCCGGCCGTAGAAACCATCAACCACGTGGAATTTCATCGCATCTCATCCCCGACCCCGCTAGAAACGGGTTTAATAAGGGGTAGAGATAGACATAGATTATTGTTAAGATGAATCTACTTATAAGACAATACGGAACATATCTTGCATTACCTGTTGGTTGGTTCCTCAGTTTAGGGGCTGCGACAACGCGGTCATGTAGCCCCGTGTACTTTGGGTGTGTGTAGAATCTGTCTGATAACCGGTGTTAATTGTGATGGCTGTTTTAGTGTGTGTTTTCTGTTTTCAATTCAAGTAAGGACTGCAGACATTGAGTTTTTTCAAGTAGTTGCTACTTTTGCCGCCAAACGCCACCGTCAACGACTACTAGTTCAGAACTTGGTTACCAAATGCCAACGCAATCGGCCCCTGGTGACGAACGTTGGAATCTAAGAGCGTTTGGCAAATGTTTAACCTATAATTTAGCTTCACACAGGTTAATTCGTGGAATGTTCTTTAACATGCCATGAATCTATGACATGGGACCGCCGGCTTTACTTCCTCTCCGAAGGAGGGCAAACTGAGATATTTTTAAGTTGCATTACCTGTCAGAGTAAATTCTATTGCTTTTTTATAGATTAAAATTCAATTCGAATTAAATCCAATGTCTAGAAACGAGATGAATGAATAATAGCCACGAGTAATTGGAAATAATTTTATACCATAAAGGAAATTTTAGTTTAAATATGTTAAATATACGCCAATCAATACATAACATTTCTACACACATATTAAAGGTACATGTTTCAGCCAAGCAATGACGTCTTTTTCAGCCAATATTAAGAATTACAATTTTATTGCTATATCTATGTCTACTAACTAATGCTCAGGCGTATTGATCATGAATAATAGCTAGAAAGGAGGCGGGGTACTGTACGTAGTGTATGATGCAGTGGAAAAGCAACAAATGATACGTTGGCGCTTACGGCCATCCTAGTCTACGCTGACAAATGTTGAGTTAGGCAGCCGGCTGCCACCAATGTTGGATGGGTTGCCTAAATCACGCAAACTTGTCAATTCCTACATTCGGTGGCATTATGTGAGAATACAGTATCCACTTCGAGATTTAAAGATATATACAATAAATATTATAAATAAATATAAAATAATGCAATGAAATGGATATCCTTACAATGATAAGTATAGTCTACTGTAATGTAGGGCTTCTCATGAAAATTCAAAAATCAAGATCGGGTAATTAAGAATATCAAATATAGTTTATCATCCAAATATGTTGCTAAAGCTCCAAGAAGAAACTGAATAATATAACAATCTTAATGTTACTCTATATTTATTGAATATCCGAACTGTTTGAACCCTATTGTAAATGAGTATATTAGGATTATAATTTTGATCAGTTAATTATTGGTCCTTAACACAAAATTATTAAATTCTGACATCACGACTAGTTTCACAGTCAACGGAAAGGAAATTGTGCGAGTTGAGTCCTTCCTCTACCTTGGAAGTATAGTCACAAATGATGGGGGAGCAGAGAAAGATGTTTGAAGCCGTATCAGGAAGGCAAATGGTGCCTTTGTCCAGCTCTACCCCATCTGGAGAAATAGAAACATTTCCAGGAAGACCAAGCTCCGCCTTTTCAATAGCAACGTAAAGTCGATTCTTCTCTACGGCTGTGAAACATGGAAAGTCACAAAACCGATCAACAACCAGCTACAGCTGTTCATTAACAGGTGTCTGCGTCGCATCATGAATGTGAGATGGCTGGACATAATCTCAAATGAAGATCTTTGGACCATCTCCAATCAACAATTGATTAGCATCCAGATCAAGGAGAGGAAATGGCGCTGGATTGGTCACACACTAAGGAAGCCGAACGGAGCTGTTGAGAGGGCGGCGATAGGATGGAATCCTCAAGGCGCCAGGAAGCGAGGTCGACCAAAGAAGACCTGGAAGAGGACGATCGAAAATGAAATTGCAGAGGTGGACAAGAACTGGAGTCAAGTGAAGAGAATGGCCAGGAACCGTACTGCGTGGAGAAATTTCGCCAAGGCCCTATGTTCCTGAAGGAGGGGCAGGAATTAAGTAAGTAAGACAAAATTATGAAACTAGATTATTGCAGATGTGGTGAATGAACTCAAGGAACTTTTTGTAACAGCAGGATTACTTAAACAGGTGGAATAATGGTTTTAAAAGTTCCATATTACAATTGTTTAGATGACACTCAAGTTCGAATCTTGTCCTGCTAAACATGGCACAGTCGAAGAGTAAATGGTCCACTGTTTGAGAAGATCCACAAAAGCTCAAGTAAATGTCAATTTTTAAACGTTTGAAGTAGCACAACTTTCCATGACATGAGTGAAACTGCGTAAGGATGAATTCGGGCACTAATGTTTTGCTCTGGAGTCGGCTATATATGTCGGGGAAAAATAATTATCTTGTGCCTTCTCTATAAGGCTGTCGCAATGTGTGACGTATACATTTTATCAGGTGCCAACCAGTTGGAGCATTTTGTCTTAATTCTTGATGTTGGCTGAATAAGACCTCGTTGCTACGTTGGAACATGTATCTTTAATTATGTGAATAGACATGTTTTAGTTAGGTAGGCCCATTGATTGGTGTATACTGTATTTAACAATTTGTAAACTTCATCTATCAAAACGGATATCACAAAATACTTTGCTAATATGGCAAATGTCTTTGCATTCTGTAAAAGCAATTCAATATTAATAATAACTTACATCTGATAATTTAATTGATCAGTTCATTTCATTTCAATTCATTTCGTGGTAAATAACAGAAAAGGCTTATCGTGCTATGAATGGACGAATGCCATCAAAATGTCCTGCAACATCTCAGCGGTGAGAACTGTGCCGGGGAGAAGTCAGCACCCAACCCTATGCCGACAACCAGTATGTGACCAACCAGAGACGCTAGGACATATTCTGGGTCAATGTTCTAAAGGGGAACTATTACGAAATTCCCGCCATCACAGATTTCGATCAATAATTGCCACTTCCCTAAGGAAATTGAAATGGGAAGTTTATGAGGAAGTGCACTGCATTTCCGAAAATGGTAGCCTAATCACAGTAGAGCAGATATCGTTGCCATTGACAGGAAGAACGGAAGGGGTTTTGGTCCTGGACCCCACGGTACGAATGGAAGTGGACATTCCGCAAGCCGTACGAGCCAGCGAGGAGAAAGAGGCTATTTACTGACCATGCACACCTCACTTGAGAGATATAACTTACCTAAAAATGCATAAAAAGTGAATGGCCTTCTATTCGGAGCGCGGGAAACATCCTTCAAGTTCGTCGTGGATATCCTCAAAAAGCTTTACATCATCGAGGATGTTCTTGAAAAGGTCTGCTTTGGAATACTCAGAGCAGCAATCCACATGCTGCATAACCATTTACATGGTGTACCATAATGTAGGCATATACTGTATGTACTCACACAATGCAGCTTATTTATTCTGGATCTGTATGGTCTCCCGGAATGCCGGGCGGATATCCTTGTGGAAATATCTATAATAGCTAGTAACCTGGTTAATTTTGATGTAGTGTGAAATTTGTATCTATTTTGACCAGTCTATATTAGTTGGAAACGGCTCAAACCGTTTTGTATTTATAAAATTCACTTATCTTCTTGGTTGATGGGAGTGAGTTAATGTGATGTTTGTCTGTCAGTGGGCCCGTACAGTAACGACATCGGCCTGTTGAAGTTGAAGTCTGCGGGGGACAAGGGTATCACCTTCAACTCGCATGTGCGCGCCATCTGTCTTCCCAGCCCCACACGACTGGCTAAAGAAGCGGCTGGCTCCTGGTGTACTGTCACCGGCTGGGGAGCGCAGGAAGGTGAGTTTATCAATCTTAACATCACTCCAAGAGTGACAACATATACATGACTAAGGCATTACAGTCGAACTTCGATAACTCGAACTTGGATAAATCGAATTCGTGGATAACTCGAAGTTTTTCTCCGGTCCCTTGAATTTCCTATGCTGACAATGCAAAACAATCGTGGATAACTCGAAGTTTTTTTGGATAACTCGAAGTTTTGGTTCCGGAAGTCATAAAGATTTGTTTGGCTAAAACAGGTTTTGTCAGTTTCAAGCCCAGTCCCAGTTTGATTTTCGGTTCCGCTCAAGGTCAGTAAGCGCATCTCTGTTCCTCTCTCGCTTTATCGCTTTCCCCTCCTCTTGCTTCGACAACGCCTCGGAAGGGAAGCAGACTTCGTAGGTACAGTATTATTTTCTTAAAAAAAGGTACTGTAATTTCATTTAAAATGTCATTAAAAAGCATCAAATAAAATAATTTAAAGGTCGTTTTCCATTATTATACACCCTACCCCCTCCCAAACGACCGTTTTGGATATCTCAAATTCGTGGATAACTCGAAGTCTTTTTCGGTCCCTTGAGCTTCGAGATATCCAAGTTCGACTGTAATACACTTATATTTCTCTTTAATCGCTTATCCTCCCAGTTCGGCTTCACCCTCGGAGTCTGCGAGGCATCATTCCTCTACAGCCACAAGGATGGTGTCTTGAGGCTGGACACACACTGTCAGCAGATACAACCGCTAACTTGATCTAATGCAGAAAGGGTCAGGGAAGGAAGTGGGAAGAAAGTCGGTCGTGGACTTGTTGAAAGGAACCGTCCCGGCATTTGCCTGGGGGTGAAAATAGGAAACCACAGAAAACTATTTTCAGAACGGCCAAGGTGGGGTTCAAACCCATGCTCTCCCGATACCAGCGAGACACGGGGTAGTACTTTCGGCCACCGCGGATGAGAGCGCTAAGTTAACAAATTCAGTTAAATTAGATCAGGTGAAGTTGTAATAAGGTGTACATTAGTTTATCTGCTAGTTTATCTCTAAATATTAATTATCCTTGTGCTTCAATCATTATTTCTTAAACACCAAGATCATAACATACACACTCATTTTCTTACATATGACCAGTGGTTTAAAAAAACAAATGCGCCGATAACCCAGATGTTAGGCCCCTTAAAACAACAACAATTACCATCATCATCACCATCATAAAAGAAGAATAGCGTAAGCGTACTCTGGACTCGATGTAATATGGAGAACCAGTACCCCTTTATCACTGAATAATATGTCCGTCTCCGTGGCTAAATGGTTAGCGCGCTAGGCTTTGGCCCGACTTGTCCCGGTTTCGATTCCCGGCTGGGCGATTAGGGATTTTAATCTCCTGGAGCTAATTCTCTGGCTCAGGGACTGGGTGTGCGTGCCGTCTTCATGATCATTTCATCCTCATTACGACGCGCAGTTCGCCCATGAGCGTCAACTCGGCCTCTCAGGAGTCCACACGATCATTTTAGTCAACAATATTAATGCAAAAAGAAATGAAAAATGAAAATCCACAGCCTGCTTCCAGTCTCCGACCGGGTCAGGAATGGAATGAATGAAGCCCCCATCTAGCGGCTAGGATATGAACTGTGCCGGCTGCCGAGGCCTGACGCACTCCTCTGGGGCAATGATTAAATGAATGACAGATGAAATGAGATGATAGTGGAGAGTGTTGCTGGAATGAAATTTTGACAGGGAAAACCGGAGTACCCGGAGAAAAACCTGTCTGCCTCCGTTTTGTCCAGCACAGATCTCACATGGAGTGACCGGGATTTGAACCACGGACCCAGCGGTGAGAGGCCGGCGTGCTGCCGCCTAAGCCACGGAGGCTTACGCAAAAAGAAATACTTATCAATTAATGCAAAAATTACATTACAGTATTAAAACTGGAAGCCACATACGCAGCAGAAACATTATTCCATCTAAATGAACATTCTAAACCCGAAGGATTACAGAAGTTCGAAAGACGAATTGGAAGAACTTGTATCAATAAAAGTTATAAAAAGGACGGGCAATGGCGAATAATACCTAACAATAATTATCTATAACAACCTAGAACCCGTTACTGATACCACGTGAAAAAAATACTAGGATTCTTTGGGCACATCAAACAACTAGTACAGTACAATCTTGCTTCTAAATACACAACAACTGGATGCCGATGGTTAAGAGAAATCACAGAGGACTTAAAAAGAAATTGGTCTAACAACAGAAGATGCTACAAATAAGAAAAGTTTAACTACAGAACTTAAAAATATGACTTTTCATTTTCCACTCATAAAAAAGAAAATTCCAACAAGAATATTTTCCGCCCAAGAAAGGGCAAGACGATCAATACGATGAAGGAGTACTGGGAGGACCGCAAGGTGCGTACAGTTCCTACAAGTAGACGAACTAATGGTTGGTTAAAGTGATCCTATGTGGGCTCAAAAGGCGAATAAGAAGAATACATGTTTTTTTTTTCAGGAATAGTGTCTTACATATAAAGTTACACCGCCTAATCTAATTGGGCAAAAGCGTGTTGACCGACTGAAACGTACAACTTGATAGTTTGTAAGAGCAACGCTGAAACGACTTCTCAGAACCAGTAGTTGGAAATTTCCATCGAGCATAACAAATTAAATGAGGCAAGTAGATGAGAATTGGGAAGGAGGTGGCCGTGTCCTTAGGTTAGAAACCATCCTTGCATTTGACTGAAGTGGGAGTGGGAACGACTGTAAACCACTTCCAGGATGGCTGAGATGGGAATCGAACCCGCCTCTTCTTAGTTTTGCCTCACGAGGCTGAGTGTATCCCGTTTCAGTCCTCAGACCAGAATTAAATTTTTTGAAGAGCCAGGAATCGAACCCGAGCCTCCGCAGTGACAGCCAAGAATGCAAGCCACTACGCAAGACTTTGTACTCCGCAGCGAAAAGTTTATGCACCGTTCCTGATCTCTATGGGTCGTAAAGTCGAAAACCATGCCCCTTCGATAGAAATTTCGCTTTCTGCGCAGGCGTATTGACCATGAATAATAGCTAGAAAGGAGGAGGGGTATACGTAGTGTATGATGCAGTGGAAAAACAACAAATGGTACGTTGGCGCTTACGGCCCTTAAAGTCTAAGGACCAGCCGGCTACGCTGACAAATGTCGAGTTAGGCAGCCGGCTGTCACTAATGTCGGATGGGTTGCCTAAATCGCGCAAACTTGTCAATTCCTACATTCGGTGGCATTATGTGAGAATACCGTATCCACTTCGAGATTTAAAGATAGAGTACAGCTTCCTATGTTTGTATTCTGTTAAGATTCATCATTGACCTAAGAGAGCAAACATGTTTGGAAGAAAGTTATCCTCAGTTCATTTCTTAATGGACGTACAGCTCTGGATGATATTCCAAATGATATGAGACCAACAGTAAGTCCATTAAAATATATATTCAGATGACTTTGGTTTCTGAAAACATACCTTACAAACCTCATTCGACCTTTTTTGAAATTGTGTGGTTTTCTTTAGGAGAATAAGAGTACAGTGGCTTTCTGATTGCTTTAAGTCCATTTCATTCCCAGCTTCTTACTATTTTCCTTTCAATAAGAATTCGTTCAGATGCCTCCTGGTTGAAATGCTAATAAACATCCTCTGTTGTAACACTGACCAAGAGTCGCAAGTAATCAGAAATACATTGCGAGTTATAATACTAATAATAATAATAACTCACGTCGACAAGCTAGCATCGACCTTTTAGATGATTTCTGAGCAAATGTTTCCTGGAACAGAAGGCTTTATGTTGGCTATTCAGGACCAGGTTGAGCCCACGAGGAACTACCTAAAGTTCATTATCAAGGATACATCTGTGCAAGATGACCCTTGCAGATACGGTTGTCCAGTATTGGAAACTGTTCAGCATATTATTTCAGGTTGTCGCCATTTCGCAGGGACAGAGTATAGGAAGAGACATGATTTTGTTGCCTAGATAGTACAACAAGAACTGGCCATACACCTTCAACTGCTGAGCCAAGAGAAAGTGCCATACTATAAATATACTCCTGAAAGTGTACTGGAAAATGACAACTTTACCTTGTACTGGGATCGTACTGTATTGACAGCCGTGCACAACAGACCTTATCTGGTTCATGATGACAAATGAATGAAGCACACCACCTTCATATATGTGGCAATCCCAAATAGTGGCAACATGCTAACAAAAACTGTTGAAACGCTGTTGAACTATAAAGAGCTTTCAGAACTGATCAGGGATCAATGGCACATGGCACAAGTCAGGACAGTTCCTATAATCATCTCCAGCACTGGCGTGATTCCCAACAACTAAAAGGAATTTCTCACGGAGTTTAAATTAGACCTGCGCCTTTTTAAGAATATGCAGAATACAGTCATACTTTCGACGTGTCGCATAGTTAGGTTAATCAAGTCTGAAGGAGTGAGGGAAAAGAGTAAATCTACTACGGAATGCAGTCACCGAGAATTTATTTATGATATACCCATATCTGTGATTGCAAATGTTTTCCTTCCAGCAAATGTGCTGAGAATGTGTAAGCGCATGCGCAAAATAAATAATAATAATCCAGACTTACGTGGAATCACTACAATAAAAGAGTGATGTCGCGTAATTGTGCAAAATTAAATCATTATAAAACCGTTGTTCTCCCAGAGGCTCTATATGCATCATAAACCATAACTTCAAGAGGCCATTCAAAAATTGCAGACACTTAAAAGCAAGAACGCAAAATTCTTAGAAAAACATTCGGTCCTACACAAGAAAATGTAATTTGGATCAAGAGACGAACTGCAGACCTGTACACAGGAGACAGTTGACATTCTTTGGGCACATGGACAACAATAGACTAATATTATGGTGTTTTCAGTGTTGGCTTAGTAAACAAAAGTTTGGTGCTTTTCAGTCGGTCAACACGATTGTAGCCAAATGAGATTGGTTATTCCCTAATCCTGAAAGAAATTACATGAGACTAATAAGTACACTTGGATGACCAGTTTCGATCGTCAAGCGATCATCATCAGATGCATTACACTTAGGCTATAAAATCTATGCCTGAAAGCATGGGTGAACATATTTACAATGTATATCTATTTAGTTGCAGTATTAGTTAAGATAATGCAACTCGTCAATATGTGTTAGTTGTAGTCTATGTGATGTTTTGTTGAGATACTGGAAGTGGTGATTCACCTCCGGAATTTGCTTGTTTGGAGTGAACATGTGGTTGTTGTAAATGTACAATTCAGATTGTGTTGTACAGGCTACTTATCTGGGTGAGTCTTGCGCGGTCCTGGTGAGAGCAGTTAACTTGGTCACTCTGCACTCGACTGAAGGGAAATTCCTGTGTGTGAGGGTTCCTTATCTCGTTGGGATATTCCTCCTCTCGCATTCCTAAGTGCCAGGTGTTCCTTGTATAAATGTAACAAAAAGGCAATACAATAAAGTTAATAAAAAAATCGATGATAAATTGACTGGAGGAAACACGGGGGGACCTGAATAAGTTGAACATTGAATGAAAAACCGAGAAATCTTCAGAACCTCTGTAAATAAGCTCATATTTAGGGTGAAGTATATCAGCAGGACTGGTACAAGATGGGCAGAATAACACGAGAAGCAACACAGCGAGTCATGAAGAGAGTTTGGAAGAAGAAGAAGAAGAAGCAAAAGTCATCAAGCCAACTAACAAGTTTCAACGCGCTCTATGAATGGGCATAACGAGGCAAGAAAGAGTAATAATAATAATAAGAATATAGGGAGAAATGTAGACGACTAATTAAGTGCTGAGTTAACGGTTTGCTATCTGAGTGCTGAATTTTTTCATTTGCATGTATAAACAAAATATTGTAGGAGCCATAAATTTTAACTTATCTGTGGGGTCCTAAAATGTCAATACGTTTTGGAATTGTATTAATCAAAATGCAAATTCAAGGTTTTATGTTTATATTTATTCCTATTTTGAGACAAATCAAAATGTTTGTGCCCACGATTGCATCATCTTCATACCACGCAAAGGGCCCTAATATAAAATAATTTCCTAAAATCAGTAGGAAACTAATACATGTTGTATACTATTTCATATTCTTTGATCTAAATTCATAACGGGTGAAAAACAAGTAGTCCCATGAAGAACCGAAGCCTATTTTCATATATCCTACTTAAGTTAATTGCCACTAACAACATACAAAATTTCAGTTTGATTGCTGTGATAGATTCGTAGATATTGAGAACCGAGTAAATATTGCGGATGGTCGCCATGTTGGATTTTTATATATGCTGGTCTTAGAGTTATGTACTATTACATGAAGATTATTGTGTCCGTGTAGTATTCAAACTTCAATCGCATGGTTAGGACACAAGAGGTAAAAACGACATTATAAAATATCGCTTAGCTGCCATCTTGTGGATATGAAAACAATTGAAATAAATTAGATGCCAGTGGATTGACATTTGTATAATCATTTACCGTACCAAGTTTCACTGCACTTAGATGGTTAAATCAAGAGAAACGTCTATTTAAATATTTAGTTGGTGTCGCCACCATGTGGGATATGTGCTCACCAGGTTATTGAAAGTCATATAGGTGAACTTATGTACATAGCCTATATGAACATTAAAAAATCAGTTTGACTGCTGTAAAAGATTCGTAGGTATTGAGAATCGTCTAAATATTTCGGATGGTCACTATGTTGGATTGTTATATGTATAGGCCATAGAGTTATGCACCATTAAAGGAAAATGATTGCATAGGTTCATTATTCAAACTTTCACTTCCATCGCTTGATTACGACACAAGAAATAAAAAGTTAATTTTAAAATTTCGCACAACCTCCATGAACTAAATTGTATGCCAGTGCATTACAATATGTATAATCATTTACTGTACCATATTTCACTGCGCCCAGATGGTTAAATCACGTGAAAAGTCCATTAAAATGTTTCAACTCCACTTGGCCGCCATGTATGTTTTGTACATTACAGGGTTTTGAAACTTACATATATAAACTTGTAGTAGTGTCCTATATCACCGTACACAATTTGAGAGTAATATCAGTAATAGTCTCGGAGATATAGAATGTCGGTGAAATATTTCGCACAGCCGCTGTCTTGAGGTTATGTAAACAATTGAATTAAATTAGATGCCAGTGCATTGCAATGTGTATAAACATTTGATGTACCAAGTTTCATTGCGTTTGGATGGTTAAATCGCGAGAAAAGTCTATTTAAAAATCTCTACTTAGCTTGGCCGCCATGTTGGTTTTGCAGTAACCAGATTTTTTGAAAGTATCATAGGTTAAACATCTACTGTAGTAGTGCCCTTTATCACCGTAAAAAATTTCAGGGTGATATCAGCAATAGTTTTATAGATATGGAATGCCGGTGATATATTTCGCACAGCCGCCATGTTGAATTGGTGAGACGTAATAAAATTTGAAGGGTACGGTCAGGGTCGGTCAAAATAGAATTATGACCTTACCGAGTTTCATTGAGATCGCTCTAGCCGTTTAGAAGTTATTAGGGGGACACACAGACAGACAGACACACACACACACATACGCACACACACACACACACACACACGCACGGACAAAAGGTGATCTCATAAGCCTATTTTTCTTTCCATAAAATGAAAATAGGCTAAAAATTGCTTGTTGTTCCGCCATGCTTGTTTACATCACAGATGTACTTCAGCTGTAGAGGAGACTTGACAAAGTGATCTGATAGTTACTGTACTTCTGGAAGAGAAAAATCCAAGCACAAGTAGGACTACATAATGCCCGATAGGTGGCAGAACATGGCAGGGATTGATTCGTTACTTAAGAGTTAACGGGGAATAATATGAAAAGAAATAGAAGGTGTCATGCACCGTCTATAGACGGGCGTAGCAATCAATGGGTTAAGGAGTACAGAGGTTTCCAGGAGACGGGGGAGGAGAACCTACACAGAAGAACAGAAGAGGGAAGTAGGAGAAAGGATCAGAATATACTGGCAGAGTCAAGGTAGAGAAGGGAAAGCATAATGTAAAGACTGTCAAGCGTGGTCCATAGAAAGCTAAGACGAAAATAAATAAATAAATAAATAATCAGTTATACAAGACAAACAAGCTTTCCGGAAAATGTTAAAAGAAGACCCACAGATTAAACTAAAGAAAGGGCGGAGACCAAAGATGTCAGAAGCAGATAAACAACTACGAAGTCAGCAAATGAAGGAGATATGGGCAAGGAAGAAGAACGTGAAACCAATCCCAATTCATCAAGCTGAAAACCATTTTGGTTAACCTTCGTAGTTGGCTCATTCGAAGAAAGAAAAGAATAATAATAATATCAATAATAATAATAATAATAATTGGCCACTGAGCATTTATTCAAAGACAGATTTCCATAGAATACGATGATGTGACACGTAAAATGTATGCACTTTAATGTAAATACGCATAATTGTAATACTAGGTGAGATGAACAATAAAATGAACATACTGAAAGTTATTTTATAGGTAGTAAACTAAAAAGAAAATTATCTAGACCCTTCCAAATTGTATGGGCAACATATGTTACTTTATCACACTGTACAAATATTTGCATACATTCAAGTGTGCCTCTGGCCTTCACCTTGTATAATTGTTATATACTTGTTAAAGACATTTTGTCCATAAAAGCTATTATAGGCCGTGGTATAGTTTCTAGTTTGTGTTGCAGCCTCGGATCCTGACAGTCTCTCCGGGGAGTTACGCGCCGCCGCTGTTCCACTGTTGGACCTGGACACGTGTCGAGACACTGCAGTGTATGGGGGTCGACACCAGTCTATCCTAGACAGCATGCTATGTGCCGGCCTGCTGGAAGGTGGAGTTGACGCGTGTGGGGGAGACTCAGGGGGTCCCCTGGCCTGCGAGGTCGATGGTACGGCGACTTTTACTAACTTTATGTGCAGATATAGCAAGTCTGGAGATCGTAGATTCTAACTATGCTTAATTCACAGCAGAGTTTGTGGTCTGTTTCATCAAAAAGCCCCTGAGCAACTGGTGCTGCGACGGATTGTGATGATCTTGTAAACACTGATACAGGGAATTGAGATTTCTACTCTCGACACTCGCCGGTCGGCTAGTGAGGTTATATTTTGGCGGGCGTCGAGAGTAGAAATCTGAATTCCCTGTATCAGTGTTTACAATTTCACCACAATCCATCGCAATTCCAGTCTAGAAGCAACATTTTATAATGTTTGAAAATTGTATTTATGTATTTAAAACTTTAATTTTTAATCAAATTATTTGTAAGTACCGTATATAATTTTTATTTTTTATTTTTTATACATCGAGTTGAGCCTCTATGGACTGCGTGGTAACAACCAACTTCACTTTAGTGTCTACGTCTTGTTCTTGTTCCGTCTTTGACTTCCTGCCAGTATCTTCTGACCCCAGCGATGAGTGCCTGCTTATGTTCTTCGGACAAAGATCCTCTCCGTCTTCCGGAAGTTGATATAATTTTAAAACCTTGGTAGTTGTTCACCAATCTTCTAAATGTGTTCCTGTCAGGAATTTCAAGGTCTAGAATACCAATTTGCGTGAGATCTTTTTCGCATTCCTCGAACCAATCGGCCTTGTTGCCTTAGACTTGATGAAACTCCATATTCTTTTGGTTAATTGATCATCATTCATCCTCAAAAGGTGACCGTAAAATAGTAGCCGTCTCTTCTTAATTGATGCTGTGATAGGGTCTATGTTGTTGTACAAGTCCTCATTTGCTCTCATCGCCACTGTCCATCGACCCATTTATCTTAATATCCTGCGATCTCTCTTTTCCAGTTGGTCAGCTTGACCTTTACTATTCATGGTCAAATATTCGGACGCATATACTCCCTCAGGTTTTACAACTGTGGTATAGGCTAGTGTCGGAACTTGGCCCCTATACTCATAGACTCTTGTTATAGATATTCTTTGTAATTTGGTATGCCTGGTCTAACTTCCTCATCCTGACATTAATTGCTTCCTCTTCTAATCCATTCTGCTGGATGACTTCACCGAGATATCTGAAATTTGTTACTCTATCGCAGATGTTTGTCATATATTTTGTCTTCTGAACATAAATGCGGAGTCCTATCTTTTCAGCTATTTCTGACAGCCTATTGATCTTGTTGACTGCTGAATATATGTCGTGAGAAAAAATGGCCAGGTCATCCGCAAAGGCCAGACAGTCAACGTACTCATCCCTTTGTGCTTAGGACCAAGTCTGAACGGATCTTCTTTTGTTTCTTCTTGGTCTAACAACTTCCTCCATTCTCGACTGGCTTTTTCCAAAACACAGTTGAAGAGGAGTGGAGATAGTCCGTTTCCCTGTCTGATGCCCGTTCTGATTGTAAACGGTTCTGATATGTCACCCATTTATTTTATTTATCGTATGGCTTTTAGTGCCGGGAGTGTCCGAGAACATGTTCGGCTCGCCTGAGTCTGTAGCTGCTTCCAGCGGACACCCTTAGGGTGAGCTACAAGTTCCGTTCAATTTCAAGTAGTTCCAACTTTTGCTCCCAGATATCAGTGATACCAAGTGGTGAACGTTGGAACTTTGATAGAGCATTTCGCCGAAATCTAACGTAACAATTTAGCTTCACACAAGTTTAGTCTTTATGTCTCCCATACATTTGACTTTCGACACTGTGTTGGTTAGAGTTTGTTTCAAATCCCTCAGTATGCCTTCCTTCGGAGGGGAAGTAAAGCCGGCGGTCCCATGTCATAGATTTATGGCATGTTAAAGAACCCTCCACTAATTACACTTGTGTGAGGCTAAATTATATAGGTTAAGAATGTAAACAACGCTCTTATGTTCCTACGTTCGTTGCCAAGAGCCAACTGCGGTGGCGTCTAGTAGCTACGTTCTGAACTAGTAGTCGTTGACGGTGGCGGCAAAAGTAGGAATTATTTGAAAAATTCAAAGTCTGCAGTCCTTACTTGAATTAAAAAACAGATAACACACACTAATACAGTCATCACAATTAACACCGGTTATCAGACAGATTCTACACACACCCAAAGTACACGGGGATACATGACCGCGTTGTCGCAGCCTCTAAATGAGGAACCAACCAACCAGAATTTCCACTAACAGAGGAGCTTTGCTATTGCAAAATCAGCTGGGCTTGAACCCGCGATCTTGGGCATAGAAGCCCAGCATTATACCAACTCGCCACCGAAGCCGCTAGTGAAAATTCTAAGAAAATAAAAAAATAAATACCATTTTGCTTTGAATTTCTTAAAGAAAATATAATTAAGACTCTTGATTAAACATTGGTAGTAATTTCACCGCCTTGCAAACATATTTATTGCATTAAGCCGTGAAAAGTATACATGTTACATTGGGAAACTGACGATGAGTCTAATAATTCGCACACCTCTGTAGAACGCTGACATTAACTGAAGATTGAAGGCGTGACACAGATTGACAAGTCTTATACCATTTCTGTTTGTCATCTTGTGAGTAGGATAGTTTCCAATTGTTGATCTTAATTGCGGTTCTATTCCCAGCTGAGAGTTAAAGTCACCTTGATGTCATCTTGATGTTTTTTGATGGTATTTTCTCCAACAGTTCTTCAAGGAGGTCCCAAAACTGTTCAAATTCCTCAGGATTACGTCTGTTGTCCTCATTGATCGGTGCAGGCGCATTGATCAGCGTGTTTCCTTTGTTACCGCAGCTGAGAGATAGAAAGGAAAGTCTCTCAGAAGGGCTAAAGAATTCCACTATTGAACTGACAACCTTCTTACAAACAACAAAAGCTGTGCCAAGTAAAGGCATGTTCTTACCTATTTTAACAGCCCTTTCGCCTTTATAAATCCTATACCCCTCAATGTCCATTATGTCCTCATCTAGGTATCTCGTTTCTTGGGTGGCCAAGATGGTTATGTCATGTTTGTCCATCATCATTGCCAATTCTTTGTGTTTCCCAACTTCCACTAGTGAATTGACGTTCAGCGTCCCAAAGTAGTATTTCTGTTTCGTCTTAAATTTTGTACTTGTAGTAATTAATACCCTCAAAGCATCTAGTTTCAGGCTGCCCAGAATCCACAGGCCTGATTGCGCTCCTAAGAACGGTATATTCCCCCAACGAGGTACTACCTGGGGTAGTGTCCTTTTTGTGACGACATCCCATGATGCTTGCTTGTTCAAACCAGTGTGGGTCAGAAAGCTCCTTCAGCGAGGTTGTATCCCCGGACCTCAATAACAGGCCGTTCCTCTGGAGACAGACGCCTTTCGCAGCCGCATCACCGAAGAAGTGTTAAACGTTTTTAATTTGAACGCTGAAGATGATCTCAATGTATATCGAAACATGTTTGTTTAATTAATAATAAACTACTTATTTTAGTGTTGGCAAGGTGGATTAAACGAGTATATCATAAATATTTGACTTAATACAATATAATATCACAGTAATCAATCTACTTCTGTTCCAGGGAGGTATGTTCTGACAGGAGTGGTGTCGTGGGGAGACGGCTGCGCGAAGAAGGACCGACCTGGAGTGTACACCAGGGTCTCACACTACGTGGAGTGGATAGAAGCGTCCATGAAGAAGCTAGGTCTTCAGCAAAGATAGTGAAGTGACGCACGGACTACTGACCAGTAGGTGAAGTGCTCGTTTTCCAGAAGAAGTGTACATAAACTGTGGTTTTAGTGTAAATATTATTTATAACTTCTAAATATGTACTATCAAAATATTTATTACGTTTTGAACAAAAAATGTTATAAGATGTACATAACTTTATACCATTGTGTGATAAACCTTACGATCTCGCATGTCTACTGAATGCTTATTTGCCAGATGTTGCAACTGAATTTGCTATCCTGCTACAAAACAAGCTCGCACAGTTTCTAAAATGTTCGATTACAAGGTGTTTTGAAAATGGTTTCTTAATTAATAATGCACGGGGTAGACGGGACCAATCGTGGTAATATGTTGTAGGTTTCAGAGGTCATGCTCCCCCATAGAGGATCCGGAGATCACCACAGTGAAAATTGTTCCCTATAAATTAGGTTACATTTTTGACAATCACCTACTTGTACATTGTAGGAAAATATAAACCTAACCAAGAGAAAACAAAGCAAACAAAACTAAACCCCATGGCGCTACAGCCCATGAAGGGCCTAGGGCTACCAAGCCACCTTTGCCCAGCCATTTGGCCTGCAGATTATGGGGTGGCGCGTGGTCAGTGCGCCGGGTCCCCTCGGCCTTTAATCTTGATATTCGTGGCTGGGAAAGAGCAAACAATTAGCCGTGTTAATTTCACCTCTATCACTTCTGCGCCGATGGTTTACTAACGATGAAACCCTACTACCTGTCCCACATCACTACAAGCATGATGATTTGTAGTAAGTTTTTAAATAATAATAATCTTCTTATACGCTAAGGCTAAGGTGTATGTTTCACAAAACTCAAGCTCCCAAATCAGAAGGAGTTAGAAGTTGTGGTTTGTACCAAAATCTTCCAAATCGTCTCAATAGTACAGGAAAAATCTTGCATTTCTTTAAAAGTCAACGGAAATATATATATAGTATATGTTTATAAAGTGCTTTTAAACAAATAAACAAGATGATAGCCCCTGCGAGAACTCAGTCGCCTACAGCCCTCATAGCACTAGACCCGCGCGGGTAGTCTGCACACATGGGGGCACACCCGCCAGTGTGATAATAATCTTAAACTGAAGCAATACACTACAGTCATCCGCCCTGAAACCCTGTGTGCCATAGAGTGCATGTCAATGAACAAAAGAGGGTTGACTGATAAATTGGAGGTCAGAGAGAGAAGAATTCTCAGAAAGACCAGTACTAGAAGATGGGAAATACCAGAGATAACACAACTTAGAGCTCTACGTACGAATAGAGAGGCTTTCGGACTGTGCCAGGGAAATAGGCTAGCGTTTTATGGTCATGTGGCAAGATTGCCTCCGAACAGACTGACCAACCACCTGTTCACCTTCTGGTGAAACAAGAAGGTCCATACCATTTGGCTGACTGAAGCAGAGAAAGACATCAAAAGATGTTGGACTAACATACCTATACAGAAAATTTGACAAACTGTGAGACATATTCTCAAGGAAGTCCGTGGTTTTCAGGACAAACCTCTTAGGAAAGCGCCCCATGGTCGGAGGAAAGATGTGTCAGTACTGTGCAAAAATCAAAATCCAGCAGTTGAACAAGCATCGTCCCCACTAGACCCATTCGAAAGAGGAAGAAGAAGAATATGATAATAATGCTATTGGTTTTACATCCCTTTTAACTACTGCGACTTTTAGAGACGCTAATAATTTTCTTGTTGCTGGCTTGAAACAGGGTAGTGTTCACCTTTTCAAAGCCACCATACTTGCCGACAACTTGCAAACAATGAAACTGGCACTTGAAATTTAACTTGAAAGTTGACATCATGATTTGGGCGCAGTCCAATTGCGCCAGTTAATTAAACTGATAAAATCCGACAGACCTTTGATGCCAGTGTTAGTTAGTTATGATTGTTTTAAGGAGCGGAACTACGAGGTGACGCCAGTGTGATCTACCCCTTTGATAATTCATAGTCCGATTGTGTTTGTGATAGCTCATTAGCAACTTCTCCTCTCCTTCCCCACTCAGCAACTAGCACATACCATATGTTGAAATGTTCCAACCTTTCGTCATATAGACAGTTGGAGGGGAAGTGACTTTCAGTTTGACCGTCCCAGGGGTGTCAATTACTACGAAGTCACATAGATGAACTAGTGCTCAAGAAATGGTGACAACTATGTGGGAGAGCTTTAACCAAAGAATACGATATGTCCTAAATAGTTTCGCAAATATGGACATACATGAGATTTTGTTCGATCTGACAGCGTTAATATAACCTAAGAGTAAGCTCTATCATTTTAACCAATTTTCATGGCATAAATATATGAACGGGAGAAGTAAGTAAAAAAATGGACAATTTCCATAAAATAGCCCAACCTATAGATGAAGCCACCCTGGAAGTGGTTTTCAATGGTTTCTCATTTCTACTCCATGCGAATGCCGAGGTTGTACCTAAATTAATGCCATGGCCCCTTCCTAGTCATATCCTAGCCCAATTACAAGTACACAATAGTACGCTACAACAGTCACAATAACACAGATACTCAGACAGATTCCTCACACACCAAAGTACACTGGACTACATGGTCACGACATCCCAAAGCCCTCAAAATGAATAGGCGACAAACGCCAACACCCATTTCCAGCCCTTATGGCAGATCTTGAATATTTGGTAGGAATTGAATCCGGAGCCTCCTTTGTAAGAGAAAAGCGTACTGTCCATACATCACGGGGGACGACAATAATGATAACAATGTAATGGGTTTAACGTCCCTTTTAACGGCTGTGGCTTTTTAAAAGAATAAAGGCATATCAATATATCAGTGTTTTGTGCTACATTCCAATGCAATTTGTACAGCCCTGCACGGCAGAGTGTTTACAGGAAATTCATGTGCTGATCGGTCAATCTGAAATGGGGATTCGTCTCAGAGGACGAACTATGTGAGTGTGGTGAACATCAAGACCACCAGCACCTATTCAACTGCAGGAAACCATCAGAACCTGTCTCCATGGACGATCTGGTAGCCGCCAGTGATAAGGCAGTTCGTGCAGCGGAATTCTGGGCATCACGTGGAATATAAAGATGCACATATACCTTGTAATCTTTGTATGTATATTTATAATATTTTATGTTCTGGACACGTATAAATAAATAAATAAATCTGAAAGTACAAATAAGAATATCTTGGCTTTTGGGTTTTTCACAGTGGTAGTGGTGGCTGGTTGGGCGGACGAAGGCTAGGATGATTTCAGCGGAAGAACCAGAGCTTGGCCTGGGGTAAGTGGCGTGAAAGGACTGAACGATGGAATGACAAGATAAGACAGATCAACTCGGAAGATTAGCTGGAGCAATTTGCCAACACCGCGTGATATGTCTAGTATTTTATTCATTTATCATATGGCTTTTAGTGCGGGGAGTGTCCGAGGACATGTTCGGCTCGCCTGAGTCTGTAGCTGCTTCCAGCGGACATCCTTAGGGTGAGCTACAAGTTCCGTTCAATTTCAAGTAGTTCCAACTTTCGCTACCAGATATCAATGATACCTACTGTAGTGATGAACGTTGGAACTTTGATAGAGCGTTCCGACGAAATCTAACCTAACAATTTAGCTTCACACAAGTTTAGTCTGTGGAAGGATCTTTTACATGCCATAAATCTATGACACGGGACCGCCGGCTTTTCTTCACAGTAGTGGTTTTGTAGCGGTTCTACAGCCTCCTTCTCCTCACCCTCCTCACAAGATGGCGGCGGTGTGATATCTCTCGAACGCATGGTCGGATTTTGACAAATGAGGTGTTGTTGAACCCGGGCTGACACCCCCTTTCCATTGAACAACATATTTCCACCCCAAAATAAAACCTACCCCTACTAGGGGGTGAATTTTTTTAAAAAAAATCTCGCTTTCCAAGTGCGACATGTGGGATTTTGAATGTTAATATGAAATTAAACGTTGTTTCACACAAGAGACATGTGTACGGTGGAAAGCCACTATGAATTAACGTGCTTGTTTTTGTTTTTACGCATGCCCACTCATAGTTTTTGTAAGAGGGCAGGCTTTTTAAAGATGGCGGCTGTAGTGTAACCTAACCTAACCCAACCCACGAGGGGTGATCAAAAAGTATTCCAAGCAGCGCTTGTTGATAGGCAAACCAATAATCGAAGAGGACATGTCAAGCCTTGAGGTGAGAGCCCCTGTCATTGTTGATTTGTCCCTTTGGACTGATCCCTGTGGACGGGTCCCTGTTGACGGGGCATTGTTGACGAGTCATTGTTGACGGGTCATTGTTGACGGGTCCCTATGGACGAGTCCTTTTGACGGGTCCCTGTTGACGGGTCATTGTCGACGAGTCATTGTTGATGGGTCATTGTTGACGGGTCATTGTTGATGGGTTCTTGTTGACGGGTCCTTGTTGACAAGTCCCTGTTGATGGGCCCCTGTTGACAGGTCCTCTTTGACTAATCCCTTTAGACCGGTCCCTTTGAACTAGTCCCTATGGACTGGCCCTTGAAATTCCAAATTATGTCAAAGGGCCTAACTACATTTGTGTGTGTGTGTGTAAAGCAGTGTGTTGAACTGACGTTGTTCGCCAGCCCTCACTACTACAATCTGATAACGATATGAAAGGAAAGTGACGAAATACATGTGAACACGTGCGAGATGACATTATTACCGACCCCTTTGTGAAACAAGTCACATCCTGTTTGGTTTGTATAAGTGTAAAACTTGGTGGATAGACGACATCCAAGGGCTAAGTGCAAAACTTGATGGATGAATATGTTCTAGTGCTAGGGTTAATGAACACACCCTAGTACACGGGGCACGTGTAATTCGAGGACAGGCTAAGGGACATAACTTGGTGGATGGATGTGTCATTTGTAGTTGGAAGAAAATAATGCACGTTCTTAAGATGTTAAAAATGAGGAGATTGTACGTGCAGTAAGTCGACTTGTTATTTCCTGTGTTATATTGCTGACATGGCAGAGAGCGCACAGTTCTGTTGCTATGACTAACGCTACAGTAATTTGAAACCGCAAGTGTTATTCATGACAATGGGTGATGATCATGCAAAGTTAGCAGTCATTGGATATTAAACAGGTGTTCCTTCCGGTGTCATGTTGCTGACATGGCAGAGAGCGCACAGTTCTGTTGCTATGACTAACACTGCAGTAATTTAAAACCGCAGATGTTCATCAAGACAATGGGTGATGATCATGCATAGTCAGCAGTAATCTGATACCGCACAGGTGTTCCTAGTGTACTTTGGACTGACTGGTGTACAGGAAAGGAATTGCAATGATCTGCAAAACTGTTGACACAAGCAATCTCAGCCTATATAAGGGAGGTGTCATATAATTCCCTACTGTCTGTCTTTATTAGTCGCTACGAGTGAAAAGTTATTGCTCAACAGTTGGAAAAAAGACTTTTTGGTGGAAAATTATTAAATTATTTTGCAAGGTAAGTACTTATTATTAACGGATTGTAGTATTTTATTACTAATTGATGTTGAAGTTATTGATTGGAATGTATTTATTGATTGATTGATTTATTTGTTTACAGATAATTGGCGTACCTGTGGGTTAGCAGATTCTAGTACCAAGTTCAGTCAGTGGCAGCAGTTGATAAATTATTAGAGGTAAGTACCCCCTCTAATAACTTTTAAACAGCTAGACCGATATTTTCCAATGTTCACCACTAGATGTCAATGACAATGGTGTATTTGATAGTCAAAGTTGAACTACTTGACTATGATGTGTGAAGCTAAATTTGTAGGTTAGATTTGATTAACACTCTATTATGTTCCAATGTTCGCTGCCAGGTGTCAGTGACAATAATGTTTGTTAACCCATGTTGGAACTACTCAACAAATATGTAAAGCTGAATTTGTAGGTTAAATTTGATTAACGCTTTATCAAATTCCAACGTGCACTACTAGGCGTCAGTGACAATGGTACCTGGTAACTAAAGTTGAAACTACTTGACCATGGTGTGTAAAGCTTAATTTGTAGGTTAGATTTGATTAACGCTTTATCAAGTTCCAATGTTCACTACTAGACGTCAGTTACAAATGGTACCTGGTAGCCAAAGTAGGAACTACTTGAAATTAGACTTGGTATGAGTTCACAAACGATTAAATTAAAATACCCTGCTATGACCATTGACTGGAATGTAATTCAACTATTTATATTTTACTTTATTTTATCTATTATTAACATTTATGATTTCTTTCTTTTATAGGTAATTTGGAAAGAGATCATCATGTTCAAATGTGGTGACTGCAAGAACCATTTCTCAAGGCCTGACAACCTTCAACGGCACGCAAGTACTAAACATAACATTAAAATGTTTGTGTGCAGTCATTGTGCTATGACATTTAATAGACAATATAATCTTGCACTTCATGTAAATTTAATACATGTTAGTTCAGCACAATTTTCGTGTTCAGTTTGTGAACTTGGTTTTTCTGGTGTAGAGCGATATCAATCCCACATGGTTGAAGTGCATGGTGAACAACAGGAATTAAAAACTGTAAAACCATCAACTAGTACGGAACCTTTAAACAAATGTGATTCTCAAAAGCGTAAACGTTCTAAAGATTGTAAAAATAGTTGTGCAACAAAAAGAAAGATAAATGGTGAACCTCCAATAACACATTGTAATGTATGCAATATTGATATACCTTCTTCATTGATGCAGGGATATTTGCGCAGTATTAATCATAAAAATAACGCTTGTCATGAAAACAATTCTGGAAATATTCAGAAAATTGGCAGTGCGTTTAAAAGTCGAATTGCTAGTTATAGACATTATAGTAAAGAAAAAACTCAAAGTATTGAATCATTTTTAAAAATGTACAACATACTGTGTTTGGCTTGGTAGATAATGTTTTAGTAGAGCATAAAACAATTAAAATTAATTTTAAACTTTTTGGACTCTATGTAAAAACTGTGAGCGAAGGTGAAATTACGGATATCAAATCTTTTAATACAAAAAACATAATTGTTAGTGAATCAACTAATATTAGTGATATATACCAAAATATTTCAAGTGCTATCATTGTGAAGAGTGGAGAGTTCCAGGAAAGGGAGTCAGGCTGGGCGTTGGTTGAAGTACTTTATTTAGAAACCAACATGAATAAATATAACCCTCTTCGAGCATCATCATATATTGATTTGCCAGCATGGATCAAACGTAAGCACGCTTGTGTAAACGTTATGAATAGTGACCATGCATGTTTTGCGTGGGCTGTAACCTCAGCTCTCCATCCAACAGTGATGAATGAGAATAGAACATCATCTTATCCTCACTATTCCTCAGTGTTGGATTTAAATGAAATAGAATTTCCTATGGCGATAAAATATATTGAACATTTTGAAGAGCTGAACAATGTAAGTATTAATGTGTATGGAATTGAAAACAAGAGTATAGTAGGTCTTCTATATTATACTCAGGAAAAAAAGGATGCTCATGTAAATTTACTATACATAACCGAAGGTGAAAATGCTCACTATTGTTGGATAAAAAATGTATGTAGGCTTGTTGGTAGTGAACTATCAAAATACGAAGGTAAGAAGTGGTTGTGTGAAGGCTGTTTGCTATATTTTACAAAAAAGGATCAGCTAACTCATCAAAAATGGGGATGTTATCATGTTCGTACGGTATTACCGACTCCTAAAAATAACATTCTGAAATTTAAAGACTTTGAGAAGCAGCTTCGAGTACCATTTGTTATATATGCAGACTTTGAAGCTTTGCTAAAACCATTTAATACATGTTCATCGAATCCAGCCAAACCTTTTACCAACACTACCCACATTCATGAACCTTTTAGCTTTGCATATTATATCAAATGTAGTTATGATGACTCGTTAAATAAGTTTGAGCTCTATAGAAGACCTGATGCACCTCAAGTTTTTATGGAAAGACTTGAAAAAGATGCATTCCGTATATCCTCTCTTTTAAATACTATCATTCCAATGGAACCACTAACTTCTTCAGAGCAAATACGTTTTGAAACTGAAACGAATTGTTTTATATGTGGTGAATGTTTATATACGGATAGGGTTCGCGATCATGACCATTTAACAGGAAAATATCGTGGTGCTGCTCACCAAGAATGTAATTTAAAGTATAGAGTAACTAAATTCATTCCAGTCATTCTACATAATGGTAGCAAATACGATAACCACTTTATCGTTAAAGAATTTGGAGCTTCAGATGTGAAAATTGATGTGATTGCAAATAATAAGGAACAATACATATCGTTCACAAAATACATCAAAACTGACAATAAGAAAACTATAAAACTGCAATTTTTAGATTCATTCCGCTTTATGCCAAGTAGTCTTGATAAGCTTGCTAGTAATTTAAAATCAGACCAGTTTCGTGAAATTCAACGTGTCTTTCCTAAAGAAGATGATTTTAATTTGATTCGTCAAAAGGGAATATTCCCTTATGAATATATTAACTGTGTGGAACGTCTTGAGGAGTGTACTTTACCACCGAAAGATGCATTTTATAGTTCCTTAAACACAAGTCATATCAGTGATCAGGAATATTTACATGCAGAACGCTTATGGGCACAGTTTAACATTCAAACTTTAGGTGAATTTTCAGACATATATTTGATGACAGATGTGTTGTTATTAGCAGATGTTTTTGAAAATTTCCGGAATGTTTGTATGAAAACTTACGACCTTGACCCTTGTCAGTATTTTACTGCTCCTGGGTTAAGTTTCAGTTCAATGTTGAAAATAACAAAAGTAAATTTAGAATTGATGACTGATATAGACATGCTTAATTTTATAAAATCATCAATTCGAGGTGGATTAAGCCAATGTAGTGGACGGTATTCTAAAGCAAATAATAAATACATGCCTAGCTACAACCCTTGCGAAGAGTCAAAGTATATTGTCTACCTCGATGCAAATAACCAATATGGTTGGGCTATGAGTCAATATCTACCACTGAAAGATTTTCGCTGGCTAACACAACCTGAAATTGATGTCTTACATGTTGACACTTTAAATGATAACGATGATAAAGGATATATTTTAGAGGTAAATCTTGAGTACCCTAAAGAGATACATGATGATCATAATGATTTACCATTCTGTCCTGAGAATATGAAATCTCCATATATCACATCACGAACAAAAATGTTAATTGCTAATGTAAATGATAAATGTAAATATATAATACATTATCAAAACTTAAAACAGTGTCTACAGCATGGATTAAAACTAACTAAAATTCATCGCGTATTACAATTTCATCAGTTAGCATGGCTCAAGCCATATATTGATCTGAACAATAATTTAAGAACACTATCAACAAATGCCTTTGAAAAAGATTTTTATAAACTCATGAATAATAGTGTTTTTGGAAAGACTATGGAGAATGTTGATAAGCGAGTTGATGTAAAGCTGATAACAAAGTGGGAAAATGATGGTAAAAGGTATGGTGCGAGCAACTTAATAAGCAAGCCTAACTTCCATAGCTGTTCAATTATTCTTGAGGATTTAGTTGTAATACAAATGAATCGTCTTAAAGTAGCTTACAACAAACCTATATATGTGGGTTACACCATTCTGGAATTATCAAAAACGCTTATGTATGAATTTCACTATGATTATGTTAAGAAAAATTATCATGATAATGCAAAATTACTTTATACAGATACAGATTCTTTTATTTATGAATTTAAAACTGATGATTTTTATGAGGATATCAAAACTGAGCTAAATAGGTTTGATACAAGTGACCATCCCAAGGATTATATCTACCATTTACCTCTAGTAAACAAAAAGGTTCTTGGAAAATTTAAGGATGAATGTGCTGGTGGTGTTATAGACACCTTTGTAGGCACAAAATCTAAATCATACAGCTATATGACAATTGATGATGTAGTAATAAAAAAAATTAAAAGGAATAAAGAAGAATGTTGTTAGTAAAGAGTTAGATATAAGTGATTATAAAAACTGTATAGTTAGTAACCCACCCGTATTATATAAGAAAATGTGTGTATTTAGAAGTAAAAATCATCAGCTACATACCAATTTGCTGAACAAAGTTGCTTTAAGTAATGAAGACAACAAACGATTCATTATACCCAACACATTTGATACTCTTGCTTGGGGAAACAGTCGCATTGATGACTATTACTTTACTTAAGCCTAAGGTTCACCATATTGTATTATTTGTAGTATGTTTTATATTGTGATATTTTTGTAAAAACTGTAAGTATAATGTATAATGTTAGGCTACTATAGTTTTAGTTAAAAAAATACATTTTACTGTAAAAATTAGCTTTTTATATTATGGTAAAAATGATTTTAAAAAATGTACAAAATGTGAAAACTGAATAAGGCAATGTAAAGTGGAAATTGAAAATATTCATGTGTGAAAAATGGTTGAAAATGATTTTAGAAAATGTACAAAATGTAAAACTAAACCGGGGTAATGTAAAAATGTAAAGTGGAAATTGTAATATCCATGTGTGAAAAAAAAAGAAATGGCTATCACCATTTTAAAAATTAAAAGACATTGTGATCTGATAAACCTAGTTTTTATTTCACAACAAATAGGCCTTTACAAAAAAGAATACAAAGAAAATACCAATTCCTCAATCCTTTTCATTGTTCATGTCCACAAATCATTAACTTTCCTTTTATAGCACTAATTAAAATGAGGGCTGCCAACCTTTCTCCCACTGAGGTATCATAGGATGTCAAACGTTGTTTAGCATTTTTCAACAATACTTTATCCGCCACACGTCTTAATGCAGGATGTCTATGGCGATAATAAAGGTCATGTTCTTTACACGCTTGATCCAAAGGATTAATAGGTACATCACCACGTTGCAAACATTGATTCAGCTTTGTTCCAGGACCACAAAAAGATAACCAGGAAGATGGATATCAGAAGGTAAGTATTGAAGGACTTTGTCAATGACGCCATGACCAGTACAAGTTTGACATATCCTTTTCCACAGGTGGAGAAAAGGTTTGATTTTCCTATTCATCTGTAGACGATGCTGATGTTGTTGCTTTTTTTATCTCGCCATCACACCCGTGGAATGAGGAAATAAAGTCTTTACACTGACTTTTATGACCGTGATAGAGTTTGACCAGCTGGCATAGAGGGTATTTTTGCCATGGCCACTTGCTTATGGTGATCATAATCTGTACATGGTTGCAATTCACTTAACACAGGGTCTTGAGTCCATGATTTTGGTACATGTTGCCAGATTTCTTTCACTGCATTTGCTGCCACATAATAAATGAATGATTTTGGAAGAGCCAATAATTCTTCTTTGGTAAAACTGTCTAGTTTCTTTTTACATACAAAGAACTTTCCAATCGCTTTATCGGTATCATCCCCTTTCTCCATGTTATCACGTTGATGTTTACACGTCGCTTGTAGGAATCTCACTGGTGTCATCCACAGGTAAACCTTCAGTTTTAATTTTATTTAACAACTCCCAGCAGGCATTGGTGGTTAGCCAATGAAAGAGATGCCACACCTGTGCCAAGGCTTTATGGGTAATGTTGTCACAGGGGTAGCGGTCCATGAGTGTTTGCAGCGAGGGACAGCCCATGTCCATTAAATCGATACATTGACAGTAAGACGCCAAAAATGGTTGTAGCCATTGACGTTTTTCACTACCTTTCACAAATACCACATGGGCAGAAGACAAGTGGGCTTTCATGACCATGTCCAGGTGCTTATATGAAATGGTTCCTTGCTTCCAGTATAGTTGCATATGAGTTTCAATCCACTGGGTTTGTTTACGGTCTTTATCACACAACAAATCAAACGCATAAGGTGGTTTAAACACCAAATGGGTAGCTTGCGATATCCAAAAAGTGGAACAATCGATGATGGCCACTTCTTTAAATATAAATTTGTTATCTCCAATTTTAAACCCTTGACAGTCGACAATCAGCGTACGCAACATGTTCACTCTTGTCTGGATCAAGTCCAACTGACCGAAGACTGACTATCGTCCAGTAAGGTGTACCCATGACAATTACTTACATTCCATTCTAGTAAAAAAAATCACTGACTAGTCACTATTGAGGTTAGGGTATGACAGGGGGCATAAGAAATAATAATATAACAACAACAACCAATTATTTTATTACATTATTTTATTAGCATAACAAGTTTTACATTCTTTCATCATTCTAGGATAGGGGCGATACCAACTCATACAACAAAAAGTCTTTTATGTTTATAGCGTCCATACACCCTATGATATCCCAATGTCTCTAAACTGGGAGTTTTTGACTGTGAGCTGCTCACCGAAGCATCGTTGATACCATAAAGTCCACACGTATCATAACTTTTTCCATCACTCAGAGGCACCAGTGAGGGGTAACTTGAATGACAGGGTATATTACCCACATCCATTCTACACAGGTAGGGGCAGGCGGGTGACCAGCGCTGATGTTCTTTCATCTCTTGTTTTTAAATAATAGAGTCCAGCGGCCGCCAAGGCTTGAGGGTTTATAAAGGACACAGGCCACGTTGCAAAGGTCTTGAAACGTTGTTCCTCAGATTTTAAATTCATGGGTGTGACGTCTCTTGATGTTTTAAAGCAAGACATGACTGAGCAGTATGATGTAGGTTGTCCTGTTATTTATACACTTGTCACTTGGTTGGACAGTGGATAATAGTTGACTTGTTTGTGATGAATGATCAAACAGTAGGCCGTCGTATTGGCTGGAACATTATCATGCGTTTCTAAATCTAGTCGAATGTCAATATTGAATGGCTTGCCAGACTCTTCCAAGTAGGAACAGCCAAATACAATCAGTGGCGCCCTTGTCTTAAAATCTTGGTGTGACAACATGGGGCAATTCTCTTTTTGATAATACGACCATCTAAATTTAGAAAACAAGTCGTACAGGGGACCAAACTTATTTTTTGAAAAATCCAAATCCAGTCCTTCATAGGGAAACACAGCACCGTTGAGGAAAAGACGTGCATTTCTTAATTGCAGGTGATCAAATTGTGTAGCATCTTTGGTTTGCTGATACTTGCGATTTGTTTGAAAACCAACGATCATGTAGAGAGGTCTCTCTGTATAGCGGGCCTAAAGCTGTTTTTACAGACCTACTGTGTGTGTTGGTGGTGGGCAATAGCGGGTACTCATGGAGTGCCCAGCATCTAAATTCCATGGGTAGAGGCATATCTCCCTTTACCATCTAGAGTATGTCCAGTTTTTTCCTATCGTCAAGGGTCACATGAGGCACTTTCCATAGCATGTGTTGTAGTTGAATTTTTGAATCTATAGGGGCATTGTCGGCTCCCTTGAGTGCATTATTATCACTCCTGTCTCTCACCAAATAAAGCACTTGCCTTGCATTCACCACAATGCGCTGGTGATCTTCAGCAAAGCCTAAAATCAGTTTAAGAGGTAAATATCCAGTAAAGGTGCCATCAGTGTGTACCATCCAGTCATTGGTTGAGTCAGGACACCAACCCGCCATGCAAAGTATTTTACCTTCTTCCTCACTATAAGAGGGGTATAGTTTCATGACACTGGAAATACCCACATTTCGAGTGCTATCCACCACGATATCGTTAATGACATACCGCACCTCCGAAAACAGAAAGGCAAAAGCATGGTTGGCCAACTTGGATGTGGTAGGTGTAGAGCCATCGGCTTTGGTGAGCCGACCTTCAATCTGAATGACACTTTCATGCGGTAGGGTGTAAATATCTTAGTTGTTGATAACAAATTGAATTTCATCATTGTTATTGAGTCCAGATGTTTGGGCTTGATAGGAATGGAAATCAATTCTTACCACTCCTGGTTGCTCCTCGATGTGGTTCGCTACCCCTAGGATAGAATTCATCATGCGGGTTGACGTGGTAACCCAAATGTTGTAAAATCTGCCTGTCCTTAGATGTTAACGTGTATTCACGTGGCAAACAACTAACACCATTCCTAGACGGTGTAGTTGCTTTATACACAAACTTCATAGTGACTTTAGCACCAACTTGTAAGTCACTGGTGTGGTAGAATCTAGATCAATGAGTTGTTGATCTCTATTGATCAGTATTAATTTTATATTACTAATGCCATCGACAGCCACAGAATGAAGAAGCACCACTGGAGGGTTTTCACGAATAATATAGCCATTGGGCGATGTCACAATAAAGTCATAAAGCGAATGCGATGGTTCTTGATTGGTGTACATTTGGCTAATAATATTACACGTCACCGACACGTGATGGTCTTCAATGAATTTCACTTCATGGTCTGATTCATGTTTTTTGTTGGGCTCCAACACGCGTGGTTTAAATCCTAGTAATGGACCAATGGAATCGGGGTGTGTTTTAAAGTCAATATTGAATGTAGAAAAAATACAGCAGCGATGAGTGTTGGTATTTCCTACAAGTTCAAACTTGCGCGTTCCATCGAGAAATGACTTTAAACCATATTCATTGATCAACACCACATAAATGTGTTCATAAATGTCATCTATCGTATATCCACCAGAGTTCAGCGTGAGCACACAATCATCATAGTAAAACTTGTTGTTCACATTTTCACGTATGTTGTATATTCGATTGTACGTTTCAAGTGAAACAAGTCCTAAACCATAAGGTCTTTCACTCAATTCAATAGGCGGGTAAAAGTCTAGGCTGACTTCAGGTCCACGTCCATGCACTGTAAACGTCTTACTTTCCGCCGACATACTGTTGACGTTTCTGCTTATGCTGCGTCTTATATAAAAATTAAACATAAGCGTCCGCACTCTTGACTGTTAAACGTTTGCTCACGTTTCACATTATAATATATCTTAATCATGTTTCCAAAATATGTCACTAATTCCATGGGCGGGGGTAAATTCCCAAAACTGTCAAAGTACCATACATTGGATCTCTCTTTGACATAGGCTACATAAAGCGTTCCTGGTCCTCGGCGATCATCCAAATTGACAATAGCACATTCCTGTTTCCAGGGTCGTGGGGGTAATTGGTTTCGCATAAACACACCTCGAAAATGAGAAATCTTTAGTTGTTTAGCATAGCTTTCCACTTCTTCATGGGTCAGGGCATGTCTTGCTATGGCGGATGTTAAAGATGTTTTTTTAAATTTCGAAATGGTGAAATTCCAAATCCTTGTTGATAAAAGGCTGGCTTCAAATTAGCATTTCTAGCCCCCATAGCAATCGCTTCCATGGTTTCATTGTGTCGCTGACTTTCTTTTAGTTGTTGCTTGCCCTGCTGCGCGGCTTTAATGGTTTTCGCCACCGCACTGGCACCACCCAAAAGTGAACCCAGAGCAGCCAGACCAGCAAATAAAGCTGGTAAAAATCCTGCTCGTTTGGGGACGGGAATCACTCGCCCTTGTTTTGAACCCTGTAGCTGACGTTTTGGAATAACATGTCTCTGTGCCGCTCGAAGAGCTTTCCTTATGGTCAACACATAATTTTTTCTTTTTTTCCTTCGCAAGGGCTTGTCCACGAATGCCTTAAGCCCATGCTTTGCCAAGGACAGATTCTTATTTTTAGTCATTTTCACCATATATCTTTGATTCACCATGATGATGATGATGATGATGACCATCAACCTTTCACAAGAAGTTTAAGTCACAACTAGCGTCATCTTGTTATTTCATGGCTGTATAGTCCACTTCCACATAAAGTGGGAAATCGTTTATGGTTTTTCCCACTTGCTTTTCATCCCATGTCAACATGAGGTGAAAGGATAATTCGTCACCTGCATTGACCATTTCATGGTTAAGGACCAATATCCTATGACCGTTTATATCCACATGTAAATGGTTTTCATCAGGCATCGCGTATTTCATGTGAATGGTTCCATTATAGTGTAATCGATAGTGGTTTAAACCCGAAGCAAGCACATAGGTCAGGTGCTGGTCATGGACTAGCGGTAAATGGTTTCTGTCATTCACAGGTTTTTCATTTGTCAGATACACTAAAAATACAGATGGGATAAATTTATAAAGCCTTTACATTTCATAGGTCACGTAACGCTTGGTACAGACATGGTCTTCGTCTTGCGGGTCTTCCACGCGAATAATGCGCTGATGATTAGCGGTATAGCCATCCACAGTAAGCTTAGGCACTTTCTTATATAACTCATACACTTTGTTATCCACATACATTTTTGTAGTAACATCTGTAGACACTTGAGGATGTTTCACATGGGTTAACCGCTTTCCCTTAAAGTCATAATCTCCCTGTTTTGTGCGTGGCACTACAGACCTATCCACATAGTGTTTATTAGCAGGATCTGTGTCTTGTTTAGGATCATATCAAGTAGGGCTCATCAATGAGTTGGAAATGGTACAAAGAAAGGTCGCTAGATTTTTGCTCAGTGACTATAATCCCAGGAGCAGTGTGAGCCGTATGTTAAAGAAACTTGGGTGGGAATCACTGGAGGCTAGGAGGATGAAATCTAGACTCTGCGCTATGTACAACACGCATACAAATCAACCAGCATGAGGTGAGCTTAGCGAACGATTGGGAAAGCCCACTTACATGGGTAGGAGCGATCATCCTTTCAAAGTTAAGGGCCGACCACAGCGAACAAATTATGGTAAATATTCTTTTGTAAACCGTGCCATTGATAACTGGAGTTCTCTACCTGCCGCAGTCTTAGAGTCTTTTCCCAAACATATAGGTGTGTTTAAGAAAAGACTGACTATTTGTGTAAATACTCCAGTTTAATTGTTGTATAATTGTTATTGAATTGTTATGTATAATTATTTATTTGTTATGTATATCCAATTTGCCACCGGGGAACACATCCCCCATTGAAAATAAATGAATGAATGAATGAATGAATGAATGTATGGGGACAGACCTAGCTTTAGCCATCAATGCACGTCCAAAAACATCCATCGTCAACCTGTAGTACGAGTCTACTGTTTCTATGACAAGACTTGGTGTCATGTATATAGGCAGCCTGCTAGCCTCTCTAAACCTTAGTTGATATGAAGATTATTAAGCAGCAAGAGTCATTCCCCGTGGGGGACATGGTTTCCCTTCTCTGTTCCACATCACGTGAACAATGCCATGGTTCACTGTTTCCATCATCCATTCGCTGCATCATTGTGGGACCTTCGGGATGTGGAAAGACCAATCTTTTGCTGACGCTCATTACAGCGGCCAATGGTCTGCGTTTTCAAAATATTTATATTTTTGCAAAATCTCTCTACCAACCCCTCTACGTGTTTCTGGATCAAGTCATGTCTGGATTACAAAATGAGAATATGGGTTATTTCACATTTTCCATGCAAGAAAATTTTATTTCACCTAATGAGGTAAAGCCTGATTCACTCATGGTTTTCGATGATGTATCTACTGAACGACAAGGCATCATTCAAAGCTATTTCAGCATGGGTCGACACAAACAAATCGATTGCTTCTATTTAGGACAAACATATTCTAAAATATCCAAACAGTTGATTCGTGACAATGCTAATGTCATTGTTTTATTTCGCCAGGGCGAGAGGAATAGTCGTCACATTTATAATGAACATGTGAATCCGGATATGACCTTTCAAATGTTTACTGAATTGTGAGCCAAGTGCTGGAATACTCAACGTCATGCCTGTTTGGTTATTGACAAACAAAGTGAACTCAACCAAGGACGGTATCGCTTAGGGTTTGATCATTTTATTGCTATTTAAGGCACTGCCTCATTCTCTCTCAAGTCATTTGTCAAGACACCATGGTGTTAGCAGAGAGTCAATTGAAAAAGCATATTATTAAAGCAAAAAATACTATTCGCCAAAAGTTTCGTCAATTGAAACGATCACGTGCGGATCATGGTTTGTTTATTCAACAACATTTAGCACCTCCGCTAAAACCCTCTTTCAACCCATCTGAAACGCTACCCAGTGTTTCACAAGCTACGCAGACACTACACAAGGACCCTGTGGAAGAGGAAGAGGAACAGGAAGATTTGACTAGTGTTAGCGAGGTTGAGGAACAAGTGTTTACACCTCAAAAAAAGACCTCACCCCTCGCAGAGTTTTTACGAAAAAAGAAATCCTTGGCCATGGTGGAAACACCTTACCCTTCCAGATCGTCTCCGTTTCCACAACACTTGGCCACCCCTCAACATAAAGCTCAACTGAAAAATATTTTAATAAAATATTATGGATCAACACTGGAAGCCTATTTTACCGATTTTTTTTATTGGAAACACAGATACTACATATGGTGTTCGCTATGAGGATGATAGTTTTAAAATTGGGGATTCATCGATTAAATTTGCCCGTACTGCCCCCGTAATTTGAATTATATTGAGACCACGGTGGCTGTATTGAAAAATGTGAAGAAAGTTATGGCTGCCATAGTTGTGACGTGGATATTCATGACGTAGGCACGGATGACGCAGACTTCATGCAAGTAGGCTGCTTGAGCTGAGATTCTTGGTGACGTCATGATTATGTTCGAGAAAGATCTGAGATTTACGACGCAGTCGCAGGGAAACGAGGAATTGTGCTGAGGAAGAAGTTACGCGATTGGAGGAGAGACTCGAACCAATGAACGATAGTTAGGAGGGAGACGGAGATTACTGAAACTATCATATTTAATTACTTTTGGAATGCAGAATTGTGGAAATCTATTTTCAGTTATGGCATTGATTTGGAATTTTGAAGAAATTATTTTGGAGTTTTTGAAATTTGAAAATCTGTCAAGTATTGCCAAAGTTAGAACTTCTAGCGATGACGGAGAAACGAGCTATGGAAGGGATGGATACGCCCCCTTATGAAGTTGATAAAAGGTCTTGCACAGCAGAGAGGAGCTCTCATATCTCATGTGTCTGATACCGCATATATATTGCTGATGTTATAGTCGTTTTCGAGTGATAAAGTGAAACAAGTCGTCTTTAGCGTGTGGTAAAGCCAACCGCATCGAACGAGCTTCGAGCGCGCCGCAGTTCCATTTTACGGTATTTGAAACTAGGCGAAGTTGAAACGCACTCATTTTCAAGTCTACAAGTTAACATATCAAGAGTTAACTAATGCCTTTAAGCTAATTCTATTGTGCAGTACTATATCAAAGTGTGTAGAAAGGTTGAACATCTTCAAGAATATAATTCGAAAGATATTGGCATTTTAAGACGGCAGACAAAAGTGATTTTCTCGCCACCTGAGAAGCACTTTTAAAATATATCACATTCTACGCAACGGCTGACACGTATTGCAACCGTGCTACTACATATTGCTTTTGGTGTTATAACGCTGCATTCTAACATGGAACAATATAATATGGCAATTCTTTCAACTATTATAACGGAAGTGGAGATGGAAGACTAAAGACTTTAATGCAATTGGGACATATATCGATGGAGTGAATTAACAGCATGGAACTTCGCTAATCGTCTTTCTACAAAAGCGAGCATGTAGTGAACATCCAACTACACTCATGCATCGTTGTCCAACGCTGAATTATATCAAATGGCAGTGGAAACATATTCATACTCCACAAATATGAATATTTCTACGGAAATTATTGCAATAAACTTCATGGCGAATTACTACCAGAACTTCAGGAACTATCAAGAGAGGCCAGGGTGGACCCGGCGTACAAAGAAGAGTTTTGCCAGAAGGATGTCTATCGTATACACGGAGCAGTGCAATTTCCGGAGGAGGAAGCAGTTCGATTCTCCGAGGGCGCTGATTCCAGGTTCGAGGACAGAGCACATCTTTTTGGTGAAATGGAACCATCACCAGTCTTCTTTGGAAGATTTTCCTCTGGAACTTCAATCAACAGATAAGGTAGTCGTGAACGTTTCTTGTTTTATTTGAGCCATTTAGCGATGTCTGAGCAACCATTTTTCTCATATTTTTGTCCCATATATATTTTGCCCCATTTTCTTGCCTGATAATTCTGTACTCAGTACACTTCGATGATTTATGCCTTTTTCTACGATTTATTAAGACATTGTTATGTCATTGGCAGATTTAAATAATTTTGGATCAGTTGAGACTGACAATTAATATTCTTTCAGTAATTTGCTTATTTTTGTAGTCACGATTTGACTGTAAAGTTAATGATTTTCTATGGCAGATTTGAATTCAGACAGCGTGTCATTTTACTAAAGTAATTCTATTCAGTAAATTACTTTGACCAATTTTCTGTCATCCTCAAGAAAGAAGAATAATTAAAAGATTTTAGAGCGTTAAAATCTATTTCTGTATCGATGATCTTGGAAATACTAGTCGTTTTATGAACATGATTGCAACATAGACATTTATCGTCAGTTATCGTCATTACTATTGCATTACAGACAATTTTATGAAATATGAACTTTAATTACGATTTATTGAATACACTATAGTAATGAACATTTGATAGGAATTTTTCTCAATACTAGATTGGAACAATAATGTTTGCATCCCACAGTCTAATTGTATTCTATTCGACTATTTTGCAGTTTAGATGAACTCTGTTTGAAGATAGTATTTTGATACTATATTACTTAGGAGATATTAATCTCAATTTTGATAGACCAGAAAGGCGTGTATAATCGTATTTGCTATTAAATTTATTTTTGTGATTGGCAAATTTTTACTTCATATCGATTCATGAATGAAACCCACGAAGGTTAAATAAATAACAGTTTTGAAACAATTAATGAATATAAGAATTTTTGAAGTGGAACTATGGATGTATAATCGTTAGTTCAGTGGACATGTAAAAGTCGCTGATGAATAATGCCCTTGAATAATTGAAGGAGGTTCCCACAGTAATATTAATGAAGTTGATGAGATTACAAGTGGAGGTTTTGTGTATGGATTATGGAAGATTTTTATGCCATATATATGGAAATATATGATGAATTCTGGGCCTATTTTATGCAATTTGTGCGTTTGAAGCGAAGTATTTTTCCGCTGAGTTTATTGTCCAGGTCCTTTGAAAATTAATCATGTGAAATTACTGTTAAAATTAACAAGAGTGTTAAATAATTTGAGAGAACGATTTTGAATGGGGGTTACCGTCACTAATAATAATAATAATTATTAAAACTTATTAAACCTGGATTTATAACACTTAAATATAACTAACCTTCATTGGTCGATTATGTTAACCTGATTTGAGTAATTATCAACCGGATAAACGTGTGGTTTAATGTATTTCTAAAATAAATAAATATAAATATTGTAAATGAAATGAAAATCCACAGCCTGCTTCCAGTCTCCGACCGGTTCAGGAATGGAATGAATGAAGCCCCCATTTAGCGGCGAGGATATGAATTGTGCCGGCTGCCGAGGCCTGACGCACTCCTCTGGGGCAATGATTAAATGAATGACAGATGAAATGAAATGATAGTGGAGAGTGTTGCTGGAATGAAATTTTGACAGGGAAAACCGGAGTACCCGGAGAAAAACCTGTCTGCCTCCGTTTTGTCCAGCACAGATCTCACATGGAGTGACCGGGATTTGAACCACGGACCCAGCGGTGAGAGGCCAGCGTTCTGCCGCCTAAGCCACGGAGGCCTATAAATATTGTAAATAAATTATGTAATTATCTTTAATAATAATTGGAAATGAAAGGAATTAAGAGAGGCGTGTATAGATTTTTGAATTGTCATTTGACAATATTATAAACAATTTGTAATTGTTATAAACAATTAATGAGCATTTGTTATAAACATTAAGAGTTTTGTTAATATACTCTAAAGAACGCTAATTATACAAGTGGATTATACCATTAAACAAGTTTTGGGATTATTAGAGTAATCCATTAACATGTGAATGAAGCATTTAAAAGATTTGCGTGATAACATTTGAGTTGAGTTGAGGACATTTAAAGCGTTTGAAAAGGAGCTAAGCTCTGAAGTTACGAGCATATGCTAGCACTGTACGGACAGGTGGGCCCGTTTGACGACGTGGGCATCCGACTTGTTGAAGGGTGGATCGCAGCTGGCCTGACAACTGTATGTTAGAGGCCAAGGTCAATTACATAACAGGCCTGCAGTTATAAATAAAGTGTGATGTTTATGAAAGAGGAAAACAATTGCTACGTGTCTTATCCCAATTCCCTCATCCATTCCAAGTGTATTACTATTATTACGTTCTTTATAAGCAAGTGAAAGATAAAATTTTGTATGTAACGTCTACCAGTCCTACAGGAGGACATGATTATATTGACAATGGCTTCTGATTGCCACGTGTATTTTGTTGAGTTTTTGTTAAAGTCATTCCCTTTATGTGAAATAAATTATTGTACAGTTTAAAGTTTCTTGTTTCCGTTTTGGTTCATTTTAAATATCATGGTGGAGGTTATTGTGTGGGCATACTTTAAGTGATCCAGTTGGCAACCCATTCCCGAGATTAATTTGAAGAGGTAAGTAAAGGTAAGTATGAACCCCCGTATATTTTGGTGTGTTCCACAATAATTTTCTTGTTAACTGCTGTGCTCTATTCTCGGTAGTATCTGTCAGTGCCATTTTCATTGATGTAGTTGTGCCGGTGCGTTTGATTTTTGGCAATCCGATTGAGGGGGCGGATATCTGACAGCCTACTATCCGGATTTACGGGGACAGAAGGATTGGCGCCCAACGTGGGGCACGATTAGCTCGATTGGCACGTTCAGCAAAACATTGGATTACCAAGTTATTGCAGTAAAATTGGCACCACAATTTTGTGGAGTGTTCGAATAACATTGGATTACCAAGTTATCGATGTCAATGGGATTGTGAAGACTCAAATAAAGAGGTTGATTCTTTGTTAGATGTCTTGGCCAATTGTAGAATTTGAGAGTGTGATTATATAGGGATTAAATGTTGTGTTGTATTAGGAAAATTACACTCAGAAAAGATCAGATCTTATACAACTTGAGAGAGGTTAAATAGGCTGGAAACTTAGAAAAATCGCCTATGATCTGGAATCTTACTTTATTTGACCGGCTTATGACATGTTTCGTCATATTAAAGATAAAATTAAACTATTTGGATTGTAAATGTAAATTATTTGTGTTAGGATATTTTAAAATGAACCAAAGAAATTTGAACATGTGCTTGAGTTTATTTCAACATGAAGTGTCTACGAAGGTTAATTCTAAGGTAATTATAAGTTAGATTTAAGACAGAAAATTGCTCAAATTTATATATGGTGAAAGATGTTGCTTAGATGTTGTTATTTTGCTCTGTTTGATGTATGTCCCTAAAGCAGTCTATTTTTGAATAATATTGAAATGGCAGATGAGAGTATGAGGATGATGCTAGAGGAGTTGAAAGCTAGCATGAATGAAAGTGCAAAGGAGTTGAAAGCTAGCATGAATAACAGTATGAAGGAGATGGAAGCTAGGAATACTAGTCGAATGGAGGAGAATGCTAGTAATTTGTCTGCTAATTTGTCTACTAGGATGGATGAAAATTTGAAAGTTCTTCAGACCAGTTCTGCAAACTTAGAAAATGATATGTCGCGTTTACAGATCAGTACCCAGGGAATCGAGAATGCTGTAAGTGACATTCATAAAGATGTTTCTGATGTTAAAACTGATGTTTCTAAAGTACAGAAAGATCTTACTATGTTGAATCTTGATGTTGCTAATGTTCGGGGTGATATTTCATGTGCTAGAGCTGAAGTAATTGTTGTTAGGAACGATGTTGCTACTGTACAAGATAAAGTAGAAGAGGTTCAAAGAGGGATTCATAATGTTCGAACCGATGTCTCAAATGTTCAAGTAGACATTAATAACATTCATTCAGATGTAAATGAGATGCAAAGCGACATAACTAAGATACAAGTAGAAGTTAACACTGTTTTTGTAGATATTGCTAAAGTTCAAACTGATGTTAATAAAGTTAGAGAAGAAATTGAAACTTCAAAAACACTTTGTACTCGTAACATTAGTGCATTAACAACTAGGTTAGTTGACGAGTGTGTTAGGACAACAGCTTCTTTAGCAGGGTTAAAGTATGATGTAGAGGTCATGAGAACCCAAGTATTAGATCATAATCGTTTACTTAAAGAAGACATCGAAGTAGATATTGCGGAAATGTTAACTGCAAATGTAACGGTGTGGAAAGATGAATGGAATAGGTCAAGTGGGGAACATGTAACTCAGATTCAGGAACGAATTGAAAGAAAACTTGCCAGTACACAAGTAGACATTAATAATGAGGTAGTGCAAATTAGGAAGGACTTGAGTATAAGGATGGATTCGCTATCCGAAAAGCAGGTAGAGGATAGAACGCAAATAGGTCAGGACGTGCAAGCATTAAAATCCGCGTTAGAGGAACAGATTCATAAGGTTGTCTCTGATGTTAATGAAACTACGAGCAAACTACATAATTTGAAACTAGGAGAAGCCAGCATGATGGAAACCTATAAAGAAGAGTTAATCAGGAAAGTCATCACGGAAATCACGGATAAGGATCCAGAAGGCTTGACTGGTGACGATGATAGGAATTACGTCAGACGATGTAACCTCGCTGCAGAAGAAAGAGATATTAGTCCTGAGGAACGTATATCCAGATTCCGAGAAGAAGATGAGGATAGGAATATTGAACCTGAATGGAGATATCGTGATAGTGGGAAGAATTACATGGATTCATATCCGAGAAATGTGACAGTCATCCGGAACTTCGAGGACAAACCTCAAAAATTTAGCAATACTGATAGTCTAACACCGATAGAATATATCAGGAACCTGAAAGACTATTTCATTGAAGCTCACATTCCCAGAGAAAGAGAGATGAGGATAGTGGAGAGATTTCTAGCTGGAGGACCCCTTGAATGGTTCAGAGCATTTCGCTATACGTTCAGTAATTTTGACGAATTTGCAGAGGCACTGATAAAACGATTCTGGTCCATCGAAGCGCAGAATTCATTAAGAGCTGAGGTATACTCAAGGAAGTATTCAGGTACTCTTCCAACACGGTACGCTGATTTCTTCACGAGTCAGTTATCACGCTTGAGATTTTTGCAACCCCCATTGTCAACAGAGCAGTTGATAGATGCGATTTCTCGTATGCTGCCTGTGGAGGTGAGAAGACTCATCATATCGTCAAACATCAGGGATTTGACCAGTATGGACGAATTGTTAAGAAGGCTTGACTACACGAGTCCAATGCCAAATGTGGTACAAAAAGGTCAGAGGCACGAATTCAAAGACATCAATACTGTCTATATGGATCAAGTTCAGCAAACTGACAAGCCTGATGAAGAAAAAACTGAAAATGTTGGTCCTCACAGGAATACTCACTTTCGCAACCACAGATTGCAAGGTTACCGTCCATATCAGCAAAGAAGAGGCTGGAATAATAATAGAGGAAACTACAACAACGGAAGAGGTAGATACTACAATAACCAGGGCTACAATAGGAATTACAATAGAAACTACCAGAATCAAAATCAGAATTCTCAAGGTCAGGTTATGACACCCGACAAATATCAGGAAAGAGAGAAAGAAAGTAAGTCAGCAGTATCTTAAGGAATTACGGGAGAAGGAAGCTGAAAACCAAAAGAAAAGACAGGATGTAGTGATCGATCCTGGTCCTTCTACAAGCCAGCAGAACTTTGAGATTGGTAACACAAAAAAAACGCCGATTTCTCAACGACAGTGAGAGACCATGAATACATTGCCACACCACACCTAATTACCATTAATGAAATTTATGAAGTAACTGATGAGGATTTATTAGAAGAGAGGGGAATCGTCAAAGAGGAAAGACCATGTGCATTACCTATTATTTCTGTACTGATAGATGGCCAACAGTACAAAGCTCTTATGGATACCGGTGCAATTATTTCTATCATTTCGGATGAATGCTATCAAAGTCTGTTAAAAGGAGAAAACATGACAGTTTTACCTGTTTCTACCGTCAAAGTGAGAGGAATTTTCCAAGACAAGGCAGTGAAATGCAAGATCCAAGTGTTGTTGAACTTTGAAATTAATGGAAGGACTTATGAACAGATCTTCATTGTGGTGAGCAAGATCCATTTCGATATTGTGCTAGGAATCGATTTTATATCGAAAGTTGGAGCCATTATTGACATGAAGAATAGGATTATTAGCTTTAATGATGGGTACATGATCACAGAAGAGATAGAAGAACAGGACGTGAAAAACAGTCTGGAGATAGACCTTAGGGAAGAAATTTTAAATACTATTATCAATGAAGTGGAGAATCTAACAGAAATACCCAGTAGAAAAACTGAAGGATTTGAAGAAATTCAGGGGAAATTTGAAGATTTGATAAAGGAATTCCAAGATATTTTTGATGAAAAGCCTGGATTGATTAAAGACTATAAGTACAAGATAAGGCTGACCGATGAAACCCCTTACCAGAAGAGAATATACCCCATACCTGAGAAATACTATCAAGAAGTACGAGGGTTGATCAGAAAAATGAAGGTAGACGGGATTATTAAAAAACAGGCGTCGTCTTACATAAACCCCATCACTGTAGTAAAGAAAAGTAATGGTCAGATACGTCTTTGTCTCGATGCTCGGACCATCAACTTGAAGATTCTTCCAGAAAATGACCGACCACCTAAGATTAGAGATCTGCTTCGAAAGTTCAAAGGGAGAGCATGTTTCAGTGTTCTTGACTTGACATCTTCGTTTTACCAAGTTCAACTAGAAGAAGAAAGTATGCAGTACACTGGATTCTTATTTGACCAGACGTCATGGGTCTTTGTGAGAATGCCTTTTGGAATGGTCAACAGTGGACCAGCACTTATTCGAGCACTTGATAGTAAGCTCACTGACGAAGTAAAGGAAAATGTAATCTGCTACATTGACGATTTAATTGTATCTTCACCCAACGCCGCAGAACATTTAGTGCATTTGAGAAAGTTGTTTGAAAATTTAAGGGAGGCCAATATCAAGGTCAATTTTGGAAAATGTCAATTCTTGAAGAAGGAAATCAACTACTTGGGGCATACGATTGATAAAGATGGATATCATCCAAACATGCAGAAAGTAGATGCGATCACAAGATTCCCAAAGCCAACTAAGGTAAAACAAGTCAGAGAATTTGTAGGCGCATGCCAATTTATCAGCAGTCACTGTCCGAGATACTCTGAAATTATGGCTCCTCTGTATGATTTACTCAAGAAGAATAACAGATGGAAATGGAGTACCGCAGCAGACGAGGCTTTTGAGAAATCAAAGGAGATGCTCAGAAACAACGTTAAACTGGAGTACCCAGACTTTGAGAAGGTGTTCTATATTGAGTCTGATGCATCAAGAATAGGCATTAGTGCAGTCTTATACCAAAAAGACGAGGCAGGCAACAAGCACTACATTGCGTTCACTAGTCGAAAGTTAAGGAAACACGAGGAAAACTACTTTACGACAGAACTAGAAGCGTTAGCTTTTGTAACAGCTTTGCAAGCCTGGAAAAAAATGTTGCTGGGACACAAGGTTATCATTATTACAGATCACAAAGCACTTCAGTTTATGCTGCAAACTGACATGTCTAGTGATAGATTGACACGTTGGGCTTTGTTCACCCAACAGTTTAATGCCACGATTGTCCATCAGCCTGGGAAAGATAACTTACTGGCTGATGCTTTATCACGTAACCCTATTAAAAATGTGCAGATACACCATGTACAATTGGAGCAGCAAGATCAAGAGACCGTTAGGAGGTTAGCCCGAATCGGTGTGTCACAGAAGAGACACGCTCCAATCAGGAAAATGTGCAGGTTCCTTAAGGGTTATATGGACAATACTGATGTTGACTATGCAGCTACACAGAGAGAATCACGACACTTTGTCTTGAGTAGAGACATCGTATGTAAGTATGCTGACTCTGCGCATACAAAGCTCCGAATAGTCTTTCCACCTAAACTTGTTGTCAATTTAGTGTGGGTAGCTCATCACGCAACTGGACATGCAGGTTTAGATAAAACTCTTGATACTCTTAAAGAGAGGTTTATTTGGACTAACATGCGTTCCAGCATTACTAATGTCATTCGTTCATGTGATAAATGTCAAAGAGCAAAGTATGCTTCCGCTCTATTAAAAGGAAAACCTAAGGCTATGATTCCTTCTAAACCAAATGAACTCATGGCGACAGACATATTTGGTCCTTGTCCGAAGGGATATCAGGGTAATCAGTATCTGTTGGTTACCGTGGATGTCTTCTCGAAATTTGTAACAATGAGTCCCATGCAAAAAGCTAACACGAGGAATGTTGTAAGCAGACTGGAACATGCTGTATTTCCAAAAGCTGGTAAACCAGAATATCTACTATCAGATCATGGAGCTCAGTTTACATCCTTAGAATTTGCTGCAGATATGGAAAGGCTTGGTATTAAGCACTTATTTTCAAGCGTGCGCTATCCAGAATCGAATTCTTCAGAAAGATATATGGCTGAATTTTCGAAATTTTGTCGAATTTTCTGTCCGAATGATCACTCTGGTTGGGTGAGATTTGTACCCCTTATTGAGGAATGTCTGAATTCTACAGTGCAGGAGAGCACAGGAGAAGTGCCAATGAGACTTCATTTAGGAATAAACCCAGAAAGGCCGTGGGATAATCTTTTTAACCACGTTCCTAGAGATCCCGACCTAGTAAGGCAGCAGAGAATTGACAGAGCGAAGGAACAACTCCAGAAAGCAGCAGAAAAACGATTGAAAAGAGTAGCTGGAAAACGTTTTGGTGCGCCCTTAGAAATTGGAAATCTAGTATTACTTCGCAGACCTGTTAAGGCTGATGTGAGTAAGAAGATCTATCCCAAATTTGGAATAGTGTTCATGGGTCCGTTCAGAATTACGAATGCTTATGGCAACAACTGTTATGAACTCTTCGATGATGAGAATAATGTCGTTTATGGCAAGTTCAACGCTGAAAACTTGAAGAAATATTATCCAAGAGTAAGCCAATAATAATTCAATTTCGTGTTCAAGTGAATTGATATACTTATAACACAGAGTTTAAAAACAATTTGCAACTGTTTTTAAAACGTGGTGAAGGGAGAATGCCCCCGTAATTTGAATTATATTGAGACCACGGTGGCTGTATTGGAAAATGTGAAGAAAGTTATGGCTGCCATAGTTGTGACGTGGATATTCATGACGTAGGCACGGATGACGCAGACTTCATGCAAGTAGGCTGCTTGAGCTGAGATTCTTGGTGACGTCATGATTTTGTTCGAGAAAGATCTGAGATTTACGACGCAGTCGCAGGGAACGAGGAATTGTGCTGAGGAAGAAGTTACGCGATTGGAGGAGAGACTCGAACCAATGAACGATAGTTAGGAGGGAGACGGAGATTACTGAAACTATCATATTTAATTACTTTTGGAATGCAGAATTGTGGAAATCTATTTTCAGTTATGGCATTGATTTGGAATTTTGAAGAAATTATTTTGGAGTTTTTGAAATTTGAAAATCCGTCAAGTATTGCCAAAGTTAGAACTTCTAGCGATGACGGAGAAACGAGCTATGGAAGGGATGGATACGTCCCCTTATGAAGTTGATAAAAGGTCTTGCACAGCAGAGAGGAGCTCTCATATCTCATGTGTCTGATACCTCATATATATTGCTGATGTTATAGTCGTTTTCGAGTGATAAAGTGAAACAAGTCGTCTTTAGCGTGTGGTAAAGCCAACCGCATCGAACGAGCTTCGAGCGTCCGCAGTTCCATTTTACGGTATTTGAAACTAGGCGAAGTTGAAACGCACTCATTTTCAAGTCTACAAGTTAACATATCAAGAGTTGACTAATGCCTTTAAGCTAATTCTATTGTGCAGTACTATATCAAAGTGTGTAGAAAGGTTGAACATCTTCAAGAATATAATTCGAAAGATATTGGCATTTTAAGACGGCAGACAAAAGTGATTTTCTCGCCACCTGAGAAGCACTTTTAAAATATATCACATTCTACGCTACGGCTGACACGTATTGCAACCGTGCTACTACATATTGCTTTTGGTGTTATAACGCTGCATTCTAACATGGAACAATATAATATGGCAATTCTTTCAACTATTATAACGGAAGTGGAGATGGAAGACTAAAGACTTTAATGCAATTGGGACATATATCGATGGAGTGAATTAACAGCATGGAACTTCGCTAATCGTCTTTCTACAAAAGCGAGCATGTAGTGAACATCCAACTACACTCATGCATCGTTGTCCAACGCTGAATTATATCAAATGGCAGTGGAAACATATTCATACTCCACAAATATGAATATTTCTACGGAAATTATTGCAATAAACTTCATGGCGAATTACTACCAGAACTTCAGGAACTATCAAGAGAGGCCAGGGTGGACCCGGCGCACAAAGAAGAGTTTTTCCAGAAGGATGTCTATCGTATACACGGAGCAGTGCAATTTCCGGAGGAGGAAGCAGTTCGATTCTCCGAGGGCGCTGATTCCAGGTTCGAGGACGGAGCACATCTTTTTGGTGAAATGGAACCATCACCAGTCTTCTTTGGAAGATTTTCCTCTGGAACTTCAATCAACAGATAAGGTAGTCGTGAACGTTTCTTGTTTTATTTGAGCCATTTAGCGATGTCTGAGCAACCATTTTCCCCATATTTTTGTCCCATATATATTTTGCCCCATTTTCTTGCCTGATAATTCTGTACTCAGTACACTTCGATGATCTATGCCTTTTTCTACGATTTATTAAGACATTGTTATGTCATTGGCAGATTTAAATAATTTTGGATCAGTTGAGACTGACAATTAATATTCTTTCAGTAATTTGCTTATTTTTGTAGTCACGATTTGACTGTAAAGTTAATGATTTTCTATGGCAGATTTGAATTCAGACAGCGTGTCATTTTACTAAAGTAATTCTATTCAGTAAATTACTTTGACCAATTTTCTGTCATCCTCAAGAAAGAAGAATAATTAAAAGATTTTAGAGCGTTAAAATCTATTTCTGTATCGACGATCTTGGAAATACTAGTCGTTTTATGAACATGATTGCAACATAGACATTTATCGTCAGTTATCGTCATTACCATTGCATTACAGACAATTTTATGAAATATGAACTTTAATTACGATTTATTGAATACACTATAGTAATGAACATTTGATAGGAATTTTTCTCAATACTAGATTGGAACAATAATGTTTGCATTCCACAGTCTAATTGTATTCTATTCGACTATTTTGCAGTTTAGATGAACTCTGTTTGAAGATAGTATTTTTATACTATATTACTTAGGAGATATTAATCTCAATTTTGATAGACCAGAAAAGCGTGTATAATCGTATTCGCTATTATATTTATTTTTGTGATTGGCAAATTTTTACTTCATATCGATTCATGAATGAAACCCACGAAGGTTAAATAAATAACAGTTTTGAAACAATTAATGAATATAAGAATTTTTGAAGTGGAACTATGGATGTATAATCGTTAGTTCAGTGGACATGTAAAAGTCGCTGATGAATAATGCCCTTGAATAATTGAAGGAGGTTCCCACAGTAATATTAATGAAGTTGATGAGATTACAAGTGGAGGTTTTGTGTATGGATTATGGAAGATTTTTATGCCATATATATGGAAATATATGATGAATTCTGGGCCTATTTTATGCAATTTGTGCGTTTGAAGCGAAGTATTTTTCCGCTGAGTTTATTGTCCAGGTCCTTTGAAAATTAATCATGTGAAATTACTGTTAAAATTAACAAGAGTGTTAAATAATTTGAGAGAACGATTTTCAATGGAGGTTACCGTCACTAATAATAATAATAATAATTAAAACTCAGCAATTCTTCTAGGTTTGTGCCGTGTCTTGTGTGGGGTTCGCCTAGGACATCAAGCTAGGCTCATCGGCGGGCTCTTGGTGTCCCTGCCCGGACCCCCACAGGAGTATAGAACTGCGCGATACCTCCCTTTATATAGAGTGCAACTGCACTCCTTGACTGCGAGAACCAAAAGCTCAAGCAGCCATAACCTCCCTATGAAGGCTTCCAAAAAGATGTTGTATTGGCTTTCACGGCCGGTGAATTAAAACTCAGCAATTCTTCTAGGTTTGTGCCGTGTCTTGTGTGGGGTTTCGCCTAGGACATCAAGCTAGGCTCATCGGCGGGCTCTTGGTGTCCCTGTCCGGACCCCCACAGGAGTATCGAACTGCGCGATACCTCCCTTTATATAGAGTGCAACTGCATTCCTTGACTGCGAGAACCAAAAGCTCAAGCAGCCATAACCTCCCTATGAAGGCTTCCAAAAAGATGTTGTATTGGCTTTCACGGCCGGTGAATTAAAACTCAGCAATTCTTCTAGGTTTGTGCCGTGTCTTGTGTGGGGTTTCGCCTAGGACATCAAGCTAGGCTCATCGGCGGGCTCTTGGTGTCCCTGCCCGGACCCCCACAGGAGTATCGAACTGCGCGATACCTCCCTTTATATAGAGTGCAACTGCACTCCTTGACTGCGAGAACCAAAAGCTCAAGCAGCCATAACCTCCCTATGAAGGCTTCCAAAAAGATGTTGTATTGGCTTTCACGGCCGGTGAATTAAAACTCAGCAATTCTTCTAGGTTTGTGCCGTGTCTTGTGTGGGGTTTCGCCTAGGATATCAAGCTAGGCTCATCGGCGGGCTCTTGGTGTCCCTGCCCGGACCCCCACAGGAGTATCGAACTGCGCGATACCACCCTTTATATAGAGTGCAACTGCACTCCTTGACTGCGAGAACCAAAAGCTCAAGCAGCCATAACCTCCCTATGAAGGCTTCCAAAAAGATGTTGTATTGGCTTTCACGGCCGGTGTATTAAAACTCAGCAATTCTTCTAGGTTTGTGCCGTGTCTTGTGTGGGGTTTCGCCTAGGACATCAAGCTAGGCTCATCGGCGGGCTCTTGGTGTCCCTGCCCGGACCCCCACAGGAGTATCGAACTGCGCGATACCTCCCTTTATATAGAGTGCAACTGCACTCCTTGACTGCGAGAACCAAAAGCTCAAGCAGCCATAAACTCCCTATGAAGGCTTCCAAAAAGATGTTGTATTGGCTTTCACGGCCGGTGAATTAAAACTCAGCAATTCTTCTAGGTTTGTGCCGTGTCTTGTGTGGGGTTTCGCCTAGGACATCAAGCTAGGCTCATCGGCGGGCTCTTGGTGTCCCTGCCCGGACGCCCACAGGAGTATCGAACTGCGCGATACCTCCCTTTTAATAGAGTGCAACTGCACTCCTTGACTGCGAGAACCAAAAGCTCAAGCAGCCATAACCTCCCTATGAAGGCTTCCAAAAAGATGTTGTATTGGCTTTCACGGCCGGTGAATTAAAACTCAGCAATTCTTCTAGGTTTGTGATGTGTCTTGTGTGGGGTTTCGCCTAGGACATCAAGCTAGGCTCATCGGCGGGCTCTTGGTGTCCCTGCCCGGACCCCCACAGGAGTATCGAACTGCGCGATACTTCCCTTTATATAGAGTGCAACTGCACTCCTTGACTGCGAGAACCAAAAGCTCAAGCAGCCATAACCTCCCTATGAAGGCTTCCAAAAAGATGTTGTATTGGCTTTCACGGCCGGTGAATTAAAACTCAGCAGTTCTTCTAGGTTTGTGCCGTGTCTTGTGTGGGGTTTCGCCTAGGACATCAAGCTAGGCTCATCGGCGGGCTCTTGGTGTCCCTGCCCGGACCCCCACAGGAGTATCGAACTGCGCGATACCTCCCTTTATATAGAGTGCTACTGCACTCCTTGACTGCGAGAACCAAAAGCTCAAGCAGCCATAACCTCCCTATGAAGGCTTCCAAAAATATGTTGTATTGGCTTTCACGGCCGGTGAATTAAAACTCAGCAATTCTTCTAGGTTTGTGCCGTGTCTTGTGTGGGGTTTCGCCTAGGACATCAAGCTAGGCTCATCGGCGGGCTCTTGGTGTCCCTGCCCGGACCCCCCACAGGAGTATCGAACTGCGCGATACCTCCCTTTATATAGAGTGCAACTGCACTCCTTGACTGCGAGAACCAAAAGCTCAAGCAGCCATAACCTCCCTATGAAGGCTTCCAAAAAGATGTTGTATTGGCTTTCACGGCCGGTGAATTAAAACTCAGCAATTCTTCTAGGTTTGTGCCGTGTCTTGTGTGGGGTTTCGCCTAGGACATCAAGCTAGGCTCATCGGCGGGCTCTTGGTGTCCCTGCCCGGACCCCCACAGGAGTATCGAACTGCGCGATACCTCCCTTTATATAGAGTGCAACTGCACTCCTTGACTGCGAGAACCAAAAGCTCAAGCAGCCATAAACTCCCTATTAAGGCTTCCAAAAAGATGTTGTATTGGCTTTCACGGCCGGTGAATTAAAACTCAGCAATTCTTCTAGGTTTGTGCCGTGTCTTGTGTGGGGTTTCGCCTAGGACATCAAGCTAGGCTCATCGGCGGGCTCTTGGTGTCCCTGCCCGGACCCCCACAGGAGTATCGAACTGCGCGATACCTCCCTTTATATAGAGTGCAACTGCACTCCTTGACTGCGAGAACCAAAAGCTCAAGCAGCCATAACCTCCCTATGAAGGCTTCCAAAAAGATGTTGTATTGGCTTTCACGGCCGGTGAATTAAAACTCAGCAATTCTTCTAGGTTTGTGATGTGTCTTGTGTGGGGTTTCGCCTAGGACATCAAGCTAGGCTCATCGGCGGGCTCTTGGTGTCCCTGCCCGGACCCCCACAGGAGTATCGAACTGCGCGATACTTCCCTTTATATAGAGTGCAACTGCACTCCTGGACTGCGAGAACCAAAAGCTCAAGCAGCCATAACCTCCCTATGAAGGCTTCCAAAAAGATGTTGCATTGGCTTACACAGCCGGTGAATTAAAACTCAGCAGTTCTTCTAGGTTTGTGCCGTGTCTTGTGTGGGGTTTCGCCTAGGACATCAAGCTAGGCTCATCGGCGGGCTCTTGGTGTCCCTGCCCGGACCCCCACAGGAGTATCGAACTGCGCGATACCTCCCTTTATATAGAGTGCAACTGCACTCCTTGACTGCGAGAACCAAAAGCTCAAGCAGCCATAACCTCCCTATGAAGGCTTCCAAAAAGATGTTGTATTGGCTTTCACGGCCGGTGAATTAAAACTCAGCAATTCTTCTAGGTTTGTGCCGTGTCTTGTGTGGGGTTTCGCCTAGGACATCAAGCTAGGCTCATCGGCGGGCTCTTGGTGTCCCTGCCCGGACCCCCACAGGAGTATCGAACTGGGCGATACCTCCCTTTATATAGAGTGCAACTGCACTCCTTGACTGCGAGAACCAAAAGCTCAAGCAGCCATAACCTCCCTATGAAGGCTTCCAAAAAGATGTTGTATTGGCTTTCACGGCCGGTGAATTAAAACTCAGCAATTCTTCTAGGTTTGTGCCGTGTCTTGTGTGGGGTTTCGCCTAGGACATCAAGCTAGGCTCATCGGCGGGCTCTTGGTGTCCCTGTCCGGACCCCCACAGGAGTATCGAACTGCGCGATACCTCCCTTTATATAGAGTGCAACTGCATTCCTTGACTGCGAGAACCAAAAGCTCAAGCAGCCATAACCTCCCTATGAAGGCTTCCAAAAAGATGTTGTATTGGCTTTCACGGCCGGTGAATTAAAACTCAGCAATTCTTCTAGGTTTGTGCCGTGTCTTGTGTGGGGTTTCGCCTAGGACATCAAGCTAGGCTCATCGGCGTGCTCTTGGTGTCCCTGCCCGGACCCCCACAGGAGTATCGAACTGCGCGATACCTCCCTTTATATAGAGTGCAACTGCATTCCTTGACTGCGAGAACTAAAAGCTCAAGCAGCCATAACCTCCCTATGAAGGCTTCCAAAAAGATGTTGTATTGGCTTTTACGGCCGGTGAATTAAAACTCAGCAATTCTTCTAGGTTTGTGCCGTGTCTTGTGTGGGGTTTCGCCTAGGACATCAAGCTAGGCTCATCGGCGGGCTCTTGGTGTCCCTGCCCGGACCCCCACAGGAGTATCGAACTGCGCGATACCTCCCTTTATATAGAGTGCAACTGCACTCCTTGACTGCGAGAACCAAAAGCTCAAGCAGCCATAACCTCCCTATGAAGGCTTCCAAAAAGATGTTGTATTGGCTTTCACGGCCGGTGAATTAAAACTCAGCAATTCTTCTAGGTTTGTTCCGTGTCTTGTGTGGGGTTTCGCCTAGGATATCAAGCTAGGCTCATCGGCGGGCTCTTGGTGTCCCTGCCCGGACCCCCACAGGAGTATCGAACTGCGCGATACCACCCTTTATATAGAGTGCAACTGCACTCCTTGACTGCGAGAACCAAAAGCTCAAGCAGCCATAACCTCCCTATGAAGGCTTCCAAAAAGATGTTGTATTGGCTTTCACGGCCGGTGTATTAAAACTCAGCAATTCTTCTAGGTTTGTGCCGTGTCTTGTGTGGGGTTTCGCCTAGGACATCAAGCTCATCGGCGGGCTCTTGGTGTCCCTGCCCGGACCCCCACAGGAGTATCGAACTGCGCGATACCTCCCTTTATATAGAGTGCAACTGCACTCCTTGACTGCGAGAACCAAAAGCTCAAGCAGCCATAAACTCCCTATGAAGGCTTCCAAAAAGATGTTGTATTGGCTTTCACGGCCGGTGAATTAAAACTCAGCAATTCTTCTAGGTTTGTGCCGTGTCTTGTGTGGGGTTTCGCCTAGGACATCAAGCTAGGCTCATCGGCGGGCTCTTGGTGTCCCTGCCCGGACGCCCACATGAGTATCGAACTGCGCGATACCTCCCTTTTAATAGAGTGCAACTGCACTCCTTGACTGCGAGAACCAAAAGCTCAAGCAGCCATAACCTCCCTATGAAGGCTTCCAAAAAGATGTTGTATTGGCTTTCACGGCCGGTGAATTAAAACTCAGCAATTCTTCTAGGTTTGTGATGTGTCTTGTGTGGGGTTTCGCCTAGGACATCAAGCTAGGCTCATCGGCGGGCTCTTGGTGTCCCTGCCCGGACCCCCACAGGAGTATCGAACTGCGCGATACTTCCCTTTATATAGAGTGCAACAGCACTCCTTGACTGCGAGAACCAAAAGCTCAAGCAGCCATAACCTCCCTATGAAGGCTTCCAAAAAGGTGTTGTATTGGCTTTCACGGCCGGTGAATTAAAACTCAGCAGTTCTTCTAGGTTTGTGCCGTGTCTTGTGTGGGGTTTCGCCTAGGACATCAAGCTAGGCTCATCGGCGGGCTCTTGGTGTCCCTGCACGGACCCCCACAGGAGTATCGAACTGCGCGATACCTCCCTTTATATAGAGTGCAACTGCACTCCTTGACTGCGAGAACCAAAAGCTCAAGCAGCCATAACCTCCCTATGAAGGCTTCCAAAAATATGTTGTATTGGCTTTCACGGCCGGTGAATTAAAACTCAGCAATTCTTCTAGGTTTGTGCCGTGTCTTGTGTGGGGTTTCGCCTAGGACATCAAGCTAGGCTCATCGGCGGGCTCTTGGTGTCCCTGCCCGGACCCCCACAGGAGTATCGAACTGCGCGATACCTCCCTTTATATAGAGTGCAACTGCACTCCTTGACTGCGAGAACCAAAAGCTCAAGCAGCCATAGCCTCCCTATGAAGGCTTCCAAAAAGATGTTGTATTGGCTTTCACGGCCGGTGAATTAAAACTCAGCAATTCTTCTAGGTTTGTGCCGTGTCTTGTGTGGGGTTTCGCCTAGGACATCAAGCTAGGCTCATCGGCGGGCTCTTGGTGTCCCTGCCCGGACCCCCACAGGAGTATCGAACTGCGCGATACCTCCCTTTATATAGAGTGCAACTGCACTCCTTGACTGCGAGAACCAAAAGCTCAAGCAGCCATAACCTCCCTATGAAGGCTTCCAAAAAGATGTTGTATTGGCTTTCACGGCCGGTGAATTAAAACTCAGCAATTCTTCTAGGTTTGTGATGTGTCTTGTGTGGGGTTTCGCCTAGGACATCAAGCTAGGCTCATCGGCGGGCTCTTGGTGTCCCTGCCCGGACCCCCACAGGAGTATCGAACTGCGCGATACTTCCCTTTATATAGAGTGCAACTGCACTCCTGGACTGCGAGAACCAAAAGCTCAAGCAGCCATAACCTCCCTATGAAGGCTTCCAAAAAGATGTTGCATTGGCTTTCACAGCCGGTGAATTAAAACTCAGCAGTTCTTCTAGGTTTGTGCCGTGTCTTGTGTGGGGTTTCGCCTAGGACATCAAGCTAGGCTCATCGGCGGGCTCTTGGTGTCCCTGCCCGGACCCCCACAGGAGTATCGAACTGCGCGATACCTCCCTTTATATAGAGTGCAACTGCACTCCTTGACTGCGAGAACCAAAACCTCAAGCAGCCATAACCTCCCTATGAAGGCTTCCAAAAAGATGTTGTATTGGCTTTCACGGCCGGTGAATTAAAACTCAGCAATTCTTCTAGGTTTGTGCCGTGTCTTGTGTGGGGTTTCGCCTAGGACATCAAGCTAGGCTCATCGGCGGGCTCTTGGTGTCCCTGCCCGGACCCCCACAGGAGTATCGAACTGGGCGATACCTCCCTTTATATAGAGTGCAACTGCACTCCTTGACTGCGAGAACCAAAAGCTCAAGCAGCCATAACCTCCCTATGAAGGCTTCCAAAAAGATGTTGTATTGGCTTTCACGGCCGGTGAATTAAAACTCAGCAATTCTTCTAGGTTTTTGCCGTGTCTTGTGTGGGGTTTCGCCTAGGACATCAAGCTAGGCTCATCGGCGGGCTCTTGGTGTCCCTGTCCGGACCCCCCACAGGAGTATCGAACTGCGCGATACCTCCCTTTATATAGAGTACAACTGCATTCCTTGACTGCGAGAACCAAAAGCTCAAGCAGCCATAACCTCCCTATGAAGGCTTCCAAAAAGATGTTGTATTGGCTTTCACGGCCGGTGAATTAAAACTCAGCAATTCTTCTAGGTTTGTGCCGTGTCTTGTGTGGGGTTTCGCCTAGGACATCAAGCTAGGCTCATCGGCGGGCTCTTGGTGTCCCTGCCCGGACCCCCACAGGAGTATCGAACTGCGCGATACCTCCCTTTATATAGAGTGCAACTGCACTCCTTGACTGCGAGAACCAAAAGCTCAAGCAGCCATAACCTCCCTATGAAGGCTTCCAAAAAGATGTTGTATTGGCTTTCACGGCCGGTAAATTAAAACTCAGCAATTCTTCTAGGTTTGTGCCGTGTCTTGTGTGGGGTTTCGCCTAGGATATCAAGCTAGGCTCATCGGCGGGCTCTTGGTGTCCCTGCCCGGACCCCCACAGGAGTATCGAACTGCGCGATACCACCCTTTATATAGAGTGCAACTGCACTCCTTGACTGCGAGAACCAAAAGCTCAAGCAGCCATAACCTCCCTATGAAGGCTTCCAAAAAGATGTTGTATTGGCTTTCACGGCCGGTGAATTAAAACTCAGCAATTCTTCTAGGTTTGTGCCGTGTCTTGTGTGGGGTTTCGCCTAGGACATCAAGCTAGGCTCATCGGCGGGCTCTTGGTGTCCCTGCCCGGACCCCCACAGGAGTATCGAACTGCGCGATACCTCCCTTTATATAGAGTGCAACTGCACTCCTTGACTGCGAGAACCAAAAGCTCAAGCAGCCATAAACTCCCTATGAAGGCTTCCAAAAAGATGTTGTATTGGCTTTCACGGCCGGTGAATTAAAACTCAGCAATTCTTCTAGGTTTGTGCCGTGTCTTGTGTGGGGTTTCGCCTAGGACATCAAGCTAGGCTCATCGGCGGGCTCTTGGTGTCCCTGCCCGGACGCCCACAGGAGTATCGAACTGCGCGATACCTCCCTTTTAATAGAGTGCAACTGCACTCCTTGACTGCGAGAACCAAAAGCTCAAGCAGCCATAACCTCCCTATGAAGGCTTCCAAAAAGATGTTGTATTGGCTTTCACGGCCGGTGAATTAAAACTCAGCAATTCTTCTAGGTTTGTGATGTGTCTTGTGTGGGGTTTCGCCTAGGACATCAAGCTAGGCTCATCGGCGGGCTCTTGGTGTCCCTGCCCGGACCCCCACAGGAGTATCGAACTGCGCGATACTTCCCTTTATATAGAGTGCAACTGCACTCCTTGACTGCGAGAACCAAAAGCTCAAGCAGCCATAACCTCCCTATGAAGGCTTCCAAAAAGATGTTGTATTGGCTTTCACGGCCGGTGAATTAAAACTCAGCAGTTCTTCTAGGTTTGTGCCGTGTCTTGTGTGGGGTTTCTCCTAGGACATCAAGCTAGGCTCATCGGCGGGCTCTTGGTGTCCCTGCCCGGACCCCCACAGGAGTATCGAACTGCGCGATACTTCCCTTTATATAGAGTGCAACTGCACTCCTTGACTGCGAGAACCAAAAGCTCAAGCAGCCATAACCTCCCTATGAAGGCTTCCAAAAAGATGTTGTATTGGCTTTCACGGCCGGTGAATTAAAACTCAGCAGTTCTTCTAGGTTTGTGCCGTGTCTTGTGTGGGGTTTCGCCTAGGACATCAAGCTAGGCTCATCGGCGGGCTCTTGGTGTCCCTGCCCGGACCCCCACAGGAGTATCGAACTGCGCGATACCTCCCTTTATATAGAGTGCAACTGCACTCCTTGACTGCGAGAACCAAAAGCTCAAGCAGCCATAACCTCCCTATGAAGGCTTCCAAAAAGATGTTGTATTGGCTTTCACGGCCGGTGAATTAAAACTCAGCAATTCTTCTAGGTTTGTGCCGTGTCTTGTGTGGGGTTTCGCCTAGGACATCAAGCTAGGCTCATCGGCGGGCTCTTGGTGTCCCTGCCCGGACCCCCACAGGAGTATCGAACTGCGCGATACCTCCCTTTATATAGAGTGCAACTGCACTCCTTGACTGCGAGAACCAAAAGCTCAAGCAGCCATAAACTCCCTATGAAGGCTTCCAAAAAGATGTTGTATTGGCTTTCACGGCCGGTGAATTAAAACTCAGCAATTCTTCTAGGTTTGTGCCGTGTCTTGTGTGGGGTTTCGCCTAGGACATCAAGCTAGGCTCATCGGCGGGCTCTTGGTGTCCCTGCCCGGACCCCCACAGGAGTATCGAACTGCGCGATACCTCCCTTTATATAGAGTGCAACTGCACTCCTTGACTGCGAGAACCAAAAGCTCAAGCAGCCATAACCTCCCTATGAAGGCTTCCAAAAAGATGTTGTATTGGCTTTCACGGCCGGTGAATTAAAACTCAGCAATTCTTCTAGGTTTGTGATGTGTCTTGTGTGGGGGTTTCGCCTAGGACATCAAGCTAGGCTCATCGGCGGGCTCTTGGTGTCCCTGCCCGGACCCCCACAGAGGTATCGAACTGCGCGATACTTCCCTTTATATAGAGTGCAACTGCACTCCTGGACTGCGAGAACCAAAAGCTCAAGCAGCCATAACCTCCCTATGAAGGCTTCCAAAAAGATGTTGTATTGGCTTTCACAGCCGGTGAATTAAAACTCAGCAGTTCTTCTAGGTTTGTGCCGTGTCTTGTGTGGGGTTTCGCCTAGGACATCAAGCTAGGCTCATCGGCGGGCTCTTGGTGTCCCTGCCCGGACCCCCACAGGAGTATCGAACTGCGCGATACCTCCCTTTATATAGAGTGCAACTGCACTCCTTGACTGCGAGAACCAAAAGCTCAAGCAGCCATAACCTCCCTATGAAGGCTTCCAAAAAGATGTTGTATTGGCTTTCACGGCCGGTGAATTAAAACTCAGCAATTCTTCTAGGTTTGTGCCGTGTCTTGTGTGGGGTTTCGCCTAGGACATCAAGCTAGGCTCATCGGCGGGCTCTTGGTGTCCCTGCCCGGACCCCCACAGGAGTATCGAACTGCGCGATACCTCCCTTTATATAGAGTGCAACTGCACTCCTTGACTGCGAGAACCAAAAGCTCAAGCAGCCATAACCTCCCTATGAAGGCTTCCAAAAAGATGTTGTATTGGCTTTCACGGCCGGTGAATTAAAACTCAGCAATTCTTCTAGGTTTATGCCGTGTCTTGTGTGGGGTTTCGCCTAGGACATCAAGCTAGGCTCATCGGCGGGCTCTTGGTGTCCCTGCCCGGACCCCCACAGGAGTATCGAACTGCGCGATACCTCCCTTTATATAGAGTACAACTGCACTCCTTGACTGCGAGAACCAAAAGCTCAAGCAGCCATAACCTCCCTATGAAGGCTTCCAAAAAGATGTTGTATTGGCTTTCACGGCCGGTGAATTAAAACTCAGCAATTCTTCTAGGTTTGTGCCGTGTCTTGTGTGGGGTTTCGCCTAGGACATCAAGCTAGGCTCATCGGTGGGCTCCTGGTGTCCCTGCCCGGACCCCCACAGGAGTATCGAACTGCGCGATACCTCCCTTTATATAGAGTGCAACTGCACTCCTTGACTGCGAGAACCAAAAGCTCAAGCAGCCATAAGCTCCCTATGAAGGCTTCCAAAAAGATGTTGTATTGGCTTTCACGGCCGGTGAATTAAAACTCAGCAATTCTTCTAGGTTTGTGCCGTGTCTTGTGTGGGGTTTCGCCTAGGACATCAAGCTAGGCTCATCGGCGGGCTCTTGGTGTCCCTGCCCGGACCCCCACAGGAGTATCGAACTGCGCGATACCTCCCTTTATATAGAGTGCAACTGCACTCCTTGACTGCGAGAACCAAAAGCTCAAGCAGCCATAACCTCCTTATGAAGGCTTCCAAAAAGATGTTGTATTGGCTTTCAGGGCCGGTGAATTAAAACTCAGCAATTCTTCTAGGTTTGTGCCGTGTCCTTTGTGGGGTTTCGCCTAGGACATCAAGCTAGGCTCATCGGCGGGCTCTTGGTGTCCCTGCCCGGACCCCCACAGGAGTATCGAACTGCGCGATACCTCCCTTATATAGAGTGCAACTGCACTCCTTGACTGCGAGAACCAAAAGCTCAAGCAGCCATAACCTCCCTATGAAGGCTTCCAAAAAGATGTTGTATTGGCTTTCACGGCCGGTGAATTAAAACTCAGCAATTCTTCTAGGTTTGTGCCGTGTCTTGTGTGGGGTTTCGCCTAGGACATCAAGCTAGGCTCATCGGCGGGCTCTTGGTGTCCCTGCCCGGACCCCCACAGGAGTATCGAACTGCGCGATACCTCCCTTTATATAGAGTGCAACTGCACTCCTTGACTGCGAGAACCAAAAGCTCAAGCAGCCATAACCTCCCTATGAAGGCTTCCAAAAAGATGTTGTATTGGCTTTCACGGCCGGTGAATTAAAACTCAGCAATTCTTCTAGGTTTGTGCCGTGTCTTGTGTGGGGTTTCGCCTAGGACATCAAGCTAGGCTCATCGGCGGGCTCTTGGTGTCCCTGCCCGGACCCCCACAGGAGTATCGAACTGCGCGATACCTCCCTTTATATAGAGTGCAACTGCACTCCTTGACTGCGAGAACCAAAAGCTCAAGCAGCCATAACCTCCCTATGAAGGCTTCCAAAAAGATGTTGTATTGGCTTTCACGGCCGGTGAATTAAAACTCAGCAATTCTTCTAGGTTTGTGCCGTGTCTAGTGTGGGGTTTCGCCTAGGACATCAAGCTAGGCTCATCGGCGGGCTCTTGGTGTCCCTGCCCGGACCCCCACAGGAGTATCGAACTGCGCGATACCTCCCTTTATATAGAGCTCAACTGCACTCCTTGACTGCGAGAACCAAAAGCTCAAGCAGCCATAACCTCCCTATGAAGGCTTCCAAAAAGATGTTGTATTGGCTTTCACGGCCGGTGAATTAAAACTCAGCAGTTCTTCTAGGTTTGTGCCGTGTCTTGTGTGGGGTTTCGCCTAGGACATCAAGCTAGGCTCATCGGCGGGCTCTTGGTGTCCCTGCCCGGACCCCCACAGGAGTATCGAACTGCGCGATACCTCCCTTTATATAGAGTGCAACTGCACTCCTTGACTGCGAGAACCAAAAGCTCAAGCAGCCATAACCTCCCTATGAAGGCTTCCAAAAAGATGTTGTATTGGCTTTCACGGCCGGTGAATTAAAACTCAGCAATTCTTCTAGGTTTGTGCCGTGTCTTGTGTGGGGTTTCGCCTAGGACATCAAGCTAGGCTCATCGGCGGGCTCTTGGTGTCCCTGCCCGGACCCCCACAGGAGTATCGAACTGCGCGATACCTCCCTTTATATAGAGTGCAACTGCACTCCTTGACTGCGAGAACCAAAAGCTCAAGCAGCCATAAACTCCCTATGAAGGCTTCCAAAAAGATGTTGTATTGGCTTTCACGGCCGGTGAATTAAAACTCAGCAATTCTTCTAGGTTTGTGCCGTGTCTTGTGTGGGGTTTCGCCTAGGACATCAAGCTAGGCTCATCGGCGGGCTCTTGGTGTCCCTGCCCGGACCCCCACAGGAGTATCGAACTGCGCGATACCTCCATTTATATAGAGTGCAACTGCACTCCTTGACTGCGAGAACCAAAAGCTCAAGCAGCCATAACCTCCCTATGAAGGCTTCCAAAAAGATGTTGTATTGGCTTTCACGGCCGGTGAATTAAAACTCAGCAATTCTTCTAGGTTTGTGATGTGTCTTGTGTGGGGTTTCGCCTAGGACATCAAGCTAGGCTCATCGGCGGGCTCTTGGTGTCCCTGCCCGGACCCCCACAGAGGTATCGAACTGCGCGATACTTCCCTTTATATAGAGTGCAACTGCACTCCTGGACTGCGAGAACCAAAAGCTCAAGCAGCCATAACCTCCCTATGAAGGCTTCCAAAAAGATGTTGTATTGGCTTTCACAGCCGGTGAATTAAAACTCAGCAGTTCTTCTAGGTTTGAGCCGTGTCTTGTGTGGGGTTTCGCCTAGGACATCAAGCTAGGCTCATCGGCGGGCTCTTGGTGTCCCTGCCCGGACCCCCACAGGAGTATCGAACTGCGCGATACCTCCCTTTATATAGAGTGCAACTGCACTCCTTGACTGCGAGAACCAAAAGCTCAAGCAGCCATAACCTCCCTATGAAGGCTTCCAAAAAGATGTTGTATTGGCTTTCACGGCCGGTGAATTAAAACTCAGCAATTCTTCTAGGTTTGTGCCGTGTCTTGTGTGGGGTTTCGCCTAGGACATCAAGCTAGGCTCATCGGCGGGCTCTTGGTGTCCCTGCCCGGACCCCCACAGGAGTATCGAACTGCGCGATACCTCCCTTTATATAGAGTGCAACTGCACTCCTTGACTGCGAGAACCAAAAGCTCAAGCAGCCATAACCTCCCTATGAAGGCTTCCAAAAAGATGTTGTATTGGCTTTCACGGCCGGTGAATTAAAACTCAGCAATTCTTCTAGGTTTGTGCCGTGTCTTGTGTGGGGTTTCGCCTAGGACATCAAGCTAGGCTCATCGGCGGGCTCTTGGTGTCCCTGCCCGGACCCCCACAGGAGTATCGAACTGCGCGATACCTCCCTTTATATAGAGTACAACTGCACTCCTTGACTGCGAGAACCAAAAGCTCAAGCAGCCATAACCTCCCTATGAAGGCTTCCAAAAAGATGTTGTATTGGCTTTCACGGCCGGTGAATTAAAACTCAGCAATTCTTCTAGGTTTGTGCCGTGTCTTGTGTGGGGTTTCGCCTAGGACATCAAGCTAGGCTCATCGGCGGGCTCCTGGTGTCCCTGCCCGGACCCCCACAGGAGTATCGAACTGCGCGATACCTCCCTTTATATAGAGTGCAACTGCACTCCTTGACTGCGAGAACCAAAAGCTCAAGCAGCCATAAGCTCCCTATGAAGGCTTCCAAAAAGATGTTGTATTGGCTTTCACGGCCGGTGAATTAAAACTCAGCAATTCTTCTAGGTTTGTGCCGTGTCTTGTGTGGGGTTTCGCCTAGGACATCAAGCTAGGCTCATCGGCGGGCTCTTGGTGTCCCTGCCCGGACCCCCACAGGAGTATCGAACTGCGCGATACCTCCCTTTATATAGAGTGCAACTGCACTCCTTGACTGCGAGAACCAAAAGCTCAAGCAGCCATAACCTCCTTATGAAGGCTTCCAAAAAGATGTTGTATTGGCTTTCAGGGCCGGTGAATTAAAACTCAGCAATTCTTCTAGGTTTGTGCCGTGTCCTTTGTGGGGTTTCGCCTAGGACATCAAGCTAGGCTCATCGGCGGGCTCTTGGTGTCCCTGCCCGGACCCCCACAGGAGTATCGAACTGCGCGATACCTCCCTTATATAGAGTGCAACTGCACTCCTTGACTGCGAGAACCAAAAGCTCAAGCAGCCATAACCTCCCTATGAAGGCTTCCAAAAAGATGTTGTATTGGCTTTCACGGCCGGTGAATTAAAACTCAGCAATTCTTCTAGGTTTGTGCCGTGTCTTGTGTGGGGTTTCGCCTAGGACATCAAGCTAGGCTCATCGGCGGGCTCTTGGTGTCCCTGCCCGGACCCCCACAGGAGTATCGAACTGCGCGATACCTCCCTTTATATAGAGTGCAACTGCACTCCTTGACTGCGAGAACCAAAAGCTCAAGCAGCCATAACCTCCCTATGAAGGCTTCCAAAAAGATGTTGTATTGGCTTTCACGGCCGGTGAATTAAAACTCAGCAATTCTTCTAGGTTTGTGCCGTGTCTTGTGTGGGGTTTCGCCTAGGACATCAAGCTAGGCTCATCGGCGGGCTCTTGGTGTCCCTGCCCGGACCCCCACAGGAGTATCGAACTGCGCGATACCTCCCTTTATATAGAGTGCAACTGCACTCCTTGACTGCGAGAACCAAAAGCTCAAGCAGCCATAACCTCCCTATGAAGGCTTCCAAAAAGATGTTGTATTGGCTTTCACGGCCGGTGAATTAAAACTCAGCAATTCTTCTAGGTTTGTGCCGTGTCTTGTGTGGGGTTTCGCCTAGGACATCAAGCTAGGCTCATCGGCGGGCTCTTGGTGTCCCTGCCCGGACCCCCACAGGAGTATCGAACTGCGCGATACCTCCCTTTATATAGAGTGCAACTGCACTCCTTGACTGCGAGAACCAAAAGCTCAAGCAGCCATAACCTCCCTATGAAGGCTTCCAAAAAGATGTTGTATTGGCTTTCACGGCCGGTGAATTAAAACTCAGCAATTCTTCTAGGTTTGTGCCGTGTCTTGTGTGGGGTTTCGCCTAGGACATCAAGCTAGGCTCATCGGCGGGCTCTTGGTGTCCCTGCCCGGACCCCCACAGGAGTATCGAACTGCGCGATACCTCCCTTTATATAGAGTACAACTGCACTCCTTGACTGCGAGAACCAAAAGCTCAAGCAGCCATAACCTCCCTATGAAGGCTTCCAAAAAGATGTTGTATTGGCTTTCACGGCCGGTGAATTAAAACTCAGCAATTCTTCTAGGTTTGTGCCGTGTCTTGTGTGGGGTTTCGCCTAGGACATCAAGCTAGGCTCATCGGCGGGCTCCTGGTGTCCCTGCCCGGACCCCCACAGGAGTATCGAACTGCGCGATACCTCCCTTTATATAGAGTGCAACTGCACTCCTTGACTGCGAGAACCAAAAGCTCAAGCAGCCATAAGCTCCCTATGAAGGCTTCCAAAAAGATGTTGTATTGGCTTTCACGGCCGGTGAATTAAAACTCAGCAATTCTTCTAGGTTTGTGCCGTGTCTTGTGTGGGGTTTCGCCTAGGACATCAAGCTAGGCTCATCGGCGGGCTCTTGGTGTCCCTGCCCGGACCCCCACAGGAGTATCGAACTGCGCGATACCTCCCTTTATATAGAGTGCAACTGCACTCCTTGACTGCGAGAACCAAAAGCTCAAGCAGCCATAACCTCCTTATGAAGGCTTCCAAAAAGATGTTGTATTGGCTTTCAGGGCCGGTGAATTAAAACTCAGCAATTCTTCTAGGTTTGTGCCGTGTCCTTTGTGGGGTTTCGCCTAGGACATCAAGCTAGGCTCATCGGCGGGCTCTTGGTGTCCCTGCCCGGACCCCCACAGGAGTATCGAACTGCGCGATACCTCCCTTATATAGAGTGCAACTGCACTCCTTGACTGCGAGAACCAAAAGCTCAAGCAGCCATAACCTCCCTATGAAGGCTTCCAAAAAGATGTTGTATTGGCTTTCACGGCCGGTGAATTAAAACTCAGCAATTCTTCTAGGTTTGTGCCGTGTCTTGTGTGGGGTTTCGCCTAGGACATCAAGCTAGGCTCATCGGCGGGCTCTTGGTGTCCCTGCCCGGACCCCCACAGGAGTATCGAACTGCGCGATACCTCCCTTTATATAGAGTGCAACTGCACTCCTTGACTGCGAGAACCAAAAGCTCAAGCAGCCATAACCTCCCTATGAAGGCTTCCAAAAAGATGTTGTATTGGCTTTCACGGCCGGTGAATTAAAACTCAGCAATTCTTCTAGGTTTGTGCCGTGTCTTGTGTGGGGTTTCGCCTAGGACATCAAGCTAGGCTCATCGGCGGGCTCTTGGTGTCCCTGCCCGGACCCCCACAGGAGTATCGAACTGCGCGATACCTCCCTTTATATAGAGTGCAACTGCACTCCTTGACTGCGAGAACCAAAATCTCAAGCAGCCATAACCTCCCTATGAAGGCTTCCAAAAAGATGCTGTATTGGCTTTCACTGCCGGTGAATTAAAACTCAGCAATTCTTCTAGGTTTGTGCCGTGTCTTGTGTGGGGTTTCGCCTAGGACATCAAGCTAGGCTCATCGGCGGGCTCTTGGTGTCCCTGCCCGGACCCCCACAGGAGTATCGAACTGCGCGATACCTCCCTTTATATAGAGTGCAACTGCACTCCTTGACTGCGAGAACCAAAAGCTCAAGCAGCCATAACCTCCCTATGAAGGCTTCCAAAAAGATGTTGTATTGGCTTTCACGGCCGGTGAATTAAAACTCAGCAATTCTTCTAGGTTTGTGCCGTGTCTTGTGTGGGGTTTCGCCTAGGACATCAAGCTAGGCTCATCGGCGGGCTCTTGGTGTCCCTGCCCGGACCCCCACAGGAGTATCGAACTGCGCGATACCTCCCTTTATATAGAGTGCAACTGCACTCCTTGACTGCGAGAACCAAAAGCTCAAGCAGCCTTAACCTCCCTATGAAGGCCTCCAAAAAATGTTGTATTGGCTTTCACGGCCGGTGAATTAAAACTCAGCAATTCTTCTAGGTTTGTGCCGTGTCTTGTGTGGAGTTTCGCCTAGGACATCAAGCTAGGCTCATCGGCGGGCTCTTGGTGTCCCTGCCCGGACCCCCACAGGAGTATCGAACTGCGCGATACCTCCCTTTATATAGAGTGCAACTGCACTCCTTGACTGCGAGAACCAAAAGCTCAAACAGCCATAACCTCCCTATGAAGGCTTCCAGAAAGATGTTGTATTGGCTTTCACGGCCGGTGAATTAAAACTCAGCAATTCTTCTAGGTTTGTGCCGTGTCTTGTGTGGGGTTTCGCCTAGGACATCAAGCTAGGCTCATCAGCGGGCTCTTGGTGTCCCTGCCCGGACCCCCACAGGAGTATCGAACTGCGCGATACCTCCCTTTATATAGAGTGCAACTGCACTCCTTGACTGCGAGAACCAAAAGCTCAAGCAGCCATAACCTCCCTATGAAGGCTTCCAAAAATATGTTGTATTGGCTTTCACGGCCGGTGAATTAAAACTCAGCAATTCTTCTAGGTTAGTGCCGTGTCTTGTGTGGGGTTTCGCCTAGGACATCAAGCTAGGCTCATCGGCGGGCTCTTGGTGTCCCTGCCCGGACCCCCACAGGAGTATCGAACTGCGCGATACCTCCCTTTATATAGAGTGCAACTGCACTCCTTGACTGCGAGAACCAAAAGCTCAAGCAGCCATAACCTCCCTATGAAGGCTTCCAAAAAGATGTTGTATTGGCTTTCACGGCCGGTGAATTAAAACTCAGCAATTCTTCTAGGTTTGTGCCGTGTCTTGTGTGGGGTTTCGCCTAGGACATCAAGCTAGGCTCATCGGCGGGCTCTTGGTGTCCCTGCCCGGACCCCCACAGGAGTATCGAACTGCGCGATACCTCCCTTTATATAGAGTGCAACTACACTCCTTGACTGCGAGAACCAAAAGCTCAAGCAGCCATAACCTCCCTATGAAGGCTTCCAAAAAGATGTTGTATTGGCTTTCACGGCCGGTGAATTAAAACTCAGCAATTCTTCTAGGTTTGTGCCGTGTCTTGTGTGGGGTTTCGCCTAGGACATCAAGCTAGGCTCATCGGCGGGCTCTTGGTGTCCCTGTCCGGACCCCCACAGGAGTATCGAACTGCGCGATACCTCCCTTTATATAGAGTGCAACTGCACTCCTTGACTGCGAGAACCAAAAGCTCAAGCAGCAATAACCTCCCTATGAAGGCTTCCAAAAAGATGTTGTATTGGCTTTCACGGCCGGTGAATTAAAACTCAGCAATTCTTCTAGGTTTGTGCTTGTCTTGTGTGGGGTTTCGCCTAGGACATTAAGCTAGGCTCATCGGCGGGCTCTTGGTGTCCCTGCCCGGACCCCCACAGGAGTATCGAACTGCGCGATACCTCCCTTTATATAGAGTGCAACTGCACTCCTTGACTGCGAGAACCCAAAGCTCAAGCAGCCATAACCTCCCTATGAAGGCTTCCAAAAAGATGTTGTATTGGCTTTCACGGCCGGTGAATTAAAACTCAGCAATTCTTCTAGGTTTGTGCCGTGTCTTGTGTGGGGTTTCGCCTAGGACATCAAGCTAGGCTCATCGGCGGGCTCTTGGTGTCCCTGCCCGGACCCCCACAGGAGTATCGAACTGCGCGATACCTCCCTTTATATAGAGTGCAACTGCACTCCTTGACTGCGAGAACCAAAAGCTCAAGCAGCCATAACCTCCCTATGAAGGCCTCCAAAAAATGTTGTATTGGCTTTCACGGCCGGTGAATTAAAACTCAGCAATTCTTCTAGGTTTGTGCCGTGTCTTGTGTGGAGTTTCGCCTAGGACATCAAGCTAGGCTCATCGGCGGGCTCTTGGTGTCCCTGCCCGGACCCCCACAGGAGTATCGAACTGCGCGATACCTCCCTTTATATAGAGTGCAACTGCACTCCTTGACTGCGAGAACCAAAAGCTCAAGCAGCCATAACCTCCCTATGAAGGCTTCCAAAAAGATGTTGTATTGGCTTTCACGGCCGGTGAATTAAAACTCAGCAATTCTTCTAGGTTTGTGCCGTGTCTTGTGTGGGGTTTCGCCTAGGACATCAAGCTAGGCTCATCGGCGGGCTCTTGGTGTCCCTGCCCGGACCCCCACAGGAGTATCGAACTGCGCGATACCTCCCTTTATATAGAGTGCAACTGCACTCCTTGACTGCGAGAACCAAAAGCTCAAGCAGCCATAACCTCCCTATGAAGGCTTCCAAAAAGATGTTGTATTGGCTTTCACGGCCGGTGAATTAAAACTCAGCAATTCTTCTAGGTTTGTGCCGTGTCTTGTGTGGGGTTTCGCCTAGGACATCAAGCTAGGCTCATCGGCGGGCTCTTGGTGTCCCTGCCCGGACCCCCACAGGAGTATCGAACTGCGCGATACCTCCCTTTATATAGAGTGCAACTGCACTCCTTGACTGCGAGAACCAAAAGCTCAAACAGCCATAACCTCCCTATGAAGGCTTCCAAAAAGATGTTGTATTGGCTTTCACGGCCGGTGAATTAAAACTCAGCAATTCTTCTAGGTTTGTGCCGTGTCTTGTGTGGGGTTTCGCCTAGGACATCAAGCTAGGCTCATCGGCGGGCTCTTGGTGTCCCTGCCCGGACCCCCACAGGAGTATCGAACTGCGCGATACCTCCCTTTATATAGAGTGCAACTGCACTCCTTGACTGCGAGAACCAAAAGCTCAAGCAGCCATAACCTCCCTATGAAGGCTTCCAAAAATATGTTGTATTGGCTTTCACGGCCGGTGAATTAAAACTCAGCAATTCTTCTAGGTTTGTGCCGTGTCTTGTGTGGGGTTTCGCCTAGGACATCAAGCTAGGCTCATCGGCGGGCTCTTGGTGTCCCTGCCCGGACCCCCACAGGAGTATCGAACTGCGCGATACCTCCCTTTATATAGAGTGCAACTGCACTCCTTGACTGCGAGAACCAAAAGCTCAAGCAGCCATAACCTCCCTATGAAGGCTTCCAAAAAGATGTTGTATTGGCTTTCACGGCCGGTGAATTAAAACTCAGCAATTCTTCTAGGTTTGTGCCGTGTCTTGTGTGGGGTTTCGCCTAGGACATCAAGCTAGGCTCATCGGCGGGCTCTTGGTGTCCCTGCCCGGACCCCCACAGGAGTATCGAACTGCGCGATACCTCCCTTTATATAGAGTGCAACTACACTCCTTGACTGCGAGAACCAAAAGCTCAAGCAGCCATAACCTCCCTATGAAGGCTTCCAAAAATATGTTGTATTGGCTTTCACGGCCGGTGAATTAAAACTCAGCAATTCTTCTAGGTTTGTGCCGTGTCTTGTGTGGGGTTTCGCCTAGGACATCAAGCTAGGCTCATCGGCGGGCTCTTGGTGTCCCTGTCCGGACCCCCACAGGAGTATCGAACTGCGCGATACCTCCCTTTATATAGAGTGCAACTGCACTCCTTGACTGCGAGAACCAAAAGCTCAAGCAGCAATAACCTCCCTATGAAGGCTTCCAAAAAGATGTTGTATTGGCTTTCACGGCCGGTGAATTAAAACTCAGCAATTCTTCTAGGTTTGTGCTTGTCTTGTGTAGGGTTTCGCCTAGGACATTAAGCTAGGCTCATCGGCGGGCTCTTGGTGTCCCTGCCCGGACCCCCACAGGAGTATCGAACTGCGCGATACCTCCCTTTATATAGAGTGCAACTGCACTCCTTGACTGCGAGAACCCAAAGCTCAAGCAGCCATAACCTCCCTATGAAGGCTTCCAAAAAGATGTTGTATTGGCTTTCACGGCCGGTGAATTAAAACTCAGCAATTCTTCTAGGTTTGTGCCGTGTCTTGTGTGGGGTTTCGCCTAGGACATCAAGCTAGGCTCATCGGCGGGCTCTTGGTGTCCCTGCCCGGACCCCCACAGGAGTATCGAACTGCGCGATACCTCCCTTTATATAGAGTGCAACTGCACTCATTGACTGCGAGAACCAAAAGCTCAAGCAGCCATAACCTCCCTATGAAGGCTTCCAAAAAGATGTTGTATTGCCTTCACGGCCGGTGAATTAAAACTCAGCAATTCTTCTAGGTTTGTGCCATGTCTTGTTTGGGGTTTCGCCTAGGACATCAAGCTAGGCTCATCGGCGGGCTCTTGGTGTCCCTGCCCGGACCCCCACAGGAGTATCGAACTGCGCGATACCTCCCTTTATATAGAGTGCAACTGCACTCCTTGACTGCGAGAACCAAAAGCTCAAGCAGCCATAACCTCCCTATGAAGGCTTCCAAAAAGATGTTGTATTGGCTTTCACGGCCGGTGAATTAAAACTCAGCAATTCTTCTAGGTTTGTTCCGTGTCTTGTGTGGGGTTTCGCCTAGGACATCAAGCTAGGGTCATCGGCGGGCTCTTGGTGTCCCTGCCCGGACCCCCACAGGAGTATCGAACTGCGCGATACCTCCCTTTATATAGAGTGCAACTGCACTCCTTGACTGCGAGAACCAAAAGCTCAAGCAGCCATAAGCTCCCTATGAAGGCTTCCAAAAAGATGTTGTATTGGCTTTCACGGCCGGTGAATTAAAACTCAGCAATTCTTCTAGGTTTGTGCCGTGTCTTGTGTGGGGTTTCGCCTAGGACATCAAGCTAGGCTCATCGGCGGGCTCTTGGTGTCCCTGCCCGGACCCCCACAGGAGTATCGAACTGCGCGATACCTCCCTTTATATAGAGTGCAACTGCACTCCTTGACTGCGAGAACCGAAAGCTCAAGCAGCCATAACCTCCCTATGAAGGCTTCCAAAAAGATGTTGTATTGGCTTTCACGGCCGGTGAATTAAAACTCAGCAATTCTTCTAGGTTTGTGCCGTGTCTTGTGTGGGGTTTCGGCTAGGACATCAAGCTAGGCTCATCGGCGGGCTCTTGGTGTCCCTGCCCGGACCCCCACAGGAGTATCGAACTGCGCGATACCTCCCTTTATATAGAGTGCAACTGCACTCCTTGACTGCGAGAACCAAAAGATCAAGCAGCCATAACCTCCCTATGAAGGCTTCCAAAAAGATGTTGTATTGGCTTTCACGGCCGGTGAATTAAAACTCAGCAATTCTTCTAGGTTTGTGCCGTGTCTTGTGTGGGGTTTCGCCTAGGACATCCAGCTAGGCTCATCGGCGGGCTCTTGGTGTCCCTGCCCGGACCCCCACAGGAGTATCGAACTGCGCGATACCTCCCTTTATATAGAGTGCAACTGCACTCCTTGACTGCGAGAACCAAAAGCTCAAGCATCCATAATCTCCCTATGAAGGCTTCCAAAAAGATGTTGTATTGGCTTTCACGGCCGGTGAATTAAAACTCAGCAATTCTTCTAGGTTTGTGCCGTGTCTTGTGTGGGGTTTCGCCTAGGACATCAAGCTAGGCTCATCGGCGGGCTCTTGGTGTCCCTGCCCGGACCCCCACAGGAGTATCGAACTGCGCGATACCTCCCTTTATATAGAGTGCAACTGCACTCCTTGACTGCGAGAACCAAAAGCTCAAGCAGCCATAACCTCCCTATGAAGGCTTCCAAAAAGATGTTGTATTGGCTTTCACGGCCGGTGAATTAAAACTCAGAAAATCTTCTAGGTTTGTGCCGTGTCTTGTGTGGGGTTTCGCCTGGGACATCAAGCTAGGCTCATCGGCGGGCTCTTGGTGTCCCTGCCCGGACCCCCACAGGAGTATCGAACTGCGCGATACCTCCCTTTATATAGAGTGCAACTGCACTCCTTGACTGCGAGAACCAAAAGCTCAAGCAGCCATAACCTCCCTATGAAGGCTTCCAAAAAGATGTTGTATTGGCTTTAACGGCCGGTGGATTAAAACTCAGCAATTCTTCTAGGTTTGTTCCGTGTCTTGTGTGGGGTTTCGCTTAGGACATCAAGCTAGGCTCATCGGCGGGCTCTTGGTGTCCCTGCCCGGACCCCCACAGGAGTATCGAACTGCGCGATACCTCCCTTTATATAGAGTGCAACTGCACTCCTTGACTGCGAGAACCAAAAGCTCAAGCAGCCATAAGCTCCCTATGAAGGCTTCCAAAAAGATGTTGTATTGGCTTTCACGGCCGGTGAATTAAAACTCAGCAATTCTTCTAGGTTTGTGCCGTGTCTTGTGTGGGGTTTCGCCTAGGACATCAAGCTAGGCTCATCGGCGGGCACTTGGTGTCCCTGCCCGGACCCCCACAGGAGTATCGAACTGCGCGATACCTCCCTTTATATAGTGTGCAACTGCACTCCTTGACTGCGAGAACCAAAAGCTCAAGCAGCCATAACCTCCCTATGAAGGCTTCCAAAAAGATGTTGTATTGGCTTTCACGGCCGGTGAATTAAAACTCAGCAATTCTTCTAGGTTTGTGCCGTGTCTTGTGTGGGGTTTCGCCTAGGACATCAAGCTAGGCTCATCGGCGGGCTCCTGGTGTCCCTGCCCGGACCCCCACAGGGGTATCGAACTGCGCGATACCTCCCTTTATATAGAGTGCAACTGCACTCCTTGACTGCGAGAACCAAAAGCTCAAGCAGCCATAACCTCCCAGTAGTAGGGCTAAGCCGGTCCTGGACAGATTTCAAGGTCATCCATGGTTTCTCGTGGTCACGTGCCCCCCCAGGCGTTCCCTGGGGGGCTTGGGGGAGGGGGGGGGAGGGGAGGGGAGGGGAAGGTCTGGCTTGGAAGCAGACCCAGTTGTTAGCCGACCTGTGTTGGCCAGCCAACTGACTGAGCTGGCTGGTGTGCATTGCCTATATAGCTTGTGGATGGAAGTGGGGGAAGGGACCGGTTCGGGCGACTGTCGAAGGTAGTCGAATGTGACCGAGTGTAACTTAGAGTAGTAGAACAATGCGATGGCCGGGGCTGTAGGTATCAATCAATAAAGACCTAATAATAATAATAAATATTCCATTAAGCATGGTTACGAATATGAATAATACGAAATACTAAATGTCCCCTAGAGATCTATGTATGGTAAAAATGTAGAGGTATATGGACTGTTGTTAACCCATGACGAGCTGTCGTGTGAGGGATTCGAACCCTCGCTTCCTGTTGAGGAAATTCGAACTTAAGTCGAACGCCTTAGACCGCTCGGCCAACCCGACAAGGAAAGGTTAAGAGGATGAAATAAAACAAGGCTCATTATACAAGATCAGATTTATTAATCCAAGAATTAAAAGAGGAATTGAAACCTAACCATTTGACATAGAGTTTATTACCCTGTCTTTTAATCACTTTTTCAACAAGATAATGCTTGGGATACTGCGATTTTTGAAGTTCTTCGATGTAGAATCCTCCTTCGATGGGCTGGTGGTTATGGTCCTGGAGTAGATAAGTGACGGGGTGGGTACGTTTTACTTGGCGAATGCTGAATATTTCTGTGCTCCAGTTGGGCGTGTATCCTTTTGAGAAGAGGGATTTATGTTTACTGATGCGTACATAATCACCCACCTGAAAACGATGGCGTTGTGGGTCAGCTGTTTTGATGCCATGATGAAGGCGATTCAACCGTGGACTGTTTTTTATGACCAAACGTGGTTTTAACCCAATAGTTCTATGTTTGGTATCGTTGTAACGTGACACTAGAGTCTGCAGTAGATGAAGCCAGCGATAGGACCCTCTGGCTGTAAATTCTCGCCACATATGTGTTTTTAACGTTCGGTTGAAACGTTCTACCACACTCGCTTTCAAATTGCTGTAAGTGGTATAGTGATGAACACCGAGTTTTTGCAGATAGGTGGAAAACTCCTTGTTGAAAAACTCCTTACCTTGATCTGTCTGGAGGAGGCGAGGTTGCCGTTTAGCTTTTTGAATAATGCGTTTAAAGGCTGCAGTAACTAGAGTACCTGTTTTATTTCGCACAGGCTCTACAAATGCCATTTTGGAATAGACGTCGATGACAGTCAGCAAATACTTGATGCCATTGTTTTTAGTAGCATAGGGAATCATTTCCACGAGATCAGCTTGCCAAAGTTCATCAATTCCTCGCGAGACAACATGACGACGTGGATAGATACGGCGAGCTGGTTTATGCAACTCGTGAGCAATCACTGTTTTAATAGGCGAAGGGGTATTGTCACGTGGACCCATCATACAATAATGCCAGCATGACGAAGCTCCTCTTCTATTTCTACAATTTCACCTTCATGACCTGTATGGCCAGCCTGTTGGGAAGCGTGCAGGAGCTGTAGACGTTTAACCAACTTATTAGGATCGTTCCAATAGGCGAAATCAACGAAAGGTTTTAACGTTTTAAACGGGACGCCGGACGCTGAGCTTTCATGGCGGACACTTGCATAGGTGGGAAACAATTTGGATATAATGGCCTTATATTTGAAACCCTTATTTGCATTTATTGATTCAGAACGTTTATAATTACGTCTAAAACCATTTGTAGCCATCAAGATGTCCTTATACTTTTGAAGATCGTCTTCGTCATAGCCATCCTTGGAAGGTACACGTGCAAATAAAAGTTCTAAAAGACCTGGCGTCAATTGATATCGAACTGTTTTAACAATCACGACATTATCTTTTATTTTGATCTCTGAGTCACCAATTCGAAAACGTTTATTTTCATAGCGAACACCGTAGGTCGTATCAGTTTTTCTAGTAAAAAGGTCTTCAAGGTAGGGCGTTACCAACGGTCCAAAATGTTCTACCAGAATACCTTTCAGCTGCATATACTTTTCAGGTGTAGCCAAGATTTCTGACAGGGTAGGTTTTTTTTCTCTAGAGCTAGAGGGCGTTTGAGCAATGACTGTTGTTTTTAGAAACTCTGGAAGCGGTGATTCTGTTCCAGAAGTAAAAACATCCTCAGCTTCTTCATCACCTTCTTCTTGTTCTTCCTCCTCGATTGTTTGTGTTCCTTTTGATACTGTATTTGGCTTATTGGTTCGTGATGTTCCCTTTAACACGGCTTCCAGAGGTGATTTCAAATGTTTCGCGATCAACAGCTCACTATCAGCATGCGTGCGTTTCAGTTCACGGAACTTGCGTCGAATATTATTTTGCGCACGGATAATGTGTTTCTTTAATTGACTTCCTGCTGTTGCCATGCTAGCTGAATAAATGACGTTTGAAAAAGTCATGCAGTGCCTTAAATACGTATAAAATGATCAAACCCCATGCGGTAACGTCCGTTGTTGATATCACTCTGCTTATCGATAACGAGGCAACCGTGGTGATGAGCATTCCAACATGTGGCACACAACTGTGTAAAGGCTAGGAAGGTCATGTCTGGGTTCACGTGATCATCGTAGACGTGACGCATGTTGCGTTCATCCTGCCGGAAGAGAACAATCACGTTGGCATTGTCGCGAATGAGCTGTTTGGGTATTCGGGAATAGGTTTGAGCGAGATAAAAACAATCAATATATTTATGACGTCCCATGGTAAAATAGGTTTGAATGATAGCCTGTCGTTCTGTGGACACATCATCAAAAATCATGAGCGAATTCGGGCGAACATGATCCGGTGAGACGACATCTTCGTGCGCGGGGAATGTGAAGTAACCCATGTTATTGCGAAGACCCGACATGACTTGTTGCAAGAACACATAAAGAGGCTGATAGAGCGACTTGGCAAAAATGTAGATATTTTGAAATCGTACTCCGTTTAAGGAGGTGATTAAGGTAAGCAGAAGATTGGTTTTTCCACATCCCGATGGTCCGGCGATGAGACAGCGAATGGAAGACGGGAAGAGTGAACCGTGGCGGCGTTCGGACGTTGTCGAGAAGAGGCGAGAAACCAAATCCCCCACCGGAAGTGAATGTTGTTGCTTAATAATCTGCATATCGACTGAACGTGAAACGGGAAGAGGTGGTCTCTATATACATGAAGCATGTGGCTGTTTCAGATCTAGTGTAACCATGGATGCCTTTGGGAGAACACATAAAACAAAGAAAGGAAATGAGCCATCTGCTTCGATAAACGATCCAAAACATGATACAGATCCGGCTAATAAACGATATGTCGATGCCAATGCACTGCCACGCACAACGGATGGTCATTACGACTTTAATGGAAAGCGATTAACCAATATAACAGAACCACAATTAGCTTCGGACGCATGTTCAAAAAAGTATGTAGATTATTATCGCTTGCGGCGTATCAAGGGAGACTATGAAGCACAGAATAAACGTATCATGGGCGTTGCAGACCCCGTAAACAATCAAGATGTGTGCACCAAAGCCTATATGTTAACCAATGCTGTGGTGTTAACAAAAGAGAAAGACTATGATGTACACCAACGTCGAATCACTCAGCTAGCTCTTCCAACCAACGACACGGACGCTGCTAGAAAGGACTATGTAGATAACAAGGTGAAAGAATTACGCCGTTTTGTACCATTCCTAACAGTAAATGGTTATACAGCGAATAATACACGCCTTGTACACGTGGCCGATCCGGAGGATGATCAAGATGCTTGTACAAAACGGTATTTGTTCTCTGAAATAGAGAAGGTGTGGGAAATCAGAGAGAACGCTCTACAGATGAAGCGAAAACGAATAGCCGATGTTGCCGATCCTGTACATCCTCATGACGTGACGACTAAACGATTTTTGGAACAACGATTATCGCTTTTCATTAAAACAATGCCAAACTTATTTTTGGTTCACATTGTAAACCGACAACCGGTTGAAGATCCCAGTAACCTTACCTATATACTACGTTCGGGGCATAGCAATTACCGTTTACCGTATGATGGTGCCATTCGTGTTATCGAGTATACACCGGATTTCAAACATTTAGAGCTACTATTAAACGGTAGTGTTATATCATCACTCATCGAACTTGCGGTGAAAGCCGAGGACAAATTATCCTTTCAACTGAAACTGTCGTCTGAAGAAAAAGAGGCGGGAAAATCAATGAATGATTTTCCGCTGTATATAGAACTCGAATATACCGCCACCATCGATTAAATAATTGCAGGCTCTCTTCCTGAGGAGCGTTAGTTGTTGTCTATCCTTTATACTGTGAGGTTGTCTTCTTCCTTGGTCGCGATGGTGAAACAGAGATATGTGGTAAAGAAGAGGAAGACGTTGTCAAGAAAGGGAGGCTTTAAAGCTATTCTCCATGCGGCACGTCAGGCTTCGCGTGGAGAAACCAATAGCGAGTTGGCCATTAAAAAAGCTCTCCGAGCAGCACGATTGCATGCGAATTCCAAAAGTAAACTAAGTTTTAAAAAACGTGCTCGAGTTATTCCTGTACCAAAACGTGGCGGATTTTTACCCGCACTATTCGCTGGACTAGCAGCCCTGGGTTCACTTCTTGGTGGAGCAAGTGCGGTAGCGCGAACGGTGAAAGCTGTCGAGGAAGCGAAGCAACAGTTGAAGGAAAGTGAGAGGCACAATAAAACGATGGAAGCTATAGCACTGCGTGGCAAGGGTGTGAACATGAAGCTAGCACCCTATAAAAAAGGACTTGGCATTTACATGTCGCCAAAAAACGCTTAATCGATGCACTGCCCCGGCGAGCCATGACACACGGAGAAGTCATAAAATATGCAAAACAGTTGAAAATTGCACACTTTAGAGGTGTATTTATGCGCAACCAATTACCTCCTCAACCTTGGAAGCGTGAGAGTGCAGTTATTAATTTGGATGACAGTCATGGACCGGGAACACATTACGTGGCCTACGTCAAGCATGGTTGTACCGTATGGTACTTTGACAGTTTTGGAAACCTTCCTCCGCCGACAGAGCTTGTTCGCTATTTCGGAAGCAGTGCAACAATAAACTATAATGTGAAACGAGTACAAACTTTTAACACTCAACACTGTGGTCGCCTATGTCTGACCTTTCTATATAAGGCTCAGCGCAGGTGGTAACGTGAGCAGTATAATGGCAGAAAGTAGAGCGTTTACAGTGCACGGACAAGGAGCCGAAGTAACTGTTGACTTTTATCCTCCAATTGAATTGGGACAACGACCCTACGTGCTGGGACTTGTTTCGTTTGAAGGCTATAATAGAATCTGCAACATAATTGAAGACGTCAATGATAAGTTTTACTACGATGACTATGTGTTAACTCTACCGTCTGGCAGCTACACCGTAGATGATATTCACGATCACATCTACACAACTCTCACCAAGGAATTTAGTCTAAAAGCATTTCTGGACGGGACACGCAAGTTTGAACTCATAGCCAACAACGTGACACATCGCTGCAGTATTCTTTCTTCCTTTAGGATTGATTTTAAAGCACAACCAGACTCAATTGGTCCATTGCTAGGCTATTCACCACAAGTGTTAGTACCAAACGTGATACACAAGTCTGACCAACCGGTGAAAATAATTGAAGATCATCATATATCTGTCACGTGTAATATTATTACAGACGTCTACACCAATCAAGATCCCTCGCATTCGCTTTATGATTTTATTGTTACTTCACCTGGTGGTTATATCATCCGCGAAAACCCATCGGTGGTGCTCTATCACCCTGTGAGTGTGACCCACATCAGGAATATTACCTTGAGACTAGTGAATAGAAACCAACGTCTCATCGAATTAGACCCTCATACACCTGTGACCTACAAATTGTATCTGAAGCCAGCATGAAACAAGTGTATAAAGCAACAACACCATTGAGGGTGGGTGTTAGTTGTTCTCAACGCGTGTACAGGTTAACACGTGTCAACAAGCAGATCTTACAACAACTGGGTTACACCGTACGTCATGAATTCGATCCTCGACGTGATCAATCCGGTCGAAGTACAGGAGGGTATTGTAAGAATTGAACACCATTCCTATCAACCGTACACTCAGGGTCTAAATAACAATGACGAAATTCGTATTACCATTAATCAACAAGATATCTACACCCTACCCCATGAAAGTTACATCCAGATTGAAGGTCAACTCACCAAATCAGATGGTACCATTCCGACAACGTCAAAGTTGGCTAACCATGCGCTGGCCTTTTTGTTTTCCGAGGTTCGCTACATCATCAACGGAATCGAAGTGGATACGACTCGAAATGTTGGTATAACAAGCGCTATGAAACTTTATCCCTCGTACGGAAGTGAGGAGAGTAAAGCGTTTCGTATGGCCGGTTGGTGTCCTGACTCGACAAACGACTGGATGGTTAATGATGATGGTACATTTACCGGTCATTTACCCCTAAAATTAATATTAGGCTTTGCAGAGGACCATAAGCGCGTCGTTGTGAACGCAAGACAGGATCTGATTCTTGTTCGAGATAGGAGCGATTATAATGCGCTGAAGGGTGCTGATGGAGCTGCAATAGATTCAAAAATTTTATTGCAACGAATTCTATGGAAAGTACCGCACGTGACTCTCTCTGACCAGAAAAAATTGAGTCTGCTCAAGATTGTGGAGAAGGATACAGCTTTACCCATACAATTTAGAAGCTGGGAGCTGCATGAGTACCCGGTATTACCACTCACTGATACACATACTTGGTCTATAAAAACCTCACGGTACACAGAGCGACCTCTCTACGTCATGGTTGGATTTCAAACAGATCGCAAATATCAACAGAATAAAGATGCATCACAATTTGATCACATCCAATTGCGAAATATACGACTCTTCCTGAACGGAGTTACCTTCCCCTATGAAGGAATGGATTTAAACTTTACCAAGAACAAATATGGTAAGCTCTACGACATGTTTACAAACTTTCAGTCCTCCTATTATCAGAAAGAAGCATGTCCGCTATTATCCCCGCAAGACTTTAAAACCAAAGCACCTCTGGTGGTGATGGACTGTTCGTATTTGGAGGAGTCGATGAAGGAAACAACTATCGATATCCGGTTAGAATTTGAAACGTCTGTAGTTATTCCAGAAAAAACAACAGCCTATTGCCTGATTGTTCACGAGACGCAAGTGTATTATCAGCCGCTGTCCAATATGGTGACCAGAGTATAAATAGAAGTTTGGCTGCAGAGCCCTGGACTAAATCCTATGATAAAAGATTGAAAAACAATGTTCTGATCTTTTTGCAAATAAAGTAGTATAAGCCATTTTATGTTGTTTTTATCCCTTTAGCAAACCCAGTTCCTTTTCCAACCCCTTAACTAGTAGGACTATAGGTAGAGATGGATTAGTTGGCAGAAAGCACTGGTGAAGAAAGGAGTGTGTATCCGCGAGCAGTAACCATGTCTAGAACATTGATTGTCGATATGCAAGGCTTCAAAGTCAATGAAAATAAGTTTGTTTTCAAGGACGTTGCAATTATAGATTGCACAACCATGTGGACGCCCACAGTAAGTGCTTTCACTTTTGAACCACCGTTTCCCTTATACATGCAGTCGGACGAGGATAGAAGACAAACCGAGTGGCTGCAACGTCATTTAGGATTGAACTGGAATCAAGGAAACATTCCTTATAACTATCTACTGTTTGTATTAAAAGCCTATTTGTTCGGTGCCAACACTATTTTTGTAAAAGGAGGTGAAAAAAAGGAATGGTTACGTCAGTATGTTTCTCCAACTTGTAAACTCATCGATCTACACGAAATGGGATGTCCTGCACTACACACCTTATATGAGCCTGGTGAACGTGTACAAAAAAAGACACTCCTACACGTATCGAAACTCTTTGATTGGCTAAGTCGCAATGCATGTCGGTACCTGGAAAATGAGTGTAAAACCTTGTGCATGAATGCAGACCAGAACAGTGAGACAGAGACGTATGTCTAATACAGACGTGTCTGTGTGTATAATGGCTACCATTGAAGGCTTAAAATCTAACCCCATTGAACGGGCTATTGTTAAGTATTTCGCTTGTAAGAAAAAACTGAACAATTTTACCCTAGAAGAACTAAATGCTTTACCTAAAGCGTTTTTGTTTTATGTTGCGTCAAATGCTGTAAAGGAGATTTGGGATAGTGTGCCGAGTGATTGGACACGGGATCCTGTGTTGTGTGAACTTCAACCGTGCACTGATTATGAACATCATCAACAAGTGTACATTTCCAAAATGCCATCAGTTCAAAATTGTAGAACGTGTCAGTTAATTAAACTGTATCATGGACATAAAACCTCATGCAACGACTATGCGTCTTCATTCCACGGATGTGATGGTAAGAAAGAAGCAACCTCCGCAGCAGCGGAAAAAGAATCAACATGTGCGTCACCGACTGAAAAAAATATGCCGGATCTCTACTGGTCATGGTCTCATTGACAAAGTCATAGATCTTTTACCCTTTGAGCTGCACTTACCTGGTTATCAATACTGTGGCCCTGGTACAAAGTTAGACGTTCGACTGGCACGTGGTGATCCTGGAATTAATGCTTTAGACGCAGCTTGCAAGCAGCATGATCTAGCGTACAGAACATCAAAGCGTGAGAACAACATCTCTGAACTAAGACGTGTCGCCGACCAGATACTTTTGAGAAAGGCTATGGAACGTGTGACGTCACCTTCTGCATCTGTTGCAGAAAAAATGGCGGCCCTTGTGGTAGCAGGTGCTATGAAGGGGAAGCTCGTGTTGAGTGGTGGACGTTTACAAACAAAACATATGAAAGGACCAAGAACAAAGCAAAAATAAACTCTACACTATTCTTACCTTATGTTAAACAAGTGGTAACATGTTGATGTGCAAACGATGCTAATAAAGAAATGAACTAAAATATATGTTTGTTTTTTCTAACTCATACTTGGGGTAGCATGCATGTAACCAATAGTTAAATCAAAAACTCAAAAGTCAAACTTTTTTTTGTTTATTAAAAAAACTCATAGTAATCAAAAAGCTATATATAAGATTTTACGTTGTTGCGATGTGAATGGTGTTGTGATGTGTATGGTGTTGCGATGGGGATGGTATCTTGATGAGCAGGACTCCTCACTGAAGTAAAACTAGTGGCAAGCGTAGGCGTTGTTACTGCCTCTTCTTCTATATCATCTCCCGCGAGGTTGTTGTTTACACTGGAACGAAATTCCATTCTAGAGAAAAAGCTATTGCAATTTGAGTTTGGAAGGTTTGTGGTAAATCTGGCATACAATAAATATAACTTACCTTTTAGTAGGGATGATATCTACTTCTGAGAGATGTTAGTTGGTTTGTAGGATGTAAAGTAACTTGACCAACTGAGTAAATGTATGAAGAATATAAGTAATCATTAGTGTTTGGATATATTATATCCGTTTTACTTCCATCTGGGAATACACATCTTGTAACAAATTTAGGTTTTGTACATTTATGGCACCAATATATGTCCTCCTCATTCAAGTCGTCTAAGAGATACTTCCAATTTTTATGTTTTACAAAATAACTTTGACTGTGAATATTATTAGGGAGGGGAAGCGTGTCGTCAGTGTTGTTACTATCTGGATCTTCATCTTCCATAGCAAGGTCTAATCCATAGCATAAAACAAAACATTTTAAACACAACTTGTGACAATTAATGTAGTCAATTTCACCGTCACTATTTTCGTACGTGTCATTTGTGTCAGGAATGTGGTAGTCGTTAATGTACGTCACACACTGTAACTCATTGAATTGTCGTGGGAAAATGATGGTGTCTTGCCCCATAGAATAATGAAGTTGGTAGTCAAATCGAGTTGTGTTTTGTGATAAAATATAGTTTAATGGCCATTCTTTGAAGGTACTGTTCAAGTAGTTAGTGTATGTAGATGTAGTACGAAATTCATTATATGTTTTGTTATATATTTGACTGCGATGACCATGTTTTGTTGCATATATCCAGTGACTTGGGTCAGAAAAGTGTTGTCTGAAAGTTTCAGATTGGTTAGCCATAGTACTCACCAAACGTTGTTGCTTGAATGCGTACCAGTAAAAGATAAAAAACGAATTAGTTATTCCACAACACTCACACAAGAAATATATATATTTTGCAGCAAAATCTTTCTTGGTTGTTTCCTAGCACACCACACTAGCGAATAATCAGCTCAAACCGGCTTCACTCCATTCATATAGGGACTTGCGCGTAGAGCACGGTGTCCATACATAGTAGCGGTCCTTCGGACGCTTACAGCTCCAGTTACTAAGTGAAGATGATGAATTACTTCCGCGCTATCAATATCTCATGGTCACCAAAGACGGTAATGTAACCTTCGGTCGCCATGCTGCACGTAGAGCACGGTGCCCCATACATAGTAGCGGTCGGGTTGTAGTAAATAACTTTGTTATAATTATATCCCCTTCTGCACTGTAGAGCACGGTGCCCATACATAGTAGCGTTCGGGTTGGAGTAAATAACTTTGTTAAAATGATATCCCCCTTCCACACTGTAGAGCACGGTGCCCATACATAGTAGCGGTCGGGTTGCAGTAAATAACTTTGTTATAATTATACCCCCTTCCACACTGGTGAGCACACCCACGAATCTGTTATATATACAGGTGTAAGGGTCGCACCCAATCTCACTTGCATCAAGTCTCTTTTGGCGTGAACATCGTTCTGCTCTGTACAAGGTGAGTTAACGTTTTGTGTTTTCTTATCATTATTGAACAGTTAGTAGATGATTATAGACTATATGGGGGCTATCTTTTTTTATAGTTAACATGGATGCTCTCCAACAGTTAAACAAAATAGGGGCCCAGGCTGGGTTGGAAACAAGAAGACTAAGGGATCTCCCAGTTAACCAACCGTTCCCTGTAGAGAGTCTGCAGAGAATTGAGACACGATTCGGCACCAGACTTCTTTGTCACTGCCAAGAGTTTATGGTGTTTCTACCAAGTCGATTTGCCAGCATATCCAACGAGACGCTGGCAACGTTAAATTCACGCCCCTTGGTATTGAAGTATTTAGGCATGCACAATAATGCATGCCTAGTCCTCTTTGAAGCGGGATAACATTTAACTCTTTGTCACATCGTGTATGAGCAGATAGCCTCGCTGTTCCACCTCTAACAAAACCATTTAATACTAGAGAAATAGCAGTTGACTATTATTGTAAGTGTTTATTAGAAAATAACCTCATGGTACCACTTGTTTGGGAAAATGTTCGTGACTGCTTTCAAACACGACTGTGCAGTGGACGAATATACAATGTCAACAAAATTTTACATCCAAAATTGTTTTTACAAGCATGTTTACCCGTTTTTTTATTACAATTTATCACTCTTTTTATGCGCTTCACAGCATTAAAGGTGAACACAGAATTAGCGTGTACCTTTGTATTTTTTAAAGTCAGTGGAGATGAAAAACGGGAAACCATTTATTTGACAACAAAAATGAGACCATGTTATCGGACGGATGACAGGGAAGCTTGGTATAACGAACATGTCGTTGACGCTTTGGTGTCTAAGTTTGACGCCTTTCTTGAAGGTGAAAGTGGAAAATCGCTCGAGGTCATCCCGTTTCTACAAGTCAATGTATGTTGCTTTGATCCCTTAAATTCAGGTTCTCTATATTTTCCACTTCCTCTTCCTGTTCAACGTAGAAAAGCCGTTCTCAACATTCAAAATGAGGATGACTATTGCTTTTTGTGGTGCGTGGCTGCATTTCTAGCCCCCTGTTCAACGTCATGTTAGTTTAACATCCTCATACACGGTCATGTTTAACAGGTTACTCTCCACGCTCAACTTTGCAACTATTTCATTTCCTATGGAACTTACCTCTATGGCTAAATTTGAAAGTCTTAATCCTCATTTTTCCTTTATGATTTATGGTCTTGATAAGAATACGGTTATTGGACCGCTTTTATTGTACGCAGCAGCAGAAGGTACACCATATAAATTTATTATACATTTCTAACGAGCAAACAAGTCACTATTGTTTAATTAAAAACCTCTCCAAGCTTGTTGGAGGTCAACTTTCATCTAGACACCATAAAACATTTATTTGTGAACGGTGTTTGCAGTACTTTTCAACGCAGATCAAGCTGGATAGCCACACAGTGGATTGTTCTACTCAGCCAGCAGTTAAAATTACATTTCCAAAACCGAAAGAGGCAAAAATGAAATTCAAAAACTTCCATCGCATGGATCCAGTGGCCTATACTGTGTATGCAGACATTGAAACTCTAACTACCCCCATTCAGCGGTGTCCACCGAATCCGTCTTCCTCATACACAGATGCTATTCAAAGACATACTCCGTTTTCTGTGGCCTTTCAAGTTGTTTGTTCCTATGATCCAAGTCAATCCTATTTCAAATTGTTTCGAGGACCTACCTGTATTCAGTGGTTGTTACAGGAACTGAAACAGTTAGCTGAGCATGTCCATCAGCTTCTTCAAATTCCCAAGCCCATACAGATGACGCTAGACGAAATGATACATCATGATACGGCAACAACGTGTCATATTTGTCAGAAGCCTATTTTACCTGACGACATTAAAGTGCGCGACCATTGTCATTACACGGGCGTCTATCGAGGAGCTGCACACGACACGTGTAATTTAACGTTTCGTGCAGCAAAGTATATACCCGTCTTTTTTCACGGTCTCACCAATTTTGACTCCCACTTTATTATTCGTGAGTTTGCCACATTAGACAAGGAACATTTTTCCATTATTCCGCAAAATCATGAGCGGTTTATCTCCTTTTCTATACATTACCAGGGTATATCACTTCGGTTTCTCGATTCCTATCGATTTATAGCCTCTTCGTTAGAAGCCTTGGTCAAGGGCATTTCACCCGATGAATTGCACTTTACACGAAACCATTTTTCGGATGATGCTAAATTCAAACTTTGCATCCGGAAGGGCGTTTATCCTTATGAATATACCAACAGTTGGTCTTCCTTGGACGAAACGCATTTACCTCCACAGGATGCATTTTTTAGCACGTTGCATAATACTACCATTACTGATACCGATTATATCCACGCCTGCAACGTGTGGGATACCTTTGGTTGTACCACCCTAGGTGAATATGCTGATCTGTATCTCACTGTGGATACCTTGCTATTAACGGATATTTTTGAGAAATTCCGTCGCATGTGTATACAGATTTACAAGCTGGACCCGTGTCACTATTATACAGCACCGGGTTTATCATGGGATGCCATGTTGTTGTACACAGGTATCGAGTTGGATTTACTTGTAGATATTGACATGTTATTATTTTTTGAAAAGGGTATTCGTGGAGGATTTGTTTCCCTTGTTCAGAGACATGTCCATGCCAATCATCCTTACATGTCAACGTATAATGCCCAGCAGCCCATTTCCTATTTAACACACTACGATATAAATAATTTATACGGCTATGCTATGAGTCAACCCCTCCCGTATAAAGATTTTGTTTGGCTCAGTAACGAGGAAATCGAACGCTTTGACGTGTTCACCGCTGCTCGTCAAAAAGAAATTGGTTTTGTCCTGGAAGTGGATATACAATACCCTGCACATGTGCATGACGATCACGCTGATTTACCGTTCTGTGTCGAGCGTAGGATTCCTCCAAATTCGAGCTCAAAACATCCAAAGTTACTGGGAACGCTTCTTCCTAAAACAAGGTATGTGATTCACATCCAAGTGCTTTTACAATGCTTAACGTATGGACTCGTGTTGAGTAAGATCCATCGTATTGTATCGTTTACACAAAAGGCGTGGTTGAAGCCTTACATGGACCTGAATACTCACCATCGGCAGCGTGCTACCCAACCTTTTGAAATTAATTTTTTTAAATTGATGAATAATGCAGCATACGGAAAAACGTTTGAAAATGTACGCAAACACCGGTCCATCCATTTAGTTAATTCGTGGGAAGGTAGGTATGGAGCTCGGAAATATGTTGCCAAGCCCCATTTTAAAACCATGAAAATTATTACTGATACATTGGCTACCGTCGAATTAGGAAAGGTTGAAATTCTTTACAATAAACCTATTTATTTAGGGATGACTATTTTGGAGTTTTCAAAATTAACCATGTATGACTTTCATTATGGGTTTGCTCGTCGCTATTTTAAGGATGTTCATCTTGTTTACACTGATACCGATAGTTACATATATCAGGTTAAAGCAACAGACGTTTATCAGGTGATGCGTGACCATCCTGAGCATTTCGATACGTCCTCTTTTCCTGATGGTAACATCTTTGGCTTGTTACCTCAAAACAATAAAGTTATGGGGCTCATGAAAGATGAATGTGGCGTCGATGTGATGACAGAATTTTTAGGTCTTGCATCAAAAATGTACTGCTATACTTGCGACAGTTCAAGACATGTCAGTCGAGCCAAGGGGGTCCGCTCTAGTGTCATCCGAACGTTATGTATGGCTCGTTATCGTGAGGCATTATATAATCCCACTGAACAGTATGCGAAACAGGCACGTCTAACGTCCCGTACCCATGAAGTGTTTCTTGTCGAGCAAATGCGACGCTCGTTGCTTTTGTTTGATGATAAACGTTCATGGGGTAAATGATCACCTCACAAGCTTGCCATGGGGCCATTACGCCCTTAATGAGTAAACCAATACAGTTTTGTTCTTCATGTGTGTTCGCTATTATCTGTGAATCAAAACATGTCTATGTGTATGTCAAATATTGTAAATAAAGAAATAGTATGTATTGTCCTTTTGTTTTATTTATTTTCAAGTCCTATATAATCATCAAACCTTGCTATTTCCTTACTAGATGTTTAGATGGTAAGTATAATAGACCGACGCTATCGCAGGAGCTAATGTGCAAGATGGTCGCCTCGCGCAACTACTCTCTGTTATTTCTTATGGAGGGACAGTCAGAGCTGGAGCAGTGGCTAATGTGCAAGATGACCGCCACGTCCTGAGACCGTGGATGATGTCACAGGCGGGGAGTTCGGTCGTATAGTTGCTAAATGGAATATTTATTATTATGAGATAATTATTGATTGATTGATAGCTTGCCACGGTGGGTGAGTGGTTATTGTGTCGGACTATCAACCCCAAGCTTGCAGGTTAGCTCTTAGCCGTGGTAAGTGATTTTTGAAAGGCGGCAAAAATTACGACACGCATGTCAATGTCGACATGTCAAAGAACCCAGGGGAAATTCGGCCGTGTAGTTGCTAAATGGAATATTTATTATTATGAGATAATTATTGATTGATTGATAGCTTGCCACGGTGGGTGAGTGGTTATTGTGTCGGACTATCAACCCCAAGCTTGCAGGTTAGCTCTTAGCCGTGGTAAGTGATTTTTGAAAGGCGGCAAAAATTACGACACGCATGTCAATGTCGACATGTCAAAGAACCCAGGGGAAATTCGGCCGTGTAGTTGCTAAATGGAATATTTATTATTATGAGATAATTATTGATTGATTGATAGCTTGCCACGGTGGGTGAGTGGTTATTGTGTCGGACTATCAACCCCAAGCTTGCAGGTTAGCTCTTAGCCGTGGTAAGTGATTTTTGAAAGGCGCAAAAATTACGACACGCATGTCAATGTCGACATGTCAAAGAACCCAGGGGAAATTCGGCCGTGTAGTTGCTAAATGGAATATTTATTATTATGAGATAATTATTGATTGATTGATAGCTTGCCACGGTGGGTGAGTGGTTATTGTGTCGGACTATCAACCCCAATCTTGCAGGTTAGCTCTTAGCCGTGGTAAGTGATTTTTGAAAGGCGGCAAAAATTACGACACGCATGTCAATGTCGACATGTCAAAGAACCCAGGGGAAATTCGGCCGTGTAGTTGCTAAATGGAATATTTATTATTATGAGATAATTATTGATTGATTGATAGCTTGCCACGGTGGGTGAGTGGTTATTGTGTCGGATTATCAACCCCAATCTTGCAGGTTAGCTCTTAGCCGTGGTAAGTGATTTTTGAAAGGCGGCAAAAATTACGACACGCATGTCAATGTCGACATGTCAAAGAACCCAGGGGGAAATTCGGCCGTGTAGTTGCTAAATGGAATATTTATTATTATGAGATAATTATTGATTGATTGATAGCTTGCCACGGTGCGTGAGTGGTTATTGTGTCGGACTATCAACCCCAAGCTTGCAGGTTAGCTCTTAGCCGTGGTAAGTGATTTTTGAAAGGCGGCAAAAATTACGACACGCATGTCAATGTCGACATGTCAAAGAACCCAGGGGGAATTCGGCCGTGTAATTGATGATCATACAACACCACACACACACATCTCCAGTATACAGGTTTGATGACCATATTGTCCTTAGTACAACCGAACAAAGATGATTAATCGCGTTAACCTACATGGGACTGATAACCGCGATGCTTCACTCCTCCCCATGATTATTCAACACATACACATACACATCTCCAGTATACAGGCTTGATGACCATGTAGTCCATAGTATAACCGAACACAGATGACTAACCGCGTTAACCTACATAGGACTGATAACCGCGATGTTTAAGTTTGTAGTCAAATTGATAATAATAATAATGTTATTGGTTTTACGTCCCTTTTTAACTACACTGGCTTAGTCAAATTGAGTTGTGTGATATGATAAAATATAGTTTAATGGACATTCTTTGAAAATACTGTAAAAATAGTTAGTGTATGTAGATGTTTGTACGAAATTCATTATATGTTTTGTTATATATTTGATAGTACTCACCAAACGTTGTTACTGGTACGCGTACACCACACTTGCAAATGATCAGCTTAAACGCGGTCACTCCTTACATATAGAGGCTTGCGCGTAGGGCGTGGTGCCCATATTTAGTAACGAGGCTCTAGTTACTAAA